>CAWUFW010007141.1:600000-1048107 GCA_963921515.1 Calotriton arnoldi
TCGAATGAGACTGTGCATTGTGGGAAATGTGGTCCGGATAGCACACAAATCTTGTCCTGTATGGACCCTGCAAGTGGACTCGTCCTCAACCCTGTTTACGGCTGCTGGCCCACATAGCCGACATGATAGTTACCATGTCAGGTGGCCCCCATAACATTACGGGGTGGTGCACACTCCGCGTCAGGACGGCCGCGTATTACATTCTACTCCAAAGGTTGTCCACCTGGTGAGTAGCACTCGATCAACAGCTTTGTTTATGATAGGCAGGGACGAGGATCCGCTTGTAGAAGCTGCTCTGTAATGGAAATGCCTGACGCGTTTCGAAGCTCCATATGCTTCTCTTCAGAGGCTTGAACGGAGACAGTGTGTGCAAACGCTGAACCCACTTCGCCATTTTCATATTGCACACCCACCAATGGGAAGCTTGAATGAGACTGTGCATTGTGGGAAATGTAGTCCGGATAGCACACAAATCTTGTCCTGTATGGACCCTGCAAGTGGACTCGTCCTCAATCCTGTTTACGGCTGCTGGCCCACATAGCTGACATGATAGTTACCATGTCAGGTGGCCCCCATAACATTACGGGGTGGTGCACACTCCGCGGCAGGACGGCCGCGTATTACATTCTGCTCCAAAGGTTGTCCACCTGGTGAGTAGCACTCGATCAACAGCTTTGTTTATGATAGGCAGGGACGAGGATCCGCTTGTAGAAGCTGCTCCGTAATGGAAATGCCTGACGCGTTTCGAAGCTCCATATGCTTCTCTTCAGAGGCTTGAACGGAGACAGTGTGTGCAAACGCTGAACCCTCTTCGCCATTTTCATATTGCACACCCACCAATGGGAAGCTCGAATGAGACTGTGCATTGTGGGAAATGTGGTCCGGATAGCACACAAATCTTGTCCTGTATGGACCCTGCAAGTGGACTCGTCCTCAATCCTGTTTACGGCTGCTGGCCCACATAGCCGACATGATAGTTACCATGTCAGGTGGCCCCCATAACATTACGGGGTGGTGCACACTCCGCGGCAGGACGGGCGCGTATTACATTCTGCTCCAAAGGTTGTCCACCTGGTGAGTAGCACTTGATCAACAGCTTTGTTTATGATAGGCAGGGACGAGGATCCGCTTGTAGAAGCTGCTCCGTAATGGAAATGCCTGACGCGTTTCGAAGCTCCATATGCTTCTCTTCAGAGGCTTGAACGGAGACAGTGTGTGCAAACGCTGAACCCACCTCGCCATTTTCATATTGCACACCCACCAATGGGAAGCTCGAATGAGACTGTGCATTGTGGGAAATGTGGTCCGGATAGCACACAAATCTTGTCCTGTATGGACCCTTCAAGTGGACTCGTCCTCAATCCTGTTTACGGCTGCAGGCCCACATAGCCGACATGATAGTTACCATGTCAGGTGGACCCCATAACATTACGGGGTGGTGCACACTCCGCGGCAGGACGGCCGCATATTACATTCTGCTCCAAAGGTTGTCCATCTGGTGAGTAGCACTCGATCAACAGCTTTGTTTATGATAGGCAGGGACGAGGATCCGCTTGTAGAAGCTGCTCCGTAATGGAAATGCCTGACGCGTTTCGAAGCTCCATATGCTTCTCTTCAGAGGCTGGAACGGAGACAGTGTGTGCAAACGCTGAACCCACTTCGCCATTTTCATATTGCACACCCACCAATGGGAAGCTCGAATGAGACTGTGCATTGTGGGAAATGTGATCCGGATAGCACACAAATCTTGTCCTGTATGGACCCTGCAAGTGGACTCGTCCTCAATCTGTTTACGGCTGCTGGCCCACATAGCCGACATGATAGTTACCATGTCAGGTGGCCCCCATAACATTACGGGGTGGTGCACACTCCGCGTTGGTGGGTGTGCAATATGAAAATGGCGAAGTGGGTTCAGCGTTTGCACACACTGTCTCCGTTCAAGCCTCTGAAGAGAAGCATATGGCGCTTCGAATCGCGTCAGGCATTTCCATTACGGAGCAGCTTCTACAAGCGGATCCTCGTCCCTGCCTATCATAAACAAAGCTGTTGATCGAGTGCTACTCACCAGGTGGACAACCTTTGGAGCAGAATGTAATACGCGGCCGTCCTGCCGCGGAGTGTGCACCACCCCGTAAAGTCATGGGGGCTACGTGGGTCAGCAGCCGCAAACAGGATTGAGGACGAGTCCACTTGCAGGGTCCATACAGGACAAGATTTGTGTGCTATCCGGACCACATTTCCCACAATGCACAGTCTCATTCGAGCTTCCCATTGGTGGGTGTGCAATATGAAAATGGCGAAGCGGGTTCAGCATTTGCACACACTGTCTCCGTTCAAGCCTCTGAAGAGAAGCATATGGAGCTTCGAAACGCGTCAGGCATTTCCATTACAGAGCAGTTTCTACAAGTGGATCCTCGTCCCTGCCTTTCATAAACAAAGCTGCTGATCGAGTGCTACTCACCTGGTGGACAACCTTTGGAGCAAAATGTAATACGCGCTGTCCTGCCGCGGAGTGTGCACCACCCCGTAAAGTCATGGGGGCTACGTGGGTCAGCAGCCGCAAACAGGATTGAGGACAAGTCCACTTGCAGGGTCCATACAGGACAAGATTTGTGTGCTATCCGGACCACATTTCCCACAATGTACAGTCTCATTCGAGCTTCCCATTGGTGGGTGTGCAATATGAAAATGGCGAAGTGGGTTCAGCGTTTGCACACACTGTCTCCGTTCAAGCCTCTGAAGAGAAGCATATGGAGCTTCGAAACGCGTCAGGCATTTCCATTACGGAGCAGTTTCTACAAGCGGATCCTCATCCCTGCCTTTCATAAACAAAGCTGCTGATCGAGTGCTACTCACCTGGTGGACAACCTTTGGAGCAGAATGTAATACGCGGCCGTCCTGCCGAGGAGTGTGCACCACCCCGTAAAGTCATGGGGGCTACGTGGGTCAGCAGCCGCAAACAGGATTGAGGACGAGTCCACTTGCAGGGTCCATACACGACAAGATTGGTGTGCTATCCGGACCACATTTCCCACAATGCACAGTCTCATTCAAGCTTCCCATTGGTGGGTGTGCAATATGAAAATGACGAAGTGGGTTCAGCGTTTGCACACACTGTCTCCATTCAAGCCTCTGAAGAGAAGCATATGGAGCTTCGAAACGCGTCAGGCATTTCCATTACAGAGCAGTTTCTACAAGCGGATCCTCGTCCCTGCCTTTCATAAACAAAGCTGCTGATCGAGTGCTACTCACCTGGTGGACAACCTTTGGAGCAGAATGTAATACGCGGCCGTCCTGCCGAGGAGTGTGCACCACCCCGTAAAGTCATGGGGGCTACGTGGGTCAGCAGCCGCAAACAGGATTGAGGACGAGTCCACTTGCAGGGTCCATACAGGACAAGATTTGTGTGCTATCCGGACCACATTTCCCACAATGCACAGTCTCATTCGAGCTTCCCATTGGTGGGTGTGCAGTATGAAAATGGCGAAGTGGGTTCAGCGTTTGCACACACTGTCTCCGTTCAAGCCTCTGAAGAGAAGCATATGGAGCTTCGAAACGCGTCAGGCATTTCCATTACGGAGCAGTTTCTACAAGCGGATCCTCGTCCCTGCCTTTCATAAACAAAGCTGCTGATCGAGTGCTACTCACCTGGTGGACAACCTTTGGAGCAGAATGTAATACGCGGCCGTCCTGCCGAGGAGTGTGCACCACCCCGTAAAGTCATGGGGGCTACGTGGGTCAGCAGCCGCAAACAGGATTGAGGACGAGTCCACTTGCAGGGTCCATACAGGACAAGATTTGTGTGCTATCCGGACCACATTTCCCACAATGCACAGTCTCATTCGAGCTTCCCATTGGTGGGTGTGCAGTATGAAAATGTCGAAGTGGGTTCAGCGTTTGCACACACTGTCTCCGTTCAAGCCTCTGAAGAGAAGCATATGGAGCTTCGAAACGCGTCAGGCATTTCCATTACGGAGCAGTTTCTACAAGCGGATCCTCGTCCCTGCCTTTCATAAACAAAGCTGCTGATCGAGTGCTACTCACCTGGTGGACAACCTTTGGAGCAGAATGTAATACGTGGCCGTCCTGCCGCGGAGTGTGCACCACCCCGTAAAGTCATGGGGGCTACGTGGGTCAGCAGCCGCAAACAGGATTGAGGACGAGTCCACTTGCGGGGTCCATACAGGACAAGATTTGTGTGCTATCCGGACCACATTTCCCACAATGCACAGTCTCATTCGAGCTTCCCATTGGTGGGTGTGCAATATGAAAATGGCGAAGTGGGTTCAGCGTTTGCACACACTGTCTCCGTTCAAGCCTCTGAAGAGAAGCATATGGAGCTTCGAAACGCGTCAGGCATTTCCATTACGGAGCAGTTTCTACAAGCGGATCCTCGTCCTGCCTTTCATAAACAAAGCTGCTGATCGAGTGCTACTCACCTGGTGGACAACCTTTGGAGCAGAATATATATAAGGTATTGGCATGGCCCAGGCACGCCCCACAAATCAAGCCAAGCAAGGACAGCTGTGATGCAGATGGTGATTTCACGATGGGTCGGGTGCATTGGTTTCCGTACCCCTGCCTGGCGGACGCTTGAATTTGGAGGCTGGAGCGTTGAGGGGACTCGAGGGAGCTCTGAGACAGTGTACCAACCCGGACTTAGTTATTTGGCCACACCATGTTTTATCCTTCACGGTGCACAATCCACATGGATCTTAAAATCAAATCCCCACGTAGCACTTACCAGTAATGAAGAATTCTGGGACTGGTAGTTCCGATGTATAGCCAGTTGATGCACGATCACATGGTTGGGGGCGGAGCAACATTTCCATAATTAGGAAAAGTGCGGGACACATTTAAAGAGGAGTGGCAGAGAATTCCGGGAGGACCGGCATCTGACGAAGGCCGCCAAGGCCGAAATGCATTATGCCCGTGCAGTCCATTAAAGAGCTTCCATCCTGTCCCTTCGTGTGGCCTTTGCTTCTGCAGTTTGGAGGAGTTCTTTTTGTATATATATATATATATATATATATATATATATATATATATATATATATATATATATATATATATATATTCATTCATTTGTGATGTCATCAGTGCTGTCGCTGATCATGTCATGAGTGATATAATATGTGAGGTCATAAGCAGTGCATTGCTGGGTCATTAGTTATATTTAACTCAGGTAACTATAGCTGCTGAATTTTTCTGGTTTTGTACGAATGAAATGTCAGCCTAACTATAACATCCCTGTAACCTTTGTTTTTTTCAGTGAATTTCTGTGTTTTTATATTTCTATTTCCTAATTATAATGTCCCTGTAACCTTTGTCTTTTTCTGTGAATTTCTGCGTTTTAAAAAAAAAACGATTTCCTAACTATAATGTCCTTCTAACCTTTGGTTTTTTTAAGTGAATTTCTATGGGTTTTTAGCTACTAGGTGTGTTTGCAAAGTGGTGGAAAAAGAGGACGGGGCCTCCGACGAGCTCTCAGCAACCCTGCTGTGTGGGACTTACTGCTGGTAGCAGGAGGGCTTCTTGACTCCAAGGACCCTTATCATCCAAGGGGACTTCACCCCTCAAGCAGTACTGTGCCAGTAAGTGAGTTTGCAGAGTGGTAGTGAAAGGGGGCGGGACCTCAGATGAGCCCTCAGCAATCCTGCTGTATGGGACTTACTGGAGGTAACAGGAGAGGGGCTGTTGGCCCCCAAGGACCCTCAGCACCCAAGGGGACTTCATCCCCCAATCAGTAGTGTGCCAGGAGTCGCATTTGCAGAGTGGTAGAGAAAGGGGATGGGGCCTCCCACGAGCTCTCAGCAATCCCACTGTGTGGGACATACTGTAGGTAACAGTAACAGGAGGGGTTGTTGGCCCCCAAGGACCCTCAGCATCCAAGGCGACTTCATCCCCCAACCAGCAGTGCTTCAGGAGGTGCATTTGCAGAGTGGTGGAGGAAGGGGGCGGGGCCTCCGACCACCTCTCAGCAATCCTGCTGTGTGGGATTTACTGGAGGTAACAGGAGGGGTTCTTAGCCCCCAAGGACCCTCAGCATACAAGGAGAATTCATCCTCCAACCAGTAGTGTGCCAGGAGGTGAGTTTGCAGAGTGGTGGAGAAAGGGGGCAGGTCCTCAGATGACCTCTCAGCAATCCTGCTGTGTGGAACTTACTGGAGGTAACAGAAGGGGATGTTGACCCTCAAGGACTCTCACCAGCCAAGGGGACTTTATTCCCCAAAAGTTGTGCACCAGGAGGCCACTTTGCAGAGTGGTGGAGAAAAGTGGAAGGGCCTTCCCCGAAGTTGGACTTTTACATTTTTTTTATTTTATTATGGGAGGGGGGCTGCTAATTTCAGCCCCTAGGACCAGGCCTTTTTGCAATGGGGAGAGGGGCCACACAGTCCACCGGGCCAATTTTGGACCCGGGGAAACCATCCCCTGGAGCCTGGCCATCTTTTTGTGGGTACACCCAGGGCACCCACTCTCCAACAGGCCTGTGGGAGGAACCTGAATTCCTCCTTCCTTCTTGGATTTGGCCCTGAGGAGGTGGTGGTCCCCTGGGCATGGGCGGGTAGAGCGTGCCCGCCCACATCTATATTTTAAATTGCCTCAGGGAGGTTGCGGTGTCTGGGGCTGAGTGGGGGTCCACTGCCCCCCGAATTCAATTAAAGAAAAGCCCCGGGAAGGTGGCGGTCTCAGGAGCTGTGGGGGGTGCATGCGCCCCTCACATTGATTTAAAGTAAAACCCTAGGGAGGTCGCGCCCCCCAGGCTGCAGGCGAGTCCGCGTGGCTCCTCTGCATTAATTTCAAATAAAGCCCCGGGGAGGTGGTGGTCCCTGGGCTGTGGGAGGGGGCACACAGCCACTGCATTAACTTATCATTGTTTGCCCCGGGGAAGTGGTGGTCCTTGGGTCTGCAGGGGGTCCGCATGGTCCCCGCATTAAGTTACCATTGTTTATACATGGGAGGTGATGGTCCCCGGGGCTGCGGGGGGCTATGCGGCCTCCACATTATTTTACTATTATTTGCCCCAGGAAGGTGGCGGTTTCCAGTGTGCCCCCGCATAATTTAAAAGCAGTGCCCCGGGATTTGGCCCAACCGGGGGCTTATTAGAAAAGAAGGATGGGAGCCTGCGCTTCTTTTTTTTTTTTTTTCAGTTTTGCCACAAATCTGCAGATTTGCATCAAAACTGAACCCCAAAAAATGTTTTTAATCCCCAGCGGGGACCCCTGAACCAGTTCTAGGACGTTAGGGTATTCCTGCCCCCCTTTATTTATTTTTTACATTTTTTGTGGGACTCAGCTCAAGCCGAGTCCCAAGATGGCAGCCAACACTTCCTGGTTCAAGTGTTGGCAGCCAATCAGATTACAATATGGGGACTGCTGGATCCGCAGAGGATCTGCGTCCCTATATATACAAATTTAGATTTCCCTTAATTTTTCGAAAAGTGTTGAATGGATTTACACCAAATTATAAAAAGCACGATTTGTGAACCAAAAGCTAGCTGTCTTTCCAAATTTGGTGCCATTCCATCCAGCGGTTCGGGCTGTAGTCGTATCTTAAGGTCCTATTAGAATTAACATGGGGAAAACATGTTTTGGGACCCCTTTTGTTCTCAACCCACACTTGACGAACCACCTTGAAACTTTCCAGACAACAGCAGAAGTAACAGGCAAACTTTTTGGGAAATTTCCATGAAGATTCATCAACTGGTGCTAATAATATAGGCAACTGAAAATCAACTTTTTGATAGAAGCTAGGTCCTAACTAAAACTACCTACTGGCGACTGCCAGTAGGTTATACAATTGCTATGTATATATAATACAAGGTTCATATTGCACTACTGAGCCCCAGTAAGCAAATGACATATGTCCACTCCATTGACAGAAGATAAATGTTAAAAGGTATAGATTAGGTACTATGCTCTACAATACCAAGTAGAACTCAATTTTTGTAACACTGAATAAAGTTTAAATATTAAATATTGATAATAATCCTAATTATACATAAACAGAGCCATAACTAGAAAAGTCCACAAACCTTATGAACATAAGATAAATAGCAAAACAAAAATAAAAAAACACTGTCATATCTATTGACATACTGTCGATGGAGAATTCTCCAGCCTCCAAAACAAGGAAAAAGAAGTGTTCAGACCCAGGTGCTGCCTGCTGTGCTCACTACTGCTGTGCTCAATACTGCTCACTGTGTACTCCTAATGGCTGATCCTGTGTGATTAAAACTCCAACAGAACAAACCTATTGAAATAAATTTACAACATGATTGCCATATAGCACATCACAGCAAACTACACTCTTATACTGAGTAAGCTATATCTTGCAAAGTAGAAAATTGGAAATAAAGAAGAGTAGAAAAATTCTTGGATTTTTTTTTATTATTCTAGGAAGTCAGGGATGCAGTCAAAAGGAATAGTATAAGAAAGAAAGAAAATTGAAATGGGAAATAGAAGATATGGAGAATAAGCAAAGAAAAAAGAAAAAGCAAGGAAGAAAAAGAAAAAAGTAAGACAAAAAGGGGGAAAAGAAAGAAAAAGGAAGAAGGAAAGAGCAGGAAGAAGGAAAGAGGAAAGAAGATGTAACAAAGAAAAATATAAAGAGAGGAAAAAGTAATAAAGGAGTGAACAAAGAGAAAAAGAAGGTAACAGAGAAATTAAGTAGAAGAAAGAGAGATAGAAAGGGGCGAAAAGTAAAAGGCTTACGTCCCTCATATTTATTTGGAGCATGACAGTCAGAAACTCCTAAATGGGTGGACATTTCTTAATCTGCATTCAGGCCTACAGGTACCATCGTGTCTAATTCCAGAATATACCTGTAGTCCATCTGGAGCAATTGTGGTACATATACATATATATAAATATATTTTTTTGGGGGGATTTGTGTTATATTTATAAAGCGTGATGAATTCCCAAAAGGCACTACCACACAATTTAGGAGAAAAGCAAGGTTTTTAAATGTATTCTAAAACTCATGAGGTTTGATTGGGACCTTAAATGCAGTGGCATTTGGTTCCACAAGAGAGCTGTGGCATGCACACAACTTCTGCCACCCCAGGTGGATTTGCAAACCTTAGGGACTTGCATGGTCTTAGCAAAAGCACATCGCAAACACCAGACCTTGTTGCATGCCCAGATACATAGGGACCGGTTAGGAAATCTTCCAGATTTAATCGGTTTGGAAATGGTTTCCGACCGACTCGGATCGGGAGAGTCCGACCGACGGAGTATGATGCATCCGGATGCTTCCCGATACGATTTGGTTGGACTCCCATTGACTTCTATGGGAAGCCTATGTTCCTAACCGCATCATAATCTGGCCCTTGGTTGGGAAGACACGTTCCCGATCCGATTCGGAAGGAGAAAATGCCATTAGGAGGCCTTCCTAACCGCATCAGAATCAGGCCCTAGGTGGGAATGCTTTCCTAACCGCATCGGAATCAGGCCCATAGTGTTGCAGTAGTCTAACCGGGAAAGCACAATTGAGACAACCACAATTGTCTGTAGGTCTGTGGAAATACATGGTAGATCTTTTTTTTTGTAATCTTAGAATATAAAAACAGGAAGGTATCAGTTGATTTGTCTGGTCTTCGAATGTTAATTTAAAAACAAAAATCACTGCAAGATTTGCAAGATTTTTTTACTTTGGTGACTGGGTGACTGGAGTGGTATATATATATATATATATATATATATATATATATATATATATATATATATATATATATGTTTTTAGGTTGTCTAAGGGCCTCATTAAAACATTGGTGGTCCATCCACCGCCAACCCCTCAGTCGGGTGAACACCACAATGCCAGTGCTGTTCAGACCGCAAATTACTAGTGGACCGCAGGGCCGGCGGTCCAAGGTCGGTGGACCCCCCAGAGCGGCGTGGCTCGGCTATTAAAAAAAGACTGCAGGAGATGCCGACGTAGTGCAGTGCCTTCTGCATGTCCATGCAATGTGTGCCATGCACCATGTCGTGCATGGCACACAATGCAGGCACAAAAGACAAATAGAGAGGGGGGCACAACATGTGCCCCCATGCACTACCCTCGCTGGCCTAAATCCCCCGGGGGCCCTGTTTGGGGCCTCTTCCTTCCCTTTCCACCATCCTTTTCATGGTGGTTTTCCCCCCATGAAAAGGCTGTGCAAAAGGCAAGTCGTAATCCCAATGTAAGTGCCCGCCTCGGCACATCTGCATTCAGTGTCGTCTTTGCCTCCGCAGCATCGTCGGGATCCTAGATCCTGCGGCTGCCGGCGGTGTTGGGTCAGGATGGTGACAGTCCAACAACCAAACTTGTAATCAGGCGGTCAGACCGCCTAGGTTGTGGTGGTCAGAGTGCCCCCACGGGTACGGCAGTCTCAAGACCGCCGTACTCGTAATAAGGCCCTAAATGTTTGTAGGTACTGCAAATATTTTTTGGGGTTGTTTTGTTATGATTTTTGTTATATAATTTCTTGGGGTAAATGTTAAATATTTTGGTGATGTAATATATTTATATTTCATTTAAACATGTGTATAAAATGTTTTAGGTTTTGTCTTAATATTTGTTTTATATAAAAAGTGATATTTTGATATTTATTAATGATTTATTTTAGTGAGTTTATTGTAGTCGATATTGTGTAAATTGATATTTTTTACATATATGTTTATTTAAAAGTGATTATATTTTTATTTCCTATATTTGTGTTTTCGTTAAATGTAAAAATCAATATTTTTAACAATGATATTTGTATTCTCAATGTATGTTGTTTTACTACTTAAGTAAAGGATGTCAATATTTTTGTATTCAATATTTATTTTCCGATTTTATTGTGCTTTTCGATATTATATGGCTCAATATAATGCCAGTGATCTGTCTTTCTGTACACCGTACACCATCCATTAATCAGACTATGAAGACATGATCTCAGAAACTGGAACCAGTGAGCAATCAATTCATTAAACCTAAACCTACATCCAATTACAATCCCTCAAAATAACCAGTAGCATTACTTCTGTGAAATCTTCAACCATAAGGCCAACTTCACTATACTCATTTAGTGAAATCACAACAAACCTTACAAAGAATCAATCAATCAGGATTTATAAGGCGTATAATCACCCAATAGGGTACCCAGGCACCTGCAGGTCCCGGAGACTTATTCGAACTGCTAGGTCTTATGGTCCAGTCCGAATTCTGGAAGTAAGGTTATGGTCCTGAGGTGCATAGGGAGGCTGTTCCAGGTCTTTGCTGCAATGTTGGAGAAGGAACGTCCTCCACTTCTGCTTCTGTAGATGCGGGGAGTATGGGCAAGTGAGAGGGAGGCGGAGCTTAGTCTTAACCTCTGGTGGTACTTCAGGAGGTGTTTAATGTAGGCAGGTCCTTGGTTGTGTAGAGCCTTGTGTGCGTGGATCATCAGCTTGAATTGCCATCTCTTCTGTACAGGAATCCAGAGGAGTTTCCTGAGGTGGGATGTGATGTGGTTCATCGGTGGAGGCCAAGGATGAGTCTGGTTGTGGTATTTTGCATGGGGTGAAGTCTCTGTAGGAGGTGTGAGGCCAGTCTTACGTAGAGGGCATTGCCATAGTCCAGGCAGCTGATGATAAGGGCTTGTGTCACGGTGCATCTCGTGTGTAGGGAAAGCCACTTGAAGATCTTATGTAGCATGTGCAGAGTGAGGAAGCAGGCAGAGGAGACGGCATTGATCTGTGATTTCATGGTGAGCTTGTCAATAATGATTCTGAGGTTTCTGGCATGGTTGGAGGGAGTGGGTGGGGTCCTATGTCTGATGGCCACCTGGAGTCATTCCATGTGTTTTTTTTTTGGGCGGGGTTTTTTAGACCTCATTTGCCTTAGATAAAAACAGAGATAATTGGGGATTCTCTGGGGCCCCGCTACTTGATCGGCACCGACCAGAGAACTCGGTTCCAAAGGTATTGCACTTTACACAGAACCTCTCCTTACATGGTTAAAATCAGCTCTCTCTCTCAGAGCTATCCAGAAGGTAACCGCAGTGGTGAAGTATCTCAGTGTAGCGGCATAATCATAGGACCACAGATTCCAGCCAACTTGCAAATGGTAACCAAAAATCTCTCTTCTTTTTCGGTGATATCCTGTCCAACTTAATTATATATTTCACAGTGTTGATCCAATCTCTTACAGTTGGGGGGCCATTTTTTATCCAGTTTTTACAGATTTCTCTTTGGGCCAGTAAAATTAAATAAAACATCAGTTTTTTGTTGTCAACAGATAGAGATTCATGCCATACCGGAACCCCAAAAAAGACCAATTCTGGGATTACCTGCATTTGCCTTCCAAGCATTTTAGAAATACAATTACTTACATCGGCCCAGAAATGTTGCAGTGTTGGACAGTACAAGAACATGTGGGTATCGTCTACCTTTTCTTGGAAGCACTTGGGGCATTTCGGAGTGGCGCCCTTCCCAAATTTGGAAAGCCTTAAGGGTGTGCAATAAACCCTATGGAGACAAAAAATGTGGTTTCTCTTTAAATTCACAGCCTGCACCGTAGAATACAAAATGTCATAAGATACTTGCCATAATTCTTCTAGATGGATCCCCGGCAAGCTCTTTTCCCACAGCTCCATCGGTAGTTTAAAATCCCCTCCGAAAGATCGATCAGGAGCCAATATAGGTTTGCCACCTCTTTCTTTTTTGCCACTTTCTTTGTTAGCGCAAATTCCCACTCGTTCGGGGTGCCAACACCTGGTCCGACTGCTTGGTGCCAACTTCTCAATTACAAATATTTGAAATAATTCATTATCTGTTATGTCCAGCAACTTTTCCAAAGGTAGTAGAGCACCATCATCGACTAGCTGCTTCCAACACGATATTCCGGCTTTCCTCAGAGGAACGGCCAAAGAGTCCTTTGTCCATTCCGGAGAGCCAGGAGCATCCCAAATCGTAGCTAAGGCACTATGATAATTAATTTTGAGCTCCTTTCGAATTCTATACCACGTGGTGGCTAGTCCGCGCAAGATCTTTAAGCGGACCTTTTTAAAGTATTTGGATCTCCAAATTTATAGACGAAACCTTGCTCCCCCCCTTTCACATCTAAGAGCATCACCTTGAACATTCTTCCGATATCTGAACCATCCGGTTCATTCAACAGCATTTTCCTGTTCCTCAGTTGGAAAACCCATGCATAATAAATTAAATCTGGCAGGCACAGTCCTCCCTTAATTTTCTTCCTGCTGAGTTTTTTCCACGAATTTCGTGTGCCTTTGGAGGCCCAGATAAAACTACTTATCTTGGACAGCAATTTCTTAAGCCAGATTTCACTGAACACCAAGGGGATGTTTTGGAATATAAAAATGAGTTTGGGGAAGATCATCATTTTTATCAGACTTACCCTTCCAATTATGGTCAATGGTAAATGAGTCCATCTTGCCAATGACTTGCTAATCTCCTTGCTGACTTTTTTTAAGTCAATTTCTGGAATTCTGTCAATGTCCTGTGTGACCATGACGCCCAGATATCTTATCTCCGTTTTGATGTTCCCTTGCTGTGTGATCATATTCCAGGCCATGGACTCCGTTTTTGTTGCATTTACTTCATAGCCTGAAATAGGACTAAATTGGGAGGCCAAATTATATAATATTGGAACCGCCGAGGGCAGATCTGAGGTGTACACCATCAAATCATCAACTTACAAAGCCACCTTCTTCTCCCAACTGTTGTATTTAAAAGGGAGGATTCTGCCCTCCTGCCTGATTTTTACAGCCAGGGGCTCTATATATAAATTAAAAAGTAAGGAGGATAAAGGGCACCCCGGTCTAGTTCCCCTCTGGATTTCGAAAGAGGCGGATAGATTTCCGTTCACCAAGACCCTGGCTGTGGGCGTTTGATACATCAGGCTCACGGTCCTACAGAAGTTGTCTCCTAAGTTGCACAGCCTTAATATTTTTTGCAAATAGGGCCAGTTTACCCTATCAAATGCTTTAGTGGCATCTAAGGTGATAATGGCCAGGGGAATTTTGTGAAGTGTAGCTAAATCTATCGCTCTGATTAGATTGTAGGTCAGGTCCTGAATCCCTCTTCCTCAAACAAAGCCTTTTTGATCCTCATGCAGAAGGTCCCCCACCACCCCATTGAACCTCTCTGCTAAGATCTTAGTGAAGATTTTATGTTTGCAATTAAGCAGAGAGATAGGCCTGTATGAGTCACAAGAGTTGGGTGGCTTTGCTGGCTTTAAAACCAGCGTGACTGTGGCTTCATTCCAGGATGCTGGCATGTCCCTACCTTCCTTGAAGATGTGTGAGAATAGCTATTCCATAATAGGGATGAGAATCTCACTCAAGCACTCAGCCGGTATACCATCTGGACCTGCTGCTTTCCCAGATTTCCCAGCCATTATGGCCTTCCTAATTTCATTCCCTATAATGGGGCTATTAAGGTTACCAGCCTCTTTATCCTCGATTTTCGCCAGAACATCCTGACCCAACCAAGCCTCGATATCCTCTTCCGTAATTCGTAATTGCTCTTGATATACCTTTTCGAAATAATCATGAAAGGCCTTTTCTATTTCTTCGCTGGTTGTAAAGTTGTTACCCCATCCCTCATTTCTAAGTTCCTTTATGAACCCTTTTGCCAGGTCATTTTTAGCTTTCCAGGCTAGGAGTTTTCCACACCCTTCCCTGTATCCAAAGTGCACAAGTTTGCTTACTTGCCACCTTTTCCTTAATCTCTCTTCGATCACCCCGGCTAGTTCCAATCTGAGAGTCTGGAGAGATGCCTGTATACGTCATTCTTCCTGTTCCGCCCCTGAAACTAATAGCTGCTGTTCCAACTGCTGGATGCTCCGTTCTATTCCCCCTACTTCATCTCTATGGATCTTCTGTCTAGATATCTGTAAGGATGTTATATACCCCCTTAGAAAAGCTTTGTAGGCGTCCCACACAATCCCCAATGGGGCACTATCAAGATTGTTCGCAAAAAACTCCTGGGTCTCGACACTCAACTTTTCAATCACAGATTCCTCCAATAATATGACGCGATCCATTGTCCACCTCCTCTGGGGTAATTTAACTGGTAGATTCAAGACTAAAGTTATTGCAGAGTGATCTGATAAATGTGCACCTAGGTGTTTTACATCCTTCACCCATCTTTTCAGATTTTGATCTATCAAAAAGAAATCTGGTCTTGATTGGTGATCATACTTTTTGTTATAAAAAGTGAAGCCTCTTTTAGTGCCCATTTTATCCCTCCAGATATCCACCCAACCTAACTGTCTCATAGAGGACTTTAGCAAGAATCACATTTTGCTGTTCAAAATTGCTCTGCTGCTAGATGAACGGTCCAATTTTGGGTCTGGACTACATTAAAATCTCCTACTAAAATTATAGGATCAGGAAAACTTAATAACTCCATGAGCAATCCCGAAAGAGAACTGGGATCATCTATGTTAGGCCTATAGTGTCCCACCAGGGTGAACTTATAATGAAAGAACCTAATTTGCACTATCACCCATCTACCTGTTCTGTCTACTTTACTATCTTCTACAGTGATATGTGGACACCTTTTAATCAGAATTGCCACTGCCTTATTAGTTAGTTGTTGGGTAGTACAGATAAGATTCTGAACCCAGTGCCTAGACTTAAAAAGACCTCTCATTTCTATATCGGTTAAGTGCGTTTCCTGCAATATTAGGATCTGTGCCGGGGTGTCTTAAGTATTGTAAAATATTCTCCCTCCTATATTTAACTTTTAATCCATTCACGTTCCAAGAGAGAACCTTCAACTGAGCACTCTTTTCACTCATCGAATGGGCCGAGTTTTTCCTGCCTTCAGGGTGCCGGAAACTATACTAAGGCCAACAGGACACTTTTTTTAAAAATGTTCCCGCTGCTCCCCACCCAGTGACCCATACCCTTACCCCACGCAGTCCCTCCCATGACACCCACCCTGGAGAACCCTCCTTTCCCTACCTCCATGGCCTCTACCTAGGCCTATGGAGCCCCTCCTGGAGACGGAAAGATGCAATATACCTTGTCGGTATTTACTGCTCTTCACAGCTTTTTACCCATTTACATTATTTACTTGACCTGAGGATATTAATGACAGGTTAGCTACCAGGGGGGGAGGGGGATCTACTTCCCAATTCCTCTGGCTTGTCCCCCCTCTGAGATAGATTGTAAACAATTCTCCGCATCCTCAACCCGCCGAAAGGTATGCATTTTGTTGTTATGCATTACCCGTAAGGTTGCGGGAAATTTTAACTGTGCGGTGGCGCCTAACTTCTTGAAGGGCTCCAATAAATTCCCCAGCTCCCATTGCCTATTTGTGGTGATGGATGATATGTCTGATCTTATTTCAAAGCTAATTCCGTCTACCATTAATGATTTCATTTTTAGGGCTTTAGCCAAAATGTTTTCTTTTATCCTGTATGTATGGAAGTGGATTAAGATTTTCCTGGGTTTGGTCTTGTTAGGGGTTAACCTAAATGGGTCTCTATGAACCCTCTGGATGTCTGCCATAAGGTCTTGCTCTGTACAGTCAACTTGGGTCCCTGCTCTAATCAACCTCACTACAAATTCCCTTAGGATTTCCCCCTCCTCCCCCTCTGGGATTTTCAGCAAACAGAGGTTATTCCTTCTTTGAGCATTTTCACGGGAGTCAAGCTTTTCTTTAACACCCGTACCACTTTCCTTTAACAGGGTGATCTCTTTCTTGTTTTCCTCAGTTTGAGACTCTAGACACTTCACTGCTATTTCAAGTGCTACAGTTCTAGCCGCGAGAGCATCCAATTTGTTCTCCATTTTCTCACATGCTGACCTAATCTCAGCCTGGTTAGCTTCGGAGATCTCAAATCTACTTCTGACCTCTGTCATCAGTAACTGAATCAGGTCTGAAACTGACTGTGGTGCTGCCTGACTAGAAGGTCCCGCCTTCAAACCTGTTATTACTGTCTGGCACTGGGCGATATCCCCAGAGTGCGAGGTTTTTTGTAACTCGACCTGCGGGGGCATAACCGTGTCCTCACCCGGGGCGATGTCGTCCACTAATTGAGGGTCGTCAGCCAGCACTTGGAACCTGTTAGGGCTAGATATTGTCTCCATCTTACTTCCTAAGAGACACGTGGTATTATTTAGCATAGGGGTACCTGGGTGATTCAATATCAAAGTTTTTGGCATTACCTTGAAAAAAGTTCTCAATGAAGGGGAAACTCTTACTTTATGCTGTTGAGGAGGTGCTCTTAGTTTCCGTGATTTTCCCTTCTTGAGGCTGCCCCCCTCTTCAGTCCCTATCTCAGTAAGGCCTAGCCGGGTATTAGCAGTTTCAACCACTTTTAAAGTATCTTGCAAGGTTATGTTACTGGTTGATAAAGGCCCTGAGACTGGCCCTGCCACTGCACTTCTTAAGGAATATCTTCCCTTCTGTGAGATGTGTGCTACTATCTCCCCTTTCACACCCTCAACTGATAGTGCTTCCACAGAATTAAATTGTTCCCTGGTAGCTTTATTTCCACCCTTAGAAATCTTCCCAGAAAGTTTGCGCGGGCGGCACTCCCCGTACTCCCCCTCTTGCTCCCCCGTAACACACTCTCCCCTCTACCTGCATCTACTGGTGTGCTCTCTGTGTCTTGCAGGGCTCCTACTGACTCACTTGCACCTAGCACACTGGTGCTGCCCCTGCCCCCACCACCCTGGACGGGAATGCGTGCGACCGCTCTCCGCCTCCTACTCAATTACAGGGCTGCACAGGACCACCACGGATCCCAAGGGTCCTTTCCAGGCTGTTTCACCGCCGCTGCTGCCGCTACCGCCTCCAGCTCTGTTGCCGTCGTGATCCCAGATGGCATGAGGCGCGAAAATGAATCCTCTTCTTCCCGGTAAGCAAACTTTTACTTTTTAGCAGGGGAAACAATCCCTGTTTCAATAGATATCCTCTAGCGCATATTGCGCATATTGCATGCTCCAGAGAAAATGGGAAAAAAAACTGTAAAGCTGCAAAGACGCCGTCAACAATGCTCCCAACTCCCGGAGCCGCTAGCTGGCCGCCATGTTCCCCCCGGTGTTGCATGTGTAGGGAAAGCCACTTGAAGATCTTATGTAGCATGTGCAGAGTGAGGAAGCAGGCAGAGGAGACGGCGTTGATCTGTGATTTCATGGTGAGCTTGTCAATGATGATTCTGAGGTTTCTGGGGTGGTTGGAGGGAGTGGGTGGGGTCCTATGTCTGATGGCCACCCGGAGTCATTCCATGTGTTGCTGCTGTTGCCAAAGATCAGTACTTCCGTCTTGTCTGTGTTCAGCTGCAGGCAGCGTTATTTCATTCAGTCGGCGATGTTTGTCATGCATATGTTGAAGTTGGTTCTGGTGGTGGTGGGGTCATCGGTGAGTGAGAGGATGAGTGTGGTGTCATCTGCATAGGAAATTATGTTAAGACCGTGGAATCTGACAATGTTGACCAGCAGGGTCATATATGGAGTGAAGAGGGTGGGGATGAGGAATGAGCCCTGGGGACACCGCAGCTGATCTCCTTAGGTTCAGAGGTGAAAGGTAGGAGGTGGATCCTCTGGGTTCTTCCGGTGAGGAAGGGGGTGGTCCATCTGGCCACATCTCCTTGGATGCCAATGTGGTGTGGAGTCTTTCGATCACTGAGTGGTGGGATATGGTGTCGAAGGCTGCTAAGAGGTTGAGGAGGATCAAAGCTGCTGTTTCTGCTCGGTCAAGGAGGGTTCAGATGTTGTTGGTGGCTGTGATCAGGGCGGTTTCGGTGCTGTGATTGCTGCAGAAGCTGGATTGGGAGGCATCGAGTCTCTGGTTCTGCTCCAGGTGTGTCATGATTTGATTCTTGATGATCTTTTCCAGTACCTTTGCAGGGAATGGGAGCTGGGAGATTGGCCGATAGTTTTTGAGTTTGCTGGTGTTGGCTGAGGTTTGAGTAGTGGTATGACTTTGGCATGTTTCCAGGCATCGTGAACTGTTGCGGTGGTGATAGAGGTGTTGACTAGGGTGGTGAGGTCCTGGCCGATGCTTTGGTTTCCAAGGTTTAGGATATGGTGCATGGGTCTGTGGGAGCCTGTTGAGTGGATGGATTTCATGGTGGAGGTGCTGTCCTGGGTGGAGAGGATATTCCAGGTGGTCAGTGTGTGGTTTGTGTCAGTTACGGTAGTTGCTTATCTGCCAAGAAAGTCTGTGGGTGTGGGTTGGAGTTTGAGGTTTCTGTATATGGTTGCGATCTTGTCGTGGAAGAAGTGGGCAAGGTTGTCGCAAAGCTCATGTGAGGGTGTGTTGTTTTCACCGGAAGCCGGGTTGGAGAACTCCTCAATGATGTTGAAAGGTTGCCGCTGGTTATGATGCGTGCGGCCAGGGCTGTCTTCTTTGTTGCCCTTAACAGTGGGGGTAGAGGTTGAGGGAGGTCTTGAAGGCTGCCCTGTCAGAGGTGTCCTTGCAGATGCTCCATCTCCTCTCCAACTGTTTGCTGGCTGAGTTCTTGGGTGTACCTGCTGGGATTTTTGGAGGATTTTCTCTGGATGTTGTTCTTGATGGTGATGCTGTCTGTGCAATTGGTGATCCAGGCATTGAAGGTTTTCACTCCCTGTTCGAGGTTGGTGGCAGTAGCAGGATTGGAGGCGTTGAGGGCACTCACCCAGTTAGTCTCTGAGATTTTGTTCCATTTCCATTGGGGCTTGTTGGTCATCTTGGGGGCGGCGGTGTGGGGGCTGGAGATGCTGAAGTGGACGATGGAGTGATCGGTCCATGTGAGTTCTGTAACATGGCTGTATTTGACGGGGTTGCTGGAGGTAA
The DNA here is from genome assembly GCA_963921515.1 of Calotriton arnoldi. NCBI lineage: Eukaryota > Metazoa > Chordata > Amphibia > Caudata > Salamandridae > Calotriton > Calotriton arnoldi. The sequence goes on from CAWUFW010007141.1 coordinate 619,761, forward strand.
AAATTGGGTCCAGCATGTGTCCTCCGGTGTGTGTAGGGTTGTGGACTATCTGGGTCAATCCGAGGCTGCTCATACTGGCGAAGCAGGGCGCTGTGTTTTTGTCGTTGGAGTCATCGATGTGGAAATGTAGGTCGCTGAGGAAGATGTAGTCCATGGAGTCAAAGGCTAGGGGCACAATGAAGTCTGCGATGGTGTTGCAGAAGTTGGAGTGCAGACCTGGGGGTCGGTATGCAAGAGTGAATCTAATGGTTTCTTGTTGTCCATGTAGAGCTTGAAGTTGAGATGTTCCATGGGGGTGGTGGTGTTGTCGTGGTGGTGGTACATTGCATGGTCTCTTTGTGGATGATGGCTGTTACTCCTCCCGTCTTGCTGGTGTGGTCCTGGTGAGTGATTTTATATCCATTGGGGATCGCTGTGGCAATTTCTGGGGCAGATGTGGGGTTGAGCCAGGTCTCAGTGAGGAAGACGATGTCGGGTCCGAGGGTGTCAGTGAGGTCCCATAATTCAGTAGAATGCTTGCATAGTGAGCGTGTGTTGAGAAGGGAGCATGCCGGTTGGTGTTTTTGTTCAGGTGGTGTCTGTGGTGTGTTCAGGTTGTGGTTGGTTGGTGGGCTGGTGTGTGTGCAGTGGCAGGTGAAGTGGAAGTGGGAGAAGGTTAAAGGTCCTACTGTGGTGTGTGGGCTTGCACGGTGGCAGTGTTTGTTGCAGCGTCTGGCGTTGAGGGTATACAGCTCAGCGATGGTGTATCTATGGGGAGCAGGAGGGCCAGAGGTCATGGCACTAGGCGTGGTCCAGGTGCAGACGGGCACAGACAGGCTTGCCTTTTACATGCCTTCAGTGCACCAGTGGCACTTTTGCTGCACACGTCCAATGCACAGTCAAGCTGCAGCCTGCATTAATTAGGTCCTGGGGTGGGCAGGGCTTCTGTTGGCAGGGCGAGTGGTGAGTGGGAAAACCCGGTCAGGAAACCCTAGTGGGAAAACCCAGCCAGATGCGGTGTCACTGGATCAGTCTGGAACAAGCAGGAACTGGAGGCCACAGGCAAGTGGCAAGCTAGATGTTCAGGTGCCTACCTAATAATTCTAACTCTACTACACATTAAAGTAATGCAAAGAGCCCAATTACCTTTTTTTCCAATACATCTAAAAATACCACCATAAAGATGGAAAACTTAAACAACAATTGATTTTAGAATGTTTTGAATCAACTAAACCAACAAAATGTGTTCGTCCTTCTACAGACAAAGACAAAAGCCACAGGAAAATCATAACTACTACTCCCAAGTATTGATTCCATATTCCCTTCCTCCTCGCTTGATTCTGATTTTGACAACAACTCTATCTAGAGCCGCATCCAACATCTCACATCATGCAGAGATCAAAATCTACTAAGGTGCAAAAGATTTTCTAGAAGACTCTGATTTATTTTTAGCACTTGATAAACTTATTCTCAGTAACTTTCATACAACAACCCAAGTTAACAATAAAAATGTTAATATTCCAGGCACTTATGCTTCTAATCAACCTAGATGAAATCCCAAGCACTTCAATAATAAGTACTAATGACTATGGGATTAGTCAGCTCTATGCTATCAAAAATATCTGGTGCATTAATAAATCAAGTTGACCTAATGGATAAACAAACATCCTTACTTGATGAAATGTTGAGAAATCTAAAAATTATTTCAGAAATGGTATTTAAATTGGCCTCATTCCAAAACCAACTCACCACTTTCTTTACTAACACACATAGCAAAATGATAATCGATGATGTAACCGATCTGACTCATCTGCTCCCAACAATAATTGGATACCAAATAATCAAATTTAGAAAAAATGCAGCTGAAGGTACAACTAATGTGGTTAACATATCTGATAAGTAATTTTCCAGAACTGCTGCGCAGTCAGTGAAAACAAACACAAAACTAAATCAGAAAATCTGAAAGTCGTAATCTAACCAAAGTTACCACTTCAAGAGTGTGAACAGCCATCAATGAAAACTTGACTGCCCTAAAAGAAGATAACCAAGCTGATAAATCAGTATTATACACGAAAGATTCTATGAACATAACAATTAAAAGCATACCTGAGTTAAATGCCATAGACCCTAACAGGACCTTCCCGCTGATACCTACTGAGGATGACTTCCAACCTTAAGTCAGCAGAAAGTATTGCTACTGTATTCTCTCAAAAATATTCAATTACTACTAGGAACATGAATTTAATAATTAGGAACTGTCAATTTTCCATCAAACCCAGGATTAACTGAATTCCATTAGTAGTTTTGAAGGACAATCAGAGTCCATAGATCAAACTACTGGAACAACACGATGATAAAATCCCAGAAACGTGTCAAATAATGAAATCCTGGAAAGGACCATTGCTTCAAATTTTCTACATAAAGGGCCCAAGTGTGAACCAAAAAATTATCACTTAATAACCTAATTAAACACAGATGGTAAAATATTGACTAAGTTCCTACAACAAAAACTAGGTAAATCGGCTGAAAATAAGAAAGTAGTTACATTCTGTCAAACAGCTTCAAACCAGCATGTTCATCACTTGACAACATAATGGGCCTAACCATGCTTATAAGAAATGCCTTAGAAAGAAAGAAAAATTATCTCTTTGCCTGCTCCATAGATTATTCCACCACGTTTGGCAAAGTTGATAGGAACTATCTCAGGCAAAAATTAAAGGCTTGGCAACACACTAGTATATTTCCTGATGGAACTACATAAAGACACTTGGGTACAAGTGAAATTATCAAAGTGGTCCGGCTTAACACCAAGAACTTCAACCTTTATTGGATTAAAACAATGCTTCACAATAGCACCTATATGATTCTCTTTATGCATTGCAGATTTACCAAACTAGCTTGACTTGTTGCAGGCTTTTCTCCTAAGCTAGCACAACAAAAGAGCAGCCATATAGCAAATGCGTATGACTTGCTAAACTTTCCAAATCCCAAAGAGATATCCACCATCAACTCAATTGTCCTAATGAATTCAAAAGGAGAAATGTTTTTTTTCTTCTTTTTTTTAGTCCTCATTTGTCAATTGTTTTTTAGGTGTCAGAAGGATCTAGACGGCTGAAACAGAAAAAAGAGCCCTGGTCTCTCCATGGAGGAGGGATGTTTAAACATCCCGGGTTTAAATGTACAGCAGCAAGAAACTGACTCCTCTATACAGATGGGCCACAACCAGGATAGAAGAAAGCGCAGCTCCCCCAACCATGCTACCTGTATATCGAGCTGTTAATCATTGGACCAGTGATTTAACATAACAAACAGAGAGAGAGAGATGAAAATTTGATATGAAAATACGAAAGGAGAAAAAACAGGTCAATGACATGCAGTTTTAGCCCAAGTATCCCAAAGTTCCCAAAACTTTGTTCTCTTAGTGTTAACTGTAGCGCGATCAAGATTAGCTGTTTTTTGTATTGAGCGTACCCACTCTGCCTCTAGGGGAGGGTTGGGCAATATCCATTTGATGCACAGCTCTCTACGAGCAAGAAGAATTAAAGTGATTACAAGTGCTTTATGTATTTTAGAGAAAGCCCTATTACCCTCCCAATCTAGCATCACCCCAAAAATTACTAACGCCAGGCTCACCTTAATTTCTTGACCCAAAATTCCTGATAACGTCACACCCACTTTCTGCCAGAAGATCTGGACTGAGGGACACTGCCAAAACATATGAACTTCATTTGCGTTGACCTCGCCGCACTTGGGAAACTTCTTCACCGCCTGGGTTCCCAGTTTAGTGAGTCTCTGTGGTGTCCAATAGGCCTTGTGGACAGTAAAGAGATGATTCTTCCTGAGTGGGGTAGACTTCACATATAACCACAAATGAGACATAGATACTTGCCATAGCAGATCGAGGTCATGAGCCGGCAGTTCCCTCCTCCAGGTCTCTATCAACGAGACTTGCACCTCTTCTGTGGCCTGGATCAACATCCAGTACCATTCTGACACCTATTTCTGCAGAAGGGGATGTAAACATATCCTGGACTCCCAAAACTGATTCCCCTTTCCATCCTTTCCCAGTGTTTTTGCCCAGCTCGTTAACTGATAGTATTTAAATTTAGATACCGAACCCTTGGAGATCTCCTGCATATGCTGCCACAAGATTAGTTGAGCATCTTCTAGGAGTTGGCCCCATCTGAGGATGCCACACTCCCTTAAGGGAGTTGCAAGTAAGTCTTGAAGACAGGCCGTCATGCCTGGTGAGTTCCAAATAGGTGCATAATCGCTAAAGTAAGGTATTTGTCAAGATGACCTTATTTGGTGCCAAACCTTACATGCACCCAATAGAACCTTAAGCCTAACTTTTTAAAAGAATTTAGGGTGACCAAATTTGAAAAGAAAGAAACCTATCTGATCTGGAGGGCCATCCATAAGAGCTCTAAAAAGTGGTGACAAAGCGGAGAAGGCCTTCAAAAGCTGTCGAAAGATCTTCAAGTGGAAAGCACAATAATATTGAGAGAGGCCTGGACTGGCTATGCCACCACATTCCTTTTTCTCTCTGAGTTTCTTCCAGGCAATTCTAGACCTTCTTTTTCCCCAAATAAAGCAGGTAAACTCCCCTTGCACCTTCTATAACCACTCGTTCTTAAATTCCAGGGGGATGATATTAAACAAAAAAGTAAATTTGGGGAGAATAGACATTTTCAAAAGGTTAGATCTGCCAAGAAAAGATACAGGGAGGGCTCCCCAGGCCTGTAACTGTTTTCTCACACAAGATACTAAGTAATCAAAATTCACTTGTGCTAAGTTCTCCAAATTATGCAGTTCTTGAATACCTAGATATCTCATGTTTTGTCTAATTAGGTCACACGAGTAATGGGTGTTCCACTGCATTATCATTGTTTTTTGCTGGTTTACGGCATAACCGGATACCTTGCCAAAGCCCTCAAGCATTTCCCAGATTGCTAGGAGAGACGGAGGCAAGTCTCCTGTGAAGATCATCAGATCATCCGCGTACAACCCAATCTTTTTCTCCCAGCCATTACACACAAAGGGAGAGATGTTCCGACATGATCTTAATTTGCATGCCAAAGGCTCAATATAAAGGTTGAAGAAAAGTGGAGATAGAGGGCATCCCTGTCTAGTCCCCCTACCAATGTTTAAAGATTTTGAGAGGTTCCCATTGACCAACACTCTGGCTGAGGGGTTTTTAGACAGGGCTTTGACTGCTAATAAGAAGGTCTCTCCTAGATTGAAGCGATGAATCATCTCATACAAAAAGGGCCAGCTGACCCTATCAAATGCCTTCGTGGCATCGAAGGTCATTACCGTCAAAGGATTACCATACTCCTTAGCCAGATCAATTGCCCCTATTAACTCATGAGTTAATTCTTGCATCTGTCTCCCGTTTATGAAGCCTTTTTGGTCAGTATGGATCAGGGACCCCCCTATCTTATCTAAACATTTGGATAGTATCTGGGAATAGATTTTATAGTCACTGTTGAGGAGTGAGATGGGTCTATACGACTCACAAACCCTGGGGTTTTTATTTGGTTTGAGAAGTATAGTTATGATAGCGGAATCCCAAGAAGATGGCAGGTCTTGGTTAGAGATGAAGGCTAAATTGAAAAGTTGGAGCAGAATGGGAGCTAGCTCCTCTTTTAATAACATATAAATTTCATTGGGGAGAGCATCCGGGCCAGCAGCTTTTCCTTTTTTAGGTCGAGCCTATAGCGGCAGCTCGCATGCGCTGCTCGCTTTGCGAGGCATGCAGTATTCAGTACTGAGTGGAAGCTTCGTGGAAGCTCCGCCCACTCTCCGCCCATTGGCTTGTGTCTTTGTCCTCCGTAAATGCTGTCTTCTGATTCATTTTGAGGCTTGTTAGTCCCTCCTTATGACGGCTATGTCATCATTTGTCACCTCCCATGGCTACTGGCCCCTTTACTTCAAGTGTTACACCTTACGTGGACTGTGAGCACTCCTGTGTGCCCCCTTCTCCCCCCGCCGGCACTCCCCTTGTCCGTGCCCGTGCCCCCATATGCAATAGGTCTCGCGTAAATGCGAGTCCTATTGAATTGCAAATGCTTGTTTTGGTGAGTCCTTGCTCTGTACGTGATGTACTGGGCTGGTGCCTGAGAGCGGGATCCCCTGGTGCTGCAGGTGGGTGAAAGGATATCTCGTCCTTGAGCCGGTACACTGAACTCCATCCCTTCTGCAGACCGGGCTCCGAGTCTGAGAAACATGCAGCCACTGCCAGGGAGCTCCATCGGCCCCCTCCCTGCTCCTGAGAGGGCCAGCCTACGAACAAACTTCAGTGGGTCTGAGAGGCAGCGGCGGCCTCGCTTCCACTCTCAAGGAAACACACAATCAGCCAGCGCAGCTGGGCTCTGTCAGCACAGTTGTATTCCAGATCGCGCACAAAAGTGCCGACCCTCACAGCGCTCTCAGCGCCGCCAAGGTTTGTAGATAAAGTAACTAAGGCGCATTGGAATAAAGTGATTCGTCTGGGATCACAAGATGTGGCTGCGTGGAAGCTTGGAAGAGGGGACTTCTTTTAACCATCATATGCACACTAGAATACGATCTTGTCTGGGTTATTTACCGGTAATCTTCATGGGTGCAAGCATAAACCTCTCCTACTGGACTCATGGAAATACCACTATTACATTAGCTACTAGTGCATGCTCAATTTGCACCTTATTAGCAAAACACTTGTGACCTCTCAGCTGCTTTAACTTATGCATTGTTCATTCTGTAAATGTCATTCTGCTAATCTGGTAAAACACTAGTACAACTGTTACACTTGCATATCGGCACATTAAGACCTTCCTTTCGCTACGAACATATTTGCACAAAAAGAGTGACCTGAATATATTTACACCATCTAGCAGGCTGCACAATGTGATTTTTATTACTGCTGTAAAGGCTGTCAGCGGGGTCTGGGGCCTTGTAAGGTGAATAGCGCCTGCTTCCGCTCCTGTGAATGAATCTATTGTCAGTGATGACGTGAGGCAGAAAGGGCCCAGGCAAGCGTGGAGTGGGGCGGGTCAGCCAATGGGGTGGAAAGGTGCTGATATGGCGCTACTGACAGAACAAGTATTATTACTTCATATTGCACATTTTGTTTTAATAAGGGCCTTTGTTTTTTCGGTTTTGTGGCGGGAAGGGTGAGTGCTCCCGAATGCTTGTAGCCGTGGTGTTTACCTTCCACAAGAGAATGGTACTCGAGAGTTTCTATAGGGCTGCAGCGCAGTGCCATAGAAAACCCACAGAATTATATTTTGAAAATGCATGTTCTCGCTGTACTACTATGGCCCTAATGCCTAATCACTGGTAAGTTCTCACTAGTTGACAAGGAATTGTATGTATTCTTACTGATTGATTTATTTGGTAAATAACTTCCAGGAACATAAAGTAGACTGAATGTACTTGTTCCATGACAGTTATTGATATAATTCATATGTTGGCACAAGACCTAGCTTACTTTTACTGAAAGAAATGTGGAAGTTCATATGGTCTCTCATGATTGGTCCTTGATAGGTGTTTATTTGTGTGACCCTCAAATTTCAGTTCCACTGACGTTGTCCTTCCCACATACTGTTATTACCTTTGCTGTGCCTGATCCTACTGTTGTTCACCGATTGTGACACTACTATTACATATCCTTTTTTTTACCCTGTTCACAATTTATCTATTCTGTCCTGTTTTCTCTCTGTCAGTCTTACTGCGACTGGGAACGGCACTTTTTTTATCATTTATTACTGGTCACCATTCACTCATGCTCATTAGATTAAATTGGCCGTGCTTGACTAGCCTGGTCCTCATACTTTTGCTCCCTCCCCCCCTTACTTTACAACACACCATTTTGTAATGTGGCGTTTCCATACGGAGTTGTGTTGTACTTTCTCACCCGATCTTAATTTACATGCACCAAGCCGACTTTCGTGTATTCCACTTACTCGATCTTGACATTCTTGCTTCTTCTCACTACGTCACATTACAATGTGCTTTATCTTCCGTTTATTTCGGTAAATCTTGTGATCAATTGCTCAAATTGACCTGACTATACAGCACATGCCATACGCGTTTTTTGGTCGAGCCTAGCGGCAGCGTGCACGCGCTGCTCGCTCTGCGAGGCATGCTGTAATGGAGTATGCACTGGAAGCCCCACCCACTCTCCGCCCATATTTGTAATTGGCTAGTGTCATTGACGTTCGTAAATGCTGACTTCTGATTCGTAAATAGGCTTGTTAGTCCCTCCTTATTACCGCCTTGTCTTCATTTGTACACTCCCAGGAGGACTGGCCCTATTACTTGGCTTGTTACACGGTCTCTGTTTTAAGTTGGTGAGCACTATTTTGTTTATTAACTAACTAATGGGGACAATGGCAGCTGCTTCTTGAAATTGCACTGCGCCAATACAGGACAATGGCGGCCGCTTTTCACATCGAGCGCTATGCCGCTCTAACTTTAAAAGCTACACAATGGTGATGCTTTTTTTGTATTTTATTACTTTTGAGATGAACGCAGTGTCCGCTTCAGGTACACTGCACTTTCTCTCAGTTTTAACATTTTTTTTAAATAAAACTGCATACTGAACGCGGTGCCCGCTTTAGGGACACTGCGCTCAGTTTCATTATTTTTTAACTATAATGTTGAGTGCGGCGCCTGCTTCAGGGATACTGCGCTCTGTTTCATTTTAAACTTTAATAGTGAGTGCCGTGCCCGCTTCAGGGACACCGCGCTCTGTTTCTTTTTTTTTAAACTTTATTTGTGAGCGCAGCGCCCGCTTCACGGACACCGCGCTCTGCAATACAATAGGTCTCACTTTTGCAACAGTTTGACCTATTGGTATTTTAAATGACAATGCCTTTTACCAGTCGCGGTCCATGCAGGTAACAGCGGTGGGGCCGGGTAAGAGGGGATTTCGAGGGACGATGCCGAGGGAAAATTAAATAAATAATTCATTTTCCCTCTGCACCGTCCCTCGAAATCCCCCCCTTACCCGGCCCCACCGCTGTTACCTGCACGGACCGCGGCTGCCTCTTACTCAGTGCTTTAAATGGGAAAAAATAAGTGCAGGTACTCATGAACATGAGCTAGAGGTGTAGTGAGTGGGCGGGGCTAGGGGCATGTCTAAGGGCAAAACATGATGATACTTAACGACTTCTATAATAGTTGCAGCACACACCAAAACACATGATAAATGTTTTTATATAAACAAAGCAGGTTAACTCATTACACAAAATGAAATAGAAATGCGATTGTCGAGTACCAAACTCCAGAACTTAGATTTCCACAGGAGCAGATTAACTTTTCCTCAATCCCCAACTTAACTACCAGTGAACGTAAATTGCTCACTTGCAGCAAAGCGGGGGAAAGGGAATTGGGATGAAAAGAGAGACTGCCACTGCTGCACCTCTTCTTGACTGGATTCAAGCTACGAGTCGGAAGGGCACCTGCAACAAAGAACAACATGAAATTTCTATACACAATTAATAATCTAAATCCTTCTGTATACACCTCTGTTACCTGTCTTTCCACAGTGGTTAGCTGCTCTCTTGTAATCTCACATAGTACCTTGTATAAATAAACAGTTCAGTTCTTTTCTTTCTCTTTGAGAGTTGAACACAGCTGCACTTATGGTTGGTAAGTACAAATATATATATATATATATATATATTTATATCTACTTGTAATTTATTTTAGAAGAAGAACTGTTAAGTGAAGCTGACTGGAATTGTTTTAAGTAGGTATACTCCAGAACGGGTGAGACTTTATTACTGGTACCAAAAAGTCTCTTACAGTGACTAAATTCTCCAGAATAAACTTGCTCACTTGAAATAGTCACTTAATTCTCTAGCGACTGCTCTCTCTCAGAAAAGCGCTTTACTAGGAAGAAGCTCTGAGCTGAATTATGTTGATTCTTGGCTTCTTCACACATTCAGCAAGGAAAGGAAAAACTGCTGATGACACAGAATAGGAGAGCGGATGACTTACTTGAAGGATTTTCTTCACAAAATAAACGAAGACAGTCTGAGCCCAAACTGTGGCTGTACTCACGAACACTTGACAAGAATAACACCTTCCGGTCAAACTGATAGCTTGAGAGATTAAGAAACCTCTCCGAAGACTTGCTGAAGCTCTTAGAAGTATTTGCAGATAGATTCAAGAAACGCTCTCGAGCTAACGGAATTTTAGAAGACTGAGGCTAGCGCGAACTGGGACAGCGTTGCCTCTCCTCAGGAAACTTCAGGTGAAGTGCGCAGGGCTCAGCGAGCGCGAGCACAAAGACACCTGATGATTAACAACTGCTGAAACACTAGACTTGCAACCTTCAACACAATCACTGGTGGCCATCTTGGAAATCCGCGGCAGCGGGGAATGGATAAGTTGCAGCCATTAAGAGACCAGCTTCAATGAAATGGAACGACGAAGTCTGGAATAAAGGTACTTGTGCCATCTGAAACTTGACTGACGATATTTGGGATTCCTTGGTGTTCTAACAGGACCAGCCCTGACAGTACCCCCCACCAAGACCCCCTCCTCTCTCTCCTTGGGCTTATTGGGATGAGTCCTATGAAACTCTCTAATCAACCTAGGGGCATGCAGATTAACTTTGGGTTCCCATGTTCTTTCCTCTGGGCCATAACCCTTCCAGTCTCCTTTCTTAACTTTGGAATCTAAAATTTGCTTAACCTCAAATTAAACCCCAGACTGAACTTGAACAGGAGCAGGTGGGCCTCTTTTCCTCAGATTGGATGGATTTTTCTTAATCAAAGACACATGGAATACTGGATGTATCTTTAATTTAGAAGGGAGGCGAATCTTGACACACACTAGATTTACCATACTCTCTACCTGAAAAGGACCGACAAACCGAGGTTGGAACTTTCGGTTCCCTTTTAGGAGCATATTTCGGGTCGAAATCCACACCTTGTCACCTTGCTCATAAATTGGATTCACTCGCCTTTTTGTCTGCCTGTTTCTTGTAAGAAATCTTAGCCCTCACTAAATTACTGGTGGCTACCTGATAAGCCCTTTGTAGATCATTGATAACGGCCTCAACTGCGGGGACGTCACTCTCTTGTTTCCCTACAATCATGTTGGGATGTCTACCTGAATTTAAATAGAAAGGAGAAAATCCTGTGGAAGAATGCACTGCATTGTTATAAGCAAATTCGGCTGCCCAAATTAGATCTGGCCATTCTCCCTCATGATCCATCAAGAACAGGCGCAAGTATTGTTCCAGTTCTTGATTCACCCTTTCAGTTTGCCCGTCAGTCTCCGGATGGAAACTAGTAGACAATCGAGAATCTACCTCCAGTCTCTTTAGGAAGGCCTTCCAAAAGTGCGAAACAAACTGAGGACCCCGATCAGAGATAACCACCTTTGGGATCCCATGAGCTTTTACTACATGCAAAGTGAAAAGTGTAGATAGTTGAGTAGCATTGGGGATAGCTTTCAGGGGAACAAAATGACTCATCTTAGTGAAATGATCCACCACCACCCACATAGATGAGAACCCTTGACTGGAAGGAAGATCTACAATAAAATCCATGGAAATAGTATGCCACTGATAAGGAGCAATGGGCAGAGGAAGCAACAACCCTTGTGGAGCCATTCTAGTAGCCTTCCCTTTGATGCACTTCTCACAAGATGCCACATATTGTCTCACCTGAGCCGCCATTGCTGGCCACCAAAATTCTCGTTGAATCAGTTCCAAAGTGTTTTTTACGCCTTTGTGTCCTGCTAAAAAAAAAATCATCAAAATGTTGGATCTCCAACTTACGAAGATCATCACTAGGAACAAATAGATTTCCATTATAGTATGGTTTTCCATTCCTTACTTCTCTTCCTACACCTCCACTAACCCACTCACTCAATTCTTCATCAGAGAGGAAGTTCTTTAACTTTTCCTCCAAATCTGAATATAGTATGGATCCAATTATCTTCTCTTCAGGAATAATCAATCCTTTTTCAACCGTTTTCTCATCATCTCCAGTGCCTAGACGAGACAAGGTGTCAGCCTTACCATTGGCAGAACCAGGCTTGTAAGTCAGAACAAAGTTAAAGTCTGCAAAGAAAAGTGACCATCTCAACTGCCTTGGGGTAAGGGTTTGAGCGGACTTTGAAAATTGAAGATTCCGGTGATCTGTAAAAACGGTTACTTCATGTTTTGCACCAAGCAAATAATGTCTCCACTCTTGGAAAGCATCCTTTACCGCCAATAACTCCTTATCGGCAATTGAATAGTTTATCTCGGCTGCAGTCAATTTTCGAGACCTATATGCCACTGGATGAAGCTGTCCTGTACTCCTATGTTTTTGAGACAAGATTCCACCGATTGCCAGGTTAGAAGCATCTGCTTCCACATGGAAGGGTTCCTCCGGATTTGGATGCAGAAGCACCGGGGCAGAAATAAAGATTTCTTTTAATTCATTCAAGGCTCTCTCAATTTCAGAATTCCACTCAAACCTTTCCTTTTTCTTCAATAAACGAGCGAGCGGACAAACCCTTTGGGAGAAATTGAAAATGAAGCACCTGTAAAAATTGGCAAAGCCAATAAAACTTTGCATTTCTTTTACATTTCGTGGAGAAGGCCAATCTCTGATAGCTTTCACTTTCGCATCATCCATGGAAACACCTTCAGGGGACAGCACAAAGCCCAAAAACTCCACTTGAGTTGAGTGAAAAACAAATTTTTCCAGCTTAACAAAAAGTTGATTTTCCAGTAATTTCTTGAGAATCACTTGCACATGCTGGACATGTTCCTTCATGTTTGCCGAAAAGATAAGAATGTCGTTAATGTACACTATTGCGAAATGATCCAGAAACTCCCTTAAAATGTCATTGACGAAGTGCTGGAAAGCTGCAGGAGCATTACACAGGCCGAATGGCATTACCTGATACTCGAACAATCCCAGTCGAGTTCAGAAAGCAGTCTTCCATTCGTCGCCCTCCGCCATACGCACTAAGTGGTAGGCCCCTTTTAGCTCCAATTTAGTGTACACTTTAGCCTCCTTCTCTTGATCCAAAAGTTCCAAAATTAGTGGCAGAGGGTACCTGTTCTTCTTGGTGACTAGATTGAGGGCTCGATAATCAATACACGTTCTGAGTTTGCCATCCTTCTTTGGAAAAAAAAATAGCGGAGACGAGACAGGCGACTGGGACGGTCGAATGAACCCGTTGGCTAGATATTGATCCAGGTACTCCTTCAAATGATGATTCCCCGCTTCAGTAAGTGCATAGATCCTGCTGCATGGCAATGATGCTCCTGGCTCCAATTCAATTTTACAATCATAGTCTCAATGAGGAGGTAATTTCTGAGCCTCTTGTTCATCGAAGACTGGTGCCAAATCGAGATATTCTTGTGGAATCTCTTGAAATTCCATAGCACAAATTGACCTAGTCTGACTGGCCAAAAGCGTAGGTGGCGACATCGGATGCTCAACCGGACTCAAATCATGACAGTGTTCCTTGCAATAATCCGAATTCATCTCAATAGATCTCTTGGCCCAATCAATCTTCGGGTTATGCTCGGTAAGCCACGGTAATCCCAAGATGAGCTGGAATTGAGGGGCATCGATTAGACTGAACTTTAAAATGCTTAAATGTTGGCCAGGCCCCCTTAACAAGATTTCTTCTGTTTCATGGACAATAGGCCCAGAGGAAAGGTTGGTTCCATCTACAGCACGAACAGATTCTGGTCTTTCTTTCTTGAGAAATTGAATTCCTAATGGTTTAGCAAATCTAATATCACAGAAATTTCCAGTCGCTCCGGAATCTATCATTACAGAAACCTTATCTACTTAAGAATCTCCAAATTTGATTGAACTGGAAATAATTAGATGAGGAGCGGAAGACTGTAAAGTATTGGCAAAGAGTTGGGAATCTGGAGTCGACTTGTCAAAAGCTCCCACCAGAGCAACTCCTCTTACTGGTGGGGCCTGTCTTTTACCAAAGCATTATTCTTGGGCTTCTTAGGACACTCTTTGACAAAGTGTCCTGAATTACCACAATACATGCATAATTTGCCAACTCGTCTCTTCACTGTTTCTTCCTTGGACAATAGTCCACGAACTGAACTGATCTGCATAGGCTCTTCTTCTGACATCGCCTCACTGGATTTCGAATTGTCTGGCTTAATTCTGTCAAATCGAGGGGGAAAGTTTCTCACATCTTTTCGCCATTCACTTCTTCTTTCCCTTTGACGTTGATCTATTTGCAAAACTAGGTCAATTAATTCAGACACGTCTGTGGGTCGTTTGGGAATTTGCGCTAATCCTTCTTTTAACTCATCCTTGAGACCTCTCTAGAATATAGCGGCTCTCTTGGCTTCGGGCCAATTTGTCTCAACGATTAATTTATTGTAGTGAGCCAAATAAGCTACTAAGTCACGATTCCCTTGCTTTAGGCCCAAAAATTCATTATCAGTAGTTTGTGAGATGGATCGTCTGTCAAAAATACGCAAAAATTCTCTTCTAAATTCTTCAAATTCATATAAAATGTGATCGTTATTGTTTACTAAAGGCATAGACCAAGCAGCGGCATCTCCTCTCAGGTAGGACAATATGAAAGCCACCTTGGATTGATCCTCCTTAAAAATAATGGGTCTACACAGGAAATGCAAGGAGTACTGGGTGAGGAAGATCTGAGCCTTATGGGGATCCCCACTAAATCTTTCTGGTGCTGCTAATGGAATTGTCGGAGAAATTGCATGAATAACCAGTGTAGTTAATTCTGCCACTGATGGGGATGGAGAAAACTACTGAGACTTACTTTCTTTGGACATTGGGTTCGACCCAACTGAAAACTCTTCGAATCTTTGACGTAAATAAATGGCTTCTTGACTCGACTTTCTAACCTCTTCCCTAAGGGATTTATTTTCTGCCATTGTTTCACTCAACTGCTTTTGTATCCCCTCTAATACTAATAGCAGGGCCTTAACATCAATTCCCTCAGCCATTCTGCTTGGGTGGAAGTTTTGGGTAATGGCACTTCAATCTGTCGAGTACCAAACTCCAGAACTTAGATTTCCACAGGAGCAGATGAACTTTTCCTCAATCCCCAACTCCACTACCAGTGAACGTGAATTGCTCACTTGCAGCAAAGCGGGGGAAAGGGGATTGGGACGAAAAGAGAGACTGCCACTGCTGCACCTCTTGTTGACTGGATTCAAGCTACGAGTCGGAAGTGCACCTGCAACAAAGAACAACATGAAATTTCTATACACAATTAATAATCTAAATCCTTCTATCTACACCTCTGTTACCTGTCTTTCCACAGTGGTTAGCTACTCTCTTGTAATCTCACATAGTAGTTTGCATAAATAAACAGTTCAGTTCTTTACTTTCTCTTTGAGAGTTGAACACAGCTGCACTTATGGTTGGTAAGTACAAATATATATATTTATATCTACTTGTAATTTATTTTACAAGAAGAACTGTTAAGTGAAGCTGACTGGAATTGTTTTAATTAGGTATACTCCAGAACGGTTGAGACTTTATTACTGGTACCAAAAGTCTCTTACAGTGGCTAAATTCTCCAGAATAAACTTGCTCACTTGAAATAGTCACTTAATTCTCTAGCGACTGCTCTCTCTCAGAAAAGCGCTTTACTAGGAAGAAGCTCTGAGCTGAATTATGTTGATTCTTGGCTTCTTCACACATTCAGCAATGAAAGGAAAAACTGCTGATGACACAGAATAGGAGAGCGTATGACTTACTTGAAGGATTTTCTTCACAAAATAAACGAAGACAGTCTGAGCCCAAACTGTGGCTGTACTCACGAACACTTGACAAGAATAACACATTTCTGTCAAACTGATAGCTTGAGAGATTAAGAAACCTCTCCGAAGACTTGCTGAAGCTCTTAGAAGTATTTGCAGATAGATTCAAGAAACGCTCTCGAGCTAACGGAATTTTAGAAGACTGAGGCTAGCACGAACTGGGACAGCGTTGCCTCTCCTCAGGAAACTTCAGTTGAAGTGTGCAGGGCTCAGCGAGCGCGAAGACAGCTGCTGATTAACAACAGCTGAAACACTAGACTTGCAACCTTCAACACAATCACTGGCGGCCATCTTGGAAATCCGGGGTAGCGGGAAATGGATAAGTTGCAGCCATAAAGAGACCAGCTTCAATGAAATGGAACGACGAAGTCTGGAATAAAGGTACTTGTGCCATCTGAAACTTGACTAAGGATATTTGAGATTCCTTGGTGTTCTAACAGGACCAGCCCTGACAGCGATAATATGTTAACGTTTCCTTTTTTTGCAATAGTTGCACCTTCTTAATGCCATACTGTTAATTGCTGTTGTTTGGCACAATACTATATATTTTTGAGCACGTGAGTAGGAAGAAACTAAAAATACCCCTACTTCGAACCAAAGCTCCTATGGCACCAAGCAAATGAAGCAAATCATCATGACCCTCCCCAGAAGATATCTGTTGTCTCTTCCATCGATCTATCCATTCATCCTTTCATCCTATCATTTACCTGCTGATGTTCACCATTTAACCTTTACATTGTGCCGTCTATTCAGTCTTTCATCCATCATTCAGTTTTCACCATTCCGTCTGTCCACCCTTCATATCCAAACCTATCCATCCATCTTTAAACCTATCCATTCATCCTTTCACTCATCCATCTCTTTATCCACCCTTTCACTCATCCATCAATCCTTTCGCTCATCTAGCCATCAAACCTTTCACTCCTTTATACCATCCACCCTTTCATTCCATCCACCCTTTCACTCAATCTCTCCTTTCAATCATCCATCATCCACACTTTCATCCATCCTCCCTCCCTTTCATTCATCCATCCTATCTTTCACTTATCCATCCATCATCTGCACTTTTAGCCAATCATCCACCCTCTTTAACCCATCCATCCATTCACTCATCCATCTATACATCCACCCTTGCTCACTCATCCATCTACTCACTCACTCACCCACCAACCCTCCCTACTACGTTATTTATGAACCTTTGTCGCCGCACAGACATGTACACACAAAGTGCCACCCATTTTCTTTAAAATACCTCCTGAGAGTGTCTTGATTCTCTCTCTCGCTTTTTTCTTACAAAAAACAGGCATACAAATGCAGGCAAGCACACAAACATAAGCAAACACACAAAAGACTCAGGTATGTTAAAAGCCATGTTATAGTCTTTACCTACCATGGTTTTTTTAAGTGCCACTGCCAGGGGACTGCCATGATTCCTTTTTTTGCGCAAATGCACAGGATAGAGTGAATGTGATTGACAGCACAGGGCCTGAATGGACCCTGATCTGTCAAGCACAGCATGATGGTGAGCACCGGACATTATTCAAATGAGCCCTGCTGAATAGCTCAGCTGGGACTCAGATCGGGGCTACAGAAGAGGCGCCTTGGCTGCCAGACACGTTCCACTCCTGCTCATTAGCACTCTCAGCCAATGAGCCTACCTTTTCATGAGTGTCGGTACTCTCCTCGGCAGTAGAGAAGTGCCGGTACTCAAAGTGATAAATTTAAGAAGTGCCGGTACTCAGTACTGGTGAGTACCGGCCCATTTAAAGCACTGCTCTTACTATTATAAAAGGCATTGCCATTTACAATGCCACTAGCTCAAAATGTCGCAATTGCGAGACCTATTGCATTGTAAATGCTTGTTTAAACAGCTTATAGCTTTAGCAATATCCTCTATACAGATGGGGCTGTTCAGGTTCTCTCTTGGGGCCCCTTGGAGAGATGGAAGATCTAAATCTTGAAGAAATGCCTCAATTTGTTCCCTGTTTATGGTCACATCTTCCGTGTAGAGATCTTGAAAAAACTGTACGAACGTGTTTTCAATCTCAATATCGTCAGAGATTGTGTTACCTGAATTTTGGCATCTAAGGTCTTTAATCAAATTCCTTGACTGATTAGCTTTGATCTTTCAGGCTAACAATTTGCCACATCCCTCCCCAAACTCATAGTGAGATAACCTACTGTCTTCCCATTTCCGCCTGACTATGTCCTCCAGGTAATCAGCAAGTTTGGATTTTGCTAATTGCAGTTCCCGTTCGATTCGGGCTATAATTGGGGGAAAAGAGGCCTGTTCCAAAGCACTTTGAAGGGTGCTTCAAAAGTGCTGATTTCCTCCCTGACCTTCCTATTTTGTGCTGCACTTAGACTAGTTAAGATGCCTCTTAAGAACACCTTATATGTATCCCAAACAATATTCAGGGGGGCTGACTCGAGATTAGAGAGGAAAAGCTCATTTGTGGCAGCTTTCAGTTTCTCCACTACCAATGGATCTAAAAGCAAAGTGCGATATAAAGTCCATCGCCTCAAGGGGGCTCTGTTTGTAAGAGTGATTCAAGAGTAACTGCTGAGTGATCAGATAGGTGTTCAGGAATGAGAAATGGTTTATCTGAGCATCTTACAAAGACTAAGATACTCACCTTTGGCAAAACATTTCAAATAGAAAATAACAAGTTGATATTCAAGCAAATAGATTTGTTTCAGTATCTCAGAGTGACAATTAACAAATGATTAAGCCAGCAATTGCATTTCCAGAAACTGGAAAATAAAGAGGCTACCATTGCTCTAAAGCAATTCTCTACTTTATATGAAGGAAGATCAAGAGCTTTTGAACTATCACTGCTGCAGACTTGAAATTGGCTGCAATTCTCCTTTATGTCTCCCCAATTTTTCAACGTCTTGACTCACTCTTCATCAAAAGTATTTACCATCTTCTTAAAATAAGATCATCAACTCTGCACTGTCATGTAAGATTAGAACATGATTAGAATCATTGTTACACTCATTAGGAAACATTAATCTTCCGCATTACATATATGACTGCAAAGCTGCTACAGAAGGTAGCCTAAAGAAATTATTTCTGTCAGAAAACATTGATAACCACGCAAATTATCCAGACTCAATGTGGAGAACGATACCTTCAGTCATTACCAAATACCACTTACCCCCACTAGATTATTCCAACTTAATAAAATGAGTCAGCAACAACTACTCTGCAAAACAAGAAAGGAAATCTACTTCAACGACTTACCACAATTCTGTTCACATAAATATGGGTTTCTAACTTATATATGTTTCAGTTCTACAAATACAGGCAAATTGGATAATCTCAAAAATGGAACAACCATTGTGCCACTTATGTAGCAAGATAAAAGAGATCTTACAACACTTTGGGGCCGATTCCGATCTCGGTCGGAGGCGCACCCAATACCATTCGGTCGGGAAAAAAGCCATGCGAAAGCCTGTTTCCCGACCGATCCGTACTAGCACACCGAACGAGTAAGTACGATGCGCACAACAGCACAGAATCCGGCCGAGCCGTACTCACCCAAACCAGGTCCTGTTCTCCGACCGAGGCGAATCCAGAAACGCTGAATCGAGTCGCACGGAAGGGAAAATGCAGCTCCGTCCGGCCGAACAAGTACGATGCGCTTTCCGTACGCGCCCGAACCCGTCGCTACGCACGGCACGTCAAAGCATCCGGGAGAGGCGCACATAAGCTCCGATTCGCGCCACAACACGATCCACGGCTACGAGACGAACACGCCAGCGGCGAGGACGAGGCGAAGCGGCGAGGACGACGCGAAGCGGCGAGGACGACGCGAAGCAACGAGAAGGACGAACGACACGAACCAACCATGAATCCCTTCGTCCCGATCATACCAATATTCTACATTTACTACCGGAACAGGCACGGACGCGTACGGCGCAGAAGGTAAGTCAGACACCAACCACAAAACACATACAACACGTACACGACACATCACACACACACAGAGGGATGCAGAATATACTTACACCAGCAACAGCAGCACCATAGGGGCGGGATGCCCATCACCAATGCCACATATGCACACAGGGGCCTGAATGCGCACCACCACCCCTACCCAGGGGGCAGGATGCCTACCACTACTACCACCCTCACCCAGGGGGCTGGATGCCTACCACTACTACCACCCTCAGCCAGGGGGCTGGATGCCTACCACCACACTTAGCCAGGGGGCTGGATGCCTACCACTACTACCACCCTCACCCAGGGGGGCTGGATGCCTACCACTACTACCACCCTCACCCAGGGGGCTGGATGCCTACCACTACTACCACCCTCACCCAGGGGGCTGGATGCCTACCACCACCCTTAGCCAGGGGGCTGGATGCCTACCACTACTACCACCCTCACCCAGGGGGGCTGGATGCCTACCACTACTACCACCCTCAGCCAGGGGGGCTGGATGCCTACCACCACCCTTAGCCAGGGGGCTGGATGCCTACCACTACTACCACCCTCACCCAGGGGGGCTGGATGCCTACCACTACTACCACCCTCACCCAGGAGGGGGCTGGATGCCTACCACTACTACCACCCTCACCCAGGGGGGGCTGGATGCCTACCACCACTACCACCCTCATCCAGGGGGGGCTGGATGCCAACCACCACTACCACCCTCACCCAGGGGGGCAGGATGCCTACCACTACTACCACCCTTAGCCAGGGGGCTGGATGCCTACCACTACTACCACCCTCACCCAGGGGGGCTGGATGCCTACCACTACTACCACCCTCAGCCAGGGGGGCTGGATGCCTACCACCACCCTTAGCCAGGGGGGCTGGATGCCTACCACTACTACCACCCTCACCCAGGGGGCTGGATGCCTACCACTACTACCACCCTCACGCAGGGGGGCTGGATGCCTACCACCACCCTTAGCCAGGGGGCTGGATGCCTACCACTACTACCACCCTTAGCCAGGGGGGCTGGATGCCTACCACTACTACCACCCTCACCCAGGGGGGCTGGATGCCTACCACTACTACCACCCTCACCCAGGGGGCTGGATGCCTACCACTACTACCACCCTCACCCAGGGGGGGCTGGATGCCTACCACCACTACCACCCTCACCCAGGGGGGGCTGGATGCCAACCACCATGCCTACCACTACTACCACCCTCACCCAGGGGGGGCTGGATGCCTACCACTACTACCACCCTCACCCAGGGGGGGCTGGATGCCTACCACCACTACCACCCTCACCCAGGGGGGGCTGGATGCCAACCACCACTACCACCCTCACCCAGGGGGCAGGATGCCTACCACTACTACCACCCTTAGCCAGGGGGGCTGGATGCCTACCACTACTACCACCCTCACCCAGGGGGGCTGGATGCCTACCACTACTACCACCCTCACCCAGGGGGCTGGATGCCTACCACCACTACCACCCTCACCCAGGGGGCTGGATGCCTACCACCACCCTTAGCCAGGGGGGCTGGATGCCTACCACCACCCTTAGCCAGGGGGGCAGGATGCCTACCACCACTACCACCCTCACCCAGGGGGGCTGGATGCCAACCACCACCCTTAGCCAGGGGGGCTGGATGCCTACCACTACTACCACCCTCAGCCAGGGGGCTGGATGCCTACCACCACCCTTAGCCAGGGGGTCTGGATGCCTACCACTACTACCACCCTCACCCAGGGGGGCTGGATGCCTACCACTACTACCACCCTCACCCAGGGGGGCTGGATGCCTACCACTACTACCACCCTCACCCAGGGGGGCTGGATGCCTACCACCACCCTTAGCAAGGGGGCTGGATGCCTACCACTACTACCACCCTCACCCAGGGGGGCTGGATGCCTACCACTACTACCACCTCACCCAGGGGGGCTGGATGCCTACCACTACTACCACCCTCACCCAGGGGGGCTGGATGCCTACCACCACTACCACCCTCACCCAGGGGGCTGGATGCCTACCACTACTACCACCCTTAGCCAGGGGGCTGGATGCCTACCACTACTACCACCCTCACCCAGGGGGCTGGATGCGTACCACCACCCTTAGCCAGGGGGGCTGGATGCCTACCACTACTACCACCCTCACCCAGGGGGGCTGGATGCCTACCACTACTACCACCCTCACCCAGGGGGCTGGATGCCTACCACTACTACCACCCTCACCCAGGGGGCTGGATGCCTACCACTACTACCACCCTCAGCCAGGGGGGGCTGGATGCCTACCACCACCCTTAGCCAGGGGGGGCTGGATGCCTACCACTACTACCACCCTCACCCAGGGGGGGCTGGATGACACAACCAGCACACCACAACCTAGGGAATGCAAGAAGAAGACATCCCCCCAACACCATGACAAGCGTGTGTAGACTGTGTCAAATGCCTACAACACCGAACATGACTTTGAACATACAATGTGACCCCCTAGCACATGTGCCACACATATATGTGTGTGGCACCCACAATGCAAGCAGGCCATGACCATTGTGCACTGCACTGTCCAAACCCCCATCATCACAGTGACCAAAATGTAAGTGTGGGGTCCATAGCTGAAGCACATTTTGAACATTGTGGCAATGGGGTCTAAACCCCCATCACCACAGTGACCAAAAGGTAAGTGTGGGGTCCATAGCTGAAGCACATTTTGAACATTGTGGCAATGGGGTCCAAACCCCCATCATCACAGTGACCAAAATGTAAGTGTGGGGTCCATAGCTGAAGCACATTTTGAACAGTGTGGCAATGGGGTCCAAACCCCATCATCACAGTGACCAAAATGTAAGTGTGGGGTCCATAGCTGAAGCACATTTTGAACATTGTGGCAATGGGGTCTAAACCCCCATCACCTCAGTGACCAAAAGGTAAGTGTGGGGTCCATAGCTGAAGCACATTTCGAACATTGTGGCAATGGGGTCCACACCCCCATCATCACAGTGACCAAAATGTAAGTGTGGGGTCCATAGCTGAAGCACATTTTGAACAGTGTGGCAATGGGGTCCAAACCCCCATCATCACAGTGACCAAAATGTAAGTGTGGGGTCCATAGCTGAAGCACATTTTGAACATTGTGGCAATGGGGTCTAAACCCCCATCACCTCAGTGACCAAAAGGTAAGTGTGGGGTCCATAGCTGAAGCACATTTCGAACATTGTGGCAATGGGGTCCAAACCCCCATCATCACAGTGACCAAAAGGTAAGTGTTGACAAAGAAAGAGGTGCAACTGCCAAACTGCATGGATGATTCCTGGTCACAGAACAACAAACACATCAGTGGCAAAGTAGTGTATGTGTCCCATTGCAACATAAATTGGGGGAGCCAAATACTGCAGTGCAAATAAGACATACCTTTGGCCATGTGCAGACAAACAACACCCATGGGGGCTGACACCGTCAACAATCATCAATGACACAATGACAGAAGTGACCATCAGAATGCAGACCCACATATTTGCACCAATGGGCACACACATGCAGATACCCTGTGGAGACTGCAGATGTGAGGTGAACAGATACCATACCATGGCAGCAATGGGACACACAAACCATGATCATTGTGCTGACCGATGACCTAGGAGTCCCAGGGACAGCAGGGAAACCCACCAAACTACATACAGCCAATGGCACACCCAAGATATGCCAATGCAGTGGTGCAGATGCACAAACACAAACAGGCAGACCCACACTGCACATCATACACAACAGGTGAGGGGGGTGCCAGTGTCCCCAGGCAACCACACAACACATGAGGAGACCTTAATACCAATCATACAGATGTGCATACAGTGCCACACAAAGGTAACTCATGGATCCAAATCACCTATGTGGGCAAGCAGGCATTGTCAGATGAGAGGGAGCACAAATCACACATGTCACACAGGCACGTAGGGACAGCAACTAACACAGCAAGACACAGACACACCACAGCACCACCCCCAGGGCCCCCACAATGTGGTGACCCTGGGCTGCATTACAATCCCACTGTGATGACAAAGCTAAATGTGGTTCACACTGTGAACCACAGTCATGTGTCCTGAGCAACTAACTACCATCACACCTACACAAGCACAAATCAAACAGCATGGCCAGTAAGCCAAGACCAACATGGAGGCAGGGGCCTAGCCGGGCAACAACTCTCATCTGCACACACTCAACACCACACCCCTCGACCTCCAACAATGTGCAGCAGTGAAGCACACACGCACTGGTGACATTGCACATGCACCCATGACTATTCCAGGGTGGTGGGTGGGAACCAAGGTGCAGAAACACATCACACATGGCCACTCAACAAGACTCCTGAATGTCTGACACACTGCACACTACGCTGTACATGGACATGACGGCAATACCACACCAACCAATGGGATCCCATCCACAGTCACACACCAATGAAGAAGCCAAGGTCACCCACAAAGAACACACATAGACAACAACCAACATTGCAGCCCGGACCCTGAGGAGTGCCAGCAGTCACACACACAACGTGTCACAATCACTGAAAGATAACACAAACTGGAAATCACATGACAGGGGCAAACAACAAGTGCCAAGGGGAAACCTGACTGTGACCCATCTGCGTCTGCACACAAACTCAGCCCTGACAGCAAACACACCTATGGGTGACACCCTGATGACCAGTAATGTGCCATGCACCCACATCACAGAGAACCCAGGGCGAAGACTTTGGGGGAACATAGGTCAACTCAGCTAGCATCACAAACAAGTACAACACTAGGGATCACAGCATGCACAGCTAAACGGAAGTGAACACACAGACATGCACATACAACACACACCTTGGGCGCAGGCAATGTCACAGGAGTACACACTGCCATGAGGGGACTCCACTCCTGTGTGAGGAAAGCTGTGCCATATGTTGCCTCAGTAGGGCCCCATCATGTCAGCTGAGCACTTGGTCACACAATCAACAATTAGCACCAAATGAGGGCTCCCGTAACATCAGCCTGGTCATGGAAGTGCCAACGGAATCATCAGCACAGATCCAACACACTTGTATAGCAATGTTGCACTGACAACACAGATGAGTCCTTCCCCATTGATGCCCAAACCTGCATGTCCACTGGAGATGGCCACACGGTCAGGGAAGTAGACGAATTGAACAATGGCAGGCACAACAGATGTGCAGGGGTGGAAGCCACAGATGTGAAATAGGCAATCTAAGTAGGAAATCCCATTGCCAAATACTGAACACATGACACCCTCAGATGCTGCTATGGATGACATGGATAAACCACAGGATAGGACACATTCCCCCTGGACCACATGGGTTCCTGCACAGTAACACTTCATTATCATGAGACCAAATATCACCATCACTGCAGCAAGGGCATGGTTAGCATCATCAACATCATGTACATCAGAAGCAAAAGCACTAGAGAACAGAAAGTTGCTTTATTCAGCATATGTGGCATTAAAAGTAGAAGTCCGGTAGAAAATAAACAAAGGCCAATGGCCAGTCCATCAACAAAGTCACAAGTGGGTGACAGTGGCAGATGCCACCCTACACATGCCTGCACAAAACCAGGGACAATCCACTAGGAGGGGCAACCGGGGGTAGGCCAGGCACCGCAGGGACAGGATCAGGGCTCACCAGGAGGAAGCAGGGAAGGGGTGGTGGGTGCTGGAGAGCCACTGACAACTGCAGTGGAGGTGTCTGACATGGTGTGTGCCGGCACAACTGGAGGGCATGGCTCAGATGTTGTGGGTGCCGGCACGACTGCAGTGGACCCTGCAGATGGAGTGGACAGGTCCGCCACTGCAGTGCCCAAGTCAGACAGGGTGGTAGTGGACTCCACTGCAGTGCCTACCACCAGGGGAGGAGAATGGGGAACAGGCAAGGTGGGCTGGACAGAGGGGAGGACACCCTCACCACATCAGTGGCACAGACAAGCGCAGCGGGGGTGTGGTGCCGGGAGAGCAAGTGGCAGGGGGAGAAGGCCGGATCCTCTTGGGGATGGTATATCTGTGGGTGGGGGAACCTGGGGCAGGGTGTGGTGGGGGCACCTGTGGAGTGGGGGCCTGAGGGATGGAGGAAGGAGACCTGGTGCTTGAGCTGCAGGGCGGCGGCGGGGTCTTGCTCTTACCACTCCGGGGGGACTTGCGGGTGGGGGCCTCAGTCTGTCTGCGCCTGGGGGAGGGTGTCCGGGGGCGAGGGGCACTCTGCTCCATGTGGGGGGCTTCCTCTTCCCCCTGGATGCTGGAGCAGCTGGATCGGAGGGGAAGAGGCCGAGGTCACTGAGGAAGAGGCGCTGGGTCTTTGGGGTTGCAGGTGAGGCAAGGGAGGGTGTTTTGGAGGGAGAGGCAACTGAGGACTGCGCAGTGCCCGTGGATGCGTGAGTGTGTACCAGGGCCCCATCCCCTGTGAGTCTGGTTTCAGTCCCCTGACTGTGCGTGCGTGTGCGTTTTGTTTGTGGCGTGTGTGTCTGTGTGCTGGACGTGTGTGTGCTGGTGTGTGCCTGTGCCGGTGTGTGTGTGCTTGGGACGGGTAAGGTGCTGGGGAGTGTGGATGGAGCAGAGGCAGGAGGGGTGAGGGACTGTCTGAGGAGGGACACTGCTGCCGTCAGGGAGGAGTCCATGGACCTATTGCCCCTCTGTAGGTCAGACATGCCCGATGAGATGCCCTCCATGAATGACACCAGCTGAGTCAACAGAGCGGTGTGCGCATGGAGGACACTCAGCATGGCTGTCTGCCCTACATGGAGCTGGCGAAGGAGGTACACAGACTCCTCACTCAGGGCAGCAGGGGACACAGGGGCAGGGGTGCGGTGCCTGGCCCAAAGGAGACACGCTCCCGAACATGGGAGCCTCCATGGACCTGGGGAATGGGAGCCGATGGGAGGGCGGTGGTGGTGCTGGTGGTGGCGGGGACAGCAACACTAGCTGGGGTGTGGTGGCTGCTGACACCCGCCTCCATAAGGGAGTCATCCTCCGAGTTGCTCTGGTCCTCAGCTGAGGTGGATGGTGCTGAGGACTCCTCGGTGTGGCTCCCCTCGCCCTCCGTGCCACTGGGTCCCTCCGACCACTCCTCGGCTGCTGACCCAGTCTGGCTCTCTGGCTCCTCCTGGTCCATGGAGCTGTCCCCTTCCGTGGCCATGGATGTATCTGCAAACAATGGGGAAACAGACAGACATCAGTCACCTGCACCAAACGCACACACCACTGTGAGCACAGCACATTACAGAGCAAGCCCTGGCATCATTAGTTGTACATTGCTAAAAGTGCCCTAACTGAACAGGAGAAGCCAATTGTCAGTCTGATGCCAAGCATGGCACTCACATCCCACATGGCCTTGCACCCATCTGTCTGGTGTCTGTTGGATTGCAACACCCCAGTGTGGACACATGCACCAAGTACACAGTAGTTGGACAGTGCAGAGGACACGGTGTGGCATGTGGACATGCACACATCACATCTCTTGCCACTGAGTCAGTACAGGTTTCCGGATGAAAGGGATGCCCAGAGTCAAATAGGAAATGCATGTGATGCATACCAGCGACAGACACCATGATGCACCCATGTCCTGATAGCCATCGCCACAATGGTGTGCATGTAGCACATGTCACTCCCCTGCAGGACCACCAATAAGTTGACACATGCCATGGCAGAGGCATGACTGCTAAGTCATACATCACTGTCTCAGTGATGTATGACTTGGCAGCCAGACAACAACACTATGCACTGTGTCACAATAGTAGGTCATGGGGAATGCAAGTCCTGGAGCTGCACAAGTGCACATGTACATCCCCCACACAACACATCATCTTAACCCTCATCTGTCCAGGTCATACCTATTGGACATATGGGAGACCTGTGACACTACCCTCTGAACCTGAGCCCCTCACAATCTGCTGTGAATGGGGAACAGCTGCCTGAACTTCACATTCGCATACCCCAGTCTGCACGGGCAGCTGATCAAACACCTATGTGACACACAAGTATCGTCTCCTATGGTCACATCTCCGGGGCATGCTGAGCCCCTACCAAGAAACACCCCAGCAGTCCTGGCAAGTAATCCACAGCACACTGACACAGAGGCAGACACCTGAGGGGTCAAATCACTGCGCACAATGTGTCAGCTGATACACAGGAGTGGGAGTACAGAGTGCATTGCATGGCCTGGAGTAGGCATGACTGTCCTGCTCCACATGAATGAGGGATGAGCCCTGGACAGTGGATAGCTGGCTATGTATGTGTGACACACGTAATCTGCACACTCCTGGGGCCCAAACATTGTTCCCACCCGCTGCATGGGCGTGTGCCACATACCCCAGGCACATGTGGTGGCTCAGCTCAGCAAGTGGACCGCATATCAAAGCAACACGCAGATTACATGTCCGAACACAGGCGTTGTGTGAACAATGGACCCACCCATGATGCCCACAACAGAGTTAGGGAAACAGATGCTGTCCCCCACCTTTAGTGAAGCAAACTGCAAGGACACAGTCCCAAGTGACACAATTCCCTGAATGTAAGGGCCACACCTGGGTATCAGATGAGCAGTGGGCAGTGCACAATAGAGGGACATGGCTCCTGGACAACATGACTGCTGCACTGTGGCAGTTGAACCAGGCCAGAGGAGGGCACAAAGCATGTAATACAGAGTTCACAGTGCAGTCTTTGACTCACCCCCTCCTTGCTGCTGTCTGGCCTTCAGCTGCCCATCCAGGTCTGGAAACACCACCGCCAGGATCTGGAGCATGTGGGGGTCAGGGTCCGTGTTCCGCCCCTCCTGCGAGGAGGCGACAGCTTCAGCTGGACCCGTGCAATCCTCCGGGTCCAGCCCCGAAGGTCCTGCCACCTCTTCTGGCAGTTGCGGATCCGGCGCTTGTAGACCCCCACGGACCGGACAGCCCGGACGATGTCCTTCCAGATCTCCTGCTTCCGATGGACATTAACCTGTCAGGATGACAAAGTGAAAAGGCCATTACTACACATGCAACATATCCGTGCATGACACAGTTGTATATACATGTCTCAATCACAGGGGCACATGATGTACACAGGCAGTGCAAAGCTGCCCATGGACAGTTTGCCAGACGTCACTACATGGTATCATTGCATGGGAAGTAAAACCTTGTTCAAATGCACTGTCACTGCACCATACCTGTCCAGTGCATGTCACTACACACTATGGGGGTGACAACTACTCAGTGAGCCTGCTAGCCAGTGGCGTGCAGACTTTCAGCCTTGCTAGTCAGACAATATGCACATTCAGAAAGGCAGTGCACAGAACACTCACCTGCTCCCCTGGTGTCCCATACAGCTTGCTGTACTGTGGAAGTAGGCTGTCCAGCAGGGCCTGGTTCTCCTCAAGGCTGAAGGCTGGGGCTCTCTCCACAGTACGTGCCATTGCAGGGTCCAGAGGGGCAGAGACAGCAGCAGTGCAGTGGCAGATGTTGTCCTGGAGCATGTAGTGCAGGCAAGTGAGCTCTCAGGGGAACAGCCAGCAATATATATGTGCTGGAGAGGCAGATACTGTCCCTTGTGTCCAAAGTGATAGGTCCAAGTCGTTTGCATCTTCTGAATCTGGCCAATCCATGGAATAGCAGCACCAAAACACGCCCACAGCATCCTTCAAATCTTCAACTTCATGACATACATGATTTTGCAACATTGTTGTGGGTGACCAACTGATTTTCCAGCAACCGACTCGTTCAAAATTCGAAAACGCGTCCGTTGCCAGGCAAGGCCATTGTCAATGGGTGCGCACCGATCGGTCCATTGCGGTACAACGCGTACAGGGGTACAACGCGTACCTGCACACATTGAATGCAATGGGCTGGCCGGGGGCACCGATCGGTCCATTGCAGTTCAACGCGTACAGGGGTACAACGGGTACCCACACACATTGAATGCAATGGGCCAGCCGGGGGCACCGATCGGTCCATTGCAGTTCAACGCGTACAGGGGTACAACGCGTACCCGCACACATTGAATGCAATGGGCCGGCTGGGGGCACCGATCGGTCCATTGCAGTTCAACGCGTACAGGGGTACAACGCGTACAGGGGTACAACGCGTACCCGCACACATTGAATGCAATGGGCCGGCCGGGGGCACCGATCGGTCCATTGCAGTTCAACGCGTACAGGGGTACCACGCGTACAGGGGTACAACGCGTACCCGCACACATTGAATGCAATGGGCCGGCCGGGGGCACCGATCGGTCCATTGCAGTTCAACGCGTACAGGGGTACAACGCGTACCCGCACACATTGAATGCAATGGGCCGGCCGGGGCACCGATCGGTCCATTGCAGTTCAACGCATACAGGGGTACAACGCGTACCCGCACACATTGAATGCAATGGGCCGGCCGGGGCACCGATCGGTCCATTGCAGTTCAACGCGTACAGGGGTACAACGCGTTCAGGGGTACTAACGCGTACCCGCACACATTGAATGCAATGGGCCGGCCAGGGGCACCGATCGGTCCATTGCAGTTCAACGCGTACAGGGGTACAACGCGTACAGGGTACAACGCGTACCCGCACACATTGAATGCAATGGGCCGGCCGGGGGCACCGATCGGTCCATTGCAGTTCAACGCGTACAGGGGTACAACGCGTACAGGGGTACAACGCGTACCCGCACACATTGAATGCAATGGGCCGGCCGGGGGCACCGATCGGTCCATTGCAGTTCAACGCGTACAGGGGTACAACGCGTACCCGCACACATTGAATGCAATGGGCCGGCCGGGGGCACCGATCGGTCCATTGCAGTTCAACGCATACAGGGGTACAACGCGTACCTGCACACATTGAATGCAATGGGCCGGCCGGGGGCACCGATCGGTCCATTGCAGTTCAAAGCGTACAGGGGTACAACGCGTACCCGCACACATTGAATGCAATGGGCCGGCCGGGGGCACCGATCGGTCCATTGCAGTTCAACGCGTACAGGGTACAACGCGTACAGGGGTACAACGCGTACCCGCACACATTGAATGCAATGGGCCGGCCGGGGGCACCGATCGGTCCATTGCAGTTCAACGCGTACAGGGGTACAACGCGTACCCGCACACATTGAATGCAATGGGCCGGCCGGGGGCACCGATCGGTCCATTGCAGTTCAACGCATCACTGTACATGTGACTGGCATATGTCAGCATGCCTGTCTCAGATGGACATATGCCAGCCACAGATAGCTCCCAGGGAGTGAGGGGCACACCTACATCACGAAAGCCTGTCCAAACTTTATCATAAGGCATGTAAGGCTGCATTTCCTATTGTGTGTATGTTGGTGTACATGTTGTCCTGTGGGTGTCACCTGTGGGCAGCCACCCCCAGGCTGTGCACGTGTTAATGGAGACAGGATCTTGGGTGTTACGTGTACATGACCACTGTGATGTGCAACTGTTCATATCTGTGCATGTGCCATGGTCACATTTCACGGTGGTGTATGTGTATGTCATGTCACATACCCCGTGAGTCCCATGTGGGACGGTATGTTTGAGCCAGGGTGTCCCAGTGGCACAATAGTGATGGTCCTCCACAGTCTTTGTGCATGTAGTGTTTACAATGTCTCTGATTTCATGTGCACAATGGGAGACAGTCTCCACATCCACGTTGTGTGTGCATGGACTTTGATGTTGTGCGTGTGTGTGTCACAGACGTCCATGTCTGTCCTGCCGTGGCAAGTGGGACCACTACCTGTGGGGGTCATGGTTGTTTTGCTGTGGTGTATACATGATACTCCATGTAATGCCAGTGTCCATGTGGCAATACAGGGTCCCTGGGACTGTACCTGTCGTTGAGCTGTGGTGCCTGGGGCACATCTGTCCTCACATGTCACTGTGGGGGTGATTGTGACACGGCAGCAGGAGATGGGAACTGTGACACGGCCTCATGATATCCAATGGGCCAACCTGGGACTAATTGATGCCACCTGTTGGACCGTGTTGACAGATGTTGGCCATGTATGTACCATACATGTCCTTACGGAACTGCACACTTCATGTAGTTGTGCCTCATAATGATGTATGTTGGGATATTGAGTGTGTTCAATGCCGCATATGTGGGGTGACTGACAATCTTGCTTACTTCTCCTCTGCACTGCAGGGCTCCTGCTGTCCATCGACCATTGCCAGACCTGGCAACGATGGTGGAACGGGACAGCATCCGACGGTACCGCTTCACCAGGCAGCTGATTGAGGATTTGGCAGTGCAGTTGTCCCCACATTTGCAGCCTGGCCAGCCGTATCCTACAGCGCTGACCCCCAAGGTGAAGGTGATGGCAGCCCTACACTTCTTTGCCACCGGTACCTTCCAACATACTGTGGCGACTGCTGGTGGGATGTCACAGACCATGTTGAGCCGTGTGCTCCGCGATGTTTTGGCGGCAATGTTGCTATTCCTGAACCGGTACATCTATTTCCCTAGACTGCGACGACTCACTGACGTGAAGAGTGACTTTTATGCCCTGGGGAGGATGCCGCATGTCATTGGCTCCATTGATGGGACACATGTGGCTTTAGTACCACCACAGGCCCAGGAGCAGGCCTACAGGAACCGCAAGCACTACCACTCGGTCAATGCACTGGTGGTGTGTCTTGCAGACATGACCATCACACACGTGTGTGCCCGTTTCCCTGGTTCAGCACACAATGCCTTTGTGATGAGGAGTAGTCGCATCCCCAGGATGATGGCACAGATGCAGAACCAGCGTGCCTGGCTTGTCGGTGTGTACTGACTTTGTGCCATTGTGTGTGATCTGATCTGTAGTATTCCGCCCACTTTTCCAAGTCAGCTAATGTGCACTTGTCTGTCCGTAGGTGACTCGGGATACCCCAACATGCCGTGGTTGCTGACACCCCTCAGGAACCCTGTGACACCAGCCCAGATGCGCTACAATGAGGCACATGGTCGGACCAGGAGAGTGATTGAGCGGACATTTGGTCTCCTGAAGAGCCGCTTCCGCTGCCTGGACAAGACCGGAGGGTCCCTCCCATATGCCCCTGCGAAAGTGTGCAAGATTATCATCGTCTGCTGCATGCTCCACAACCTGGCAGTGCGGAAGGAGTTGTCTCTCATCCAGGATGACAATGACCAACATCCGCCACCTGTGGAGGATCCTGGCCTGGACCACGATGCCAGTGACGATGATGATGATGATGATGAGGGTGATGTCCGCACACAGCTCATCACCAACTTCTTTAGCTGAATGTGAGTATCCTGAGGTGTCATGTCAATGATGTGAGTTGGCATGATGTGTAGGTGGTGCTCTGGTGCTGTTGGAGTGTGTCCATGGGCTACTTGACTGGATGTGTGTAGCGATGTGTGCTTACAGGTGGGCTGTACTCCCCAACAGTGTTGACATGCTAACTTGGTTCTGGGTGGGTATCTTGTAACATGTATTGTGCATGAGTTTTGCTGTTCTGTCCTGTACTCCATTGCTTTTGACTGTGTGTCATTTCTGTCCTTCACAGGGTACTTTCAGATTTGTTTGGTCAACTGTGTCCACCGACGACGTGATTGCACTTCCAGGCTGGTAGCTGTTGTGTCCCTACAGGTGATGTGCGCCACACCCATGGACTTCCTTCCGTCTACAGTTGTTGACTGTGTGCCCGCTGCCAGGTGGGATTACCTTGCATCTGTAGTGGTTACGACATGTTGCAACTGTGTAATAAACCTGTGCTTCCCTTTTGATGTGCGTTGTCTGTGGTCACACATTTGACTGCCATTTGCTTACTGCACCTGTGGGCTACTTGACTACAACTGGGAATGGGTGTGGTGTCTGTGCATTGCACCGTCTTCCCTGGCAACATCAGTGTAGGCAATGAGTCAGATGGCCTAGGTGTGTATGTGTTGTGTAGCCCTGGTGGTGTGTCTCCCTCATATGTGTCACGTTGCCTTTACTCACATGCCTGTGTTGTCCTTGCTGTTGCAGTTCGCATACACAGTGTAATTTTGCAGTTCATCATCCCCATAACAGCACCCACGTTGGAATCACAACAGAGGCAAGTATGGTGTATTAGTGTGTTTATTGTGATACATTTGTGTGAATAGTGCATAGGATGGGTAGTGCTGTACATAAATCTTGCAATCCGAAGTTCCTAGGTGAATTGAAAGTCCTGGTAGACAGAATCCCCAGTATCGGGGCCACAGTTGTCTGACACATTGTTCCAACTTGTACTCCCCATGCAATGTGTGGGAGTAGTGTTGCTGTCAACAGGGTGAACAGTCTGTGCACAAAGGTGAACATCCAGAACAGGTTCAGGCTTCCTGGGAGTTGCGCTTGGCCATCGGCCTCTCACTTGCCCCTCCTCGGACGACCGCTCTTATTGGGGGGGGGGCCCTCAAGTACAGGCTGCTGCGGTGCAGGGGACTCTCCGCCAGAGTCATCCTCCCTCCCTGTGGCAGTTGCAGTTTGTTCGGCACCAGATGTTGTTGGCACACAGGGAGGTGTGGACTGGTTGCTGTTCATCTGGCGGAGGCATTGTAAGATGTCCCTGTGCACCGCCGTCATCTCATGCAGTGCATCCCACTTGGACTCCACGCGGGACATGTGTGAGTCCACGCGGGACATGTGTGACTCCACGTGGGACATGTGGGAGTCCAAGCGGGCATGATGGGCAGCCTGCTGCTGTTTCATGTCTCTGAGGAGCCCCACTACCTGGCTGAGGTCTCCGGTGCTGGACTGGTATGCATCAGCTATGCGTACCAGTTGTGGGTCATCATGCACACCAGCAACGTCTGCAAGCAGCGACCTCTGTCTCCCACCCCTCCCACCACCCCTGCTGACATGTGCAGTGCGTGCAGTGGCACGCACAGATGACCCTGGTCCACCTTGGGGGTTGGTGGTGGTGGTGGTGTCCATGGCCCCAGGTTGGTCCAGGGTCCCTGTGCTGGTGTTGCTCCTTGTTCTGTCCATGTCAGCAGGGATGGTATTTGTGGTGACAGTCGTTGGAGGGGTGGGTGCAGGGGGTGCAGCTGGTGGTCCTGCTGGTGCTGCAGCTGGTGGTCCTGCTGGTGCTGCATGTAGACTTGCACCGGATGTGCCAGGTTGGTCTTCTTCATCCGAGGAGGACAGAGGCTGTACGACGCCAGTGAGCTCCGCATCCTCTTGAGCCTGGGACTGGGACTCCTCAGCGTCTGCTGCTGTGTCCCCATCATCACCTGTTTTTGGGAGACACACACAATGTATGTTATGTTTCTGCAGGCATCAATGGTTGACACACATGACAGTTGTGACTGTGCCTCTGGGTGGGGGCCTGTACATTGCATTGTCCTAAGTCGTTACAGTCAGGGGTTGATATTGGTGTGGCACATTGTCCTGCATTATTTGGGCATTTCTATGTATTTTTTGGGGTGTGAACATGGTCTGCATTGGTTGTGTTTGGTTGACAGCCGGCCCTCCTTCCCACCCACCCAGCCAGTCAGTTATTCCACCATGGACTGTGCTTGCATTGCAGGGAGTGGAAGTTGTCTCTCAGGATGTCAGTCAGTGGTGTCCTGCTGTTTGTTGTTGCACAGTTGCCAGCAGGGCCTTGTGCTCCCCACAGCAGTAGCCAGTGTCAGCCATCTTGTGAGTCCTTCTCCACTCCATGTGATGTGAGCATGGTTCAGGGTGGTGTTGATGGGACAGTTGTGGGGGTGAGCTATGTCTGTGACTACGACTCCCATCATGCTATTGCCTCCACCCCACTTCCCAGCATTCCCATACTTACTTGCTTTTGTGGGGAGTTCAATGTGTGTGGGTGTGAGAGCAATGGCAAGATGGCTGACAGTGGTGTCCTGCTGTTGGTTGGTGTGCAGTTCCCAGCATGCCCATGTGCTCCCCACGACACAGCAACAGTGTCAGACATCTTTGATGGGCCTTTCCACTCTCTGTGGGATGTGCATGCGTGAGTGTGAGCTTGCTGGGCCATGTGGTGGGGGATGTAGAGCTGTGACTACGACTCCCATCATGCTATTGCCTCCACCCCCTTCCCAGCATGCCCATGCTTCCTTCCTTTGATTCTGCTTCCCTGTGGGGTGGGCTGGCTGTGCTGACAGGATGGCTGGGAGTGTTGTCCTGGCAGTTGTTTGGCTAAGAGTCCCAAGAGTGTCCCTGTGCTTCACACAACATAACCCAGGGTGGTGGTTCTTTGTGGGATCTTGTGTTAGGATGGGGGCATTGCATTCTACCAGGTGGGTTCTGTGGAGTTTGTGTTGGGTTGTGTGTGAGGGGAGGTGCTTGTGACTATGGTCAGTGCTGCAAGTCCTCCTTCCCACCCACCCAGCCAGCCAGTTATCCCACCATGGAACGTGCTTGCATTGCAGGGAGTGGAAGTTGTCTCTCAGGATGTCAGTCAGTGGTGTCCTGCTGTTTGTTGGTGCACAGTTGCCAGCAGGGCCTTGTGCTCCCCACAGCAGTAGCCAGTGTCAGCCATCTTGTGAGTCCTTCTCCACTCCCTGTGATGTGAGCATGGTTCAGGGTGGTGTTGATGGGACAGTTGTGGGGGTGACCAATATCAGTGACTACGACTCCCATCATGCTATTGCCTCCACCCCCCTTCCCAGCATGCCCATACTTACTTGCTTTTGTGGGGAGTTCAGTGTGTGTGGGTGTGAGAGCAATGGCAAGATGGCTGACAGTGGTGTCCTGCTGTTGGTTGGTGTGCAGTTCCCAGCATGCCCTTGTGCTCCCCACTACACAGCAACAGTGTCAGACATCTTTGATGGGCCTTTCCACTCTCTGTGGGATGTGCATGCGTGAGTGTGAGCTTGCTGGGCCATGTGGTGGGGGATGTAGAGCTGTGACTACGACTCCCATCATGCTATTGCCTCCACCCCCTTCCCAGCATGCCCATGCTTCCTTCCTTTTGATTCTGCTTCCCTGTGGGGTGGGCTGGCTGTGCTGACAGGATGGCTGGGAGTGTTGTCCTGGCAGTTGTTTGGCTAAGAGTCCCAAGAGTGTCCCTGTGCTTCACACAACATAACCCAGGGTGGTGGTTCTTTGTGGGATCTTGTGTTAGGATGGGGGGCATTGCATTCTACCAGGTGGGTTCTGTGGAGTTTGTGTTGGGGTGTGTGTGAGGGGAGGTGCTTGTGACTATGGTCAGTGCTGCAAGTCCTCCTTCCCACCCACCCAGCCAGCCAGTTATCCCACCATGGAACGTGCTTGCATTGCAGGGAGTGGAAGTTGTCTCTCAGGATGTCAGTCAGTGGTGTCCTGCTGTTTGTTGGTGCACAGTTGCCAGCAGGGCCTTGTGCTCCCCACAGCAGTAGCCAGTGTCAGCCATCTTGTGAGTCCTTCTCCACTCCCTGTGATGTGAGCATGGTTCAGGGTGGTGTTGATGGGACAGTTGTGGGGGTGACCAATATCAGTGACTACGACTCCCATCATGCTATTGCCTCCACCCCCTTCCCAGCATGCCCATGCTTCCTTCCTTTTGACTCTGCTTCCCTGTGGGGTGGGCTGGCTGTGCTGACAGGATGGCTGGGAGTGTTGTCCTGGCAGTTGTTTGGCTAAAAGTCCCAAGAGTGTCCCTGTGCTTCACACAACATAACCCAGGGTGGTGGTTATTTGTGGGATCTTGTGTTAGGATGGGGGGCATTGCATTCTACCAGGTGGGTTCTGTGGAGTTTGTGTTGGGGGGTGTGTGAGGGGAGGTGCTTGTGACTATGGTCAGTGCTGCAAGTCCTCCTTCCCACCCACCCAGCCAGCCAGTTATCCCACCATGGAACGTGCTTGCATTGCAGGGAGTGGAAGTTGTCTCTCAGGATGTCAGTCAGTGGTGTCCTGCTGTTTGTTGGTGCACAGTTGCCAGCAGGGCCTTGTGCTCCCCACAGCAGTAGTCAGTGTCAGCCATCTTGTGAGTCCTTCTCCACTCCCTGTGATGTGAGCATGGTTCAGGGTGGTGTTGATGGGACAGTTGTGGGGGTGACCAATATCAGTGACTACGACTCCCATCATGCTATTGGCTACACTGACTTGGCCAGCATACACAGAATTCCTTCCTTTGAGTGGTCTTCACTGTGTGTTGGTGTTGTTGTGGTGGCTACATGTCTGGATGTGTTTGTTAGTTCTATTTGTGCCACTGCCTAGCTGTAGTTGTGGTTGTGTTTGTACATGTGATGGCACAGTTGGATGTGACTTTTTTGATGGCATGTGTTGTGTTTATCTGACTGACATACACATTTTGGGATGATTCTGTTCTGGTTGCTGTGTAATTGCTATGAGTGCATGGTTTGACTCTCCCCTTGACAGTGATGTGTGTGTGTTTTGTGGCAGTATATTGTGTACATTTGTTGTGTACTCACCAGGCTCTGGGATGTCCTCTAGTCCATATACGCTCACTGGCGGAAGGATGGCCCGCACCTTCTCCTCCCAGGGCCTGAGGTATATTGGCTTGGCAGGAGGGCCACTGCCGGTGTATTGGCTGTTGATGTAGTCTTTCTTGAGCAGGTCCCGTACCCTCCTGCGCACGTCATACCACCTGTTCTGGATGTCGCTCTTTGTGCGCCGACATGGTGATTGTGCGTTCACCCTGTTGATGATCCTCTCCCACATCTTGGTTTTCTGGGAGATGGGGGTCTGTTGGACCAGTGTGCCAAACAGCTGTGGCTCTACCCTGAGGATCTCGTCTACCATGACTTCCAATTCACAATCTAGGAACTTGGGATTCTTCTTGGGGGCATGGTGATGGGTGGTGATGGTGAGTGATGTGTGTGTTGGTGTGCAGGTGAGGGTGTTTGAGTGTGTGTTTTGCTGGGTGTATGTGAGGTAGGTATTTGTTGGTGTGCTGATGGTGTGTGGCTTGTGTGGGGGATGAGCTGTGGGTGTGTGGTTGCTTTCTCTTGGGTGCTGGCAGTGGAATGGCATTTGCAAAGGATCATGGTTGTGATTTGTGTCCTTTATATGGGTGGAGTTGTGGGTGTGTCTTTGTTCTCTGTCCCCCCCCCAGTATTTATTGGCATAGTAATTGCTTGTTTGGCCTTTTTTTGTGTGATTTTTCCTTTGTACTGTCTGTGTATGTTGGAAACGTTCTTGTGACCGAGTCGGACCCTGCATTTGTCTCGTACGGTCTTCTCCGTTTCGTTCACGCTGTGTTTGTGCAGTTTTCTATGCTGCGTACGCGTCGGTCGCGGTGTTTTGTGTTGCTTCGGCTCGGTTTTGTATGCGTGTCGGTCGTACGGCTTGGCCTCCGTCCGACTCGCTCGTGGTTTTCGCGCCTTGCATCGTACTTTGCGGTTTGGAGTTCGCGTGTACGTTTCGGTCGGATTTGTTCCGGGTGCGTGTCGGTCGGTTGGATTCGCGTGTTTTTCCGACCGGATTGCTGTTTTCCGTGCGGCTCGGTCGGTCGACTTGGGTTCGGTACGTGTCGGTCGTATTTTGCACGCCTTGCATCGTACTCGGCGTGTCTGGCGCCACAGGTACGTGTCGGTCGGTATAATTTCCGGATCCGAGTCGGTCGGTGCTTTATCCGGCCCGAATCGGAATCGACCCCATTATCTATATATGCAACAAAGTTCTACAAATTCAAAAAAAGTACTTATGTCCATTCTTTAGAGATGCCAATAGAAGAACTGTTAAAGATGCTGTTTGATATTGCTTTCAAGGACAATCCAATGGGTTTGATAGCTTGAAAAATTAAATGTATTAATGCTAAACATAATTACCTATTGAAGCAATGTGAAGAAAGTATAACCTTCTTTTAGTTTTTTATTGCTAAACCGAATGGTTTAATGATAATATCTTGTTCATTTTTCTTAACTTATTTTTACCTTTTATTTATGCTTGAGATTAAACCATACTGTTACCCTAAAACATTTAAACAAAACAAACCCATCCTATGCTGCCTTAAAAAAACTGCAGTCCGCGTTATTTCAACTTAAGCTCCAAATATAATTGGTCCTGCTCACTATTGCTGAAAACAGCTTATCTAATCACCACCTATAACCATTTATAAAGTGGTTAGAGGCAGTGTACACGTACAACAACTAGAGCATTTTTTAAATTTATTTTTATTTATAAAGTTTTATAAAGCGCGAACATGACCAAAATGTTGGTGTCAGAGCGCTGTACAACCTAATAAATAGCATTAAATATACAAGGGGCAAAATATAGA
Organism: Calotriton arnoldi; assembly: GCA_963921515.1. Lineage (NCBI taxonomy): Eukaryota > Metazoa > Chordata > Amphibia > Caudata > Salamandridae > Calotriton > Calotriton arnoldi. The sequence continues at coordinate 659,608 of CAWUFW010007141.1, forward strand.
CAATACAGCATGAAAAGATAATACAAAGAGACATAGTGAAAACACCAGCAAAGAAATCAAATTGGCATGGATAGTCACCTCAGATAGGAAGGACATTATTCAGCAGTCTCATTTTTACTTTGTTTTTGAAAAGAACGAATGAAGGGATGGTCCTGATCTCTGGGGGAAGAGAGTTCCAAATTCTTGGGGCAATTCCAGAGAAAGATCTCTTATAGGTTTTCTTTTTGTGAAATTTTGGGGGTTTCAGCAGTAGAGAGCATGTACTACGAGAAGCTCTATTCCTTCCGGATAGCACCAGTTTCTGAGCCATGTAGCGAGGAGTGTTGTGGTGGATGGCTTTGTATGTCATGCATGCTATTTTTAGGTAGATTCTAGATTCATAAGGTAGCCAGTTCAGAGAGTGGAGGGCTGGGGTGATGTGATCATTTTTCTTTACGCCTGTGATGAGCCGTGCAGCAGCATGGAGGGTAGCCCTCAACGGTGCTAGTTTTATTTTCCGTAGGCCAACAAGGGTAGCATTCCCATAGTCAAGTTTGGAGATCCCAAGAGCCTGAACCGCCATCTTGAGATCTGCATTGGGCAGGAAAGGCTTTAGTTTTCTTAAGATGTGGAGATGGAAATTGGCCGCTCTGGTTGTGGAGCTGATGTGATTCATCATGGAGAGGTTGTTGTCTAGCGTTATTCCTAGGGATTTTGCTGAATCAACAATATGTGGGGTACAGTTCAAGGCGGTGAGTAGTGGGAGCCAGTCTTTGCATTGAGTTGCTCTCTAGTTTGTCAAAGGGTGATTTCATGTTCACTCTAACAAAACTGTTTTTATGGTGTTATTTTTTAAGAGAGTTTATAGTGCACAATTTAACTTGAGTCCATTTTAGAGAGATGTTTTACTTTCATATTTGGGTGTTTTCTTTTACCACCGAAGAGACTTGAACACTTCTAGTAAAATATACTTTTTTGCCAGTTCATGCTTTCACCATCAGAACTGTCCAAGAGGATTGGTGTTAATGGATTTACAACTACAGATTTCTCCTTCATTGGCTTGGAATTTTTTTTAGTATTAAATCTCCTGCAAGGGATGAGAAGTGTGCACAACAAGGCATGTTTTGATTTGTAAGTCTGTGAACTCATTCAAACATCTACCCCTTTCCTGCCCTCTAAACGGATGGAAAATAGTAAATCCAGGATGGGAAGGGGGATGGGGAACAAATCACCCTCAGATTTACCGGGAGTGTATGGCAATGGCTTCCTCTGTAGGAAAGTGTTTTGCTCCCAGACATTAAAAAAATTTAAAAGTCTGCATTTGCATGTGAGCTCCATTTGCCCATTCCTACTTCAAGATTTTTGTAAATACCTAAGTCAGCTCCTAATGACCTTGTGACTTTGAAACACGCTGCTGGGCAAAGTTAGTTACTATGTTGGCCAGCAGGAGGAATAAAATCTCATATAATTTTCATTTATTTTATGTACATATTGCTAAATAAAATCAAAATCACCAAATAAGAAATAAGAAACATTTAAAAAACCTAAAACAGCAAGAAATTTCTTTTATATATTAAAGCAAATAAATAGTAAATAGATACAAGTACTCCACCATGTCTTGTGACATGACTAGTATATATTAAAACACAGCAAAAACTGCAAAGCATAAACACATTTCTAATGACAGCCAAATAAAACTTCACATTACAATACATTACAAAAAAACATTCAATACAAAACATTTTAACATCTTTTCATTATTCCCGAACACTTAAATAAAACATGTACTTACACAATTTGTTTGCAATACGGTAATCCACAACAGCAAGGTCTATAAAATGCTAAATAATCCATGATTGATCAAATGTTAAAAATGTAAATAGGTAATTCCCAATGTCCATTCAAAACCTCCAAAATATATATTTTTTAACAAAATAACAGCAAATCATAAACAGAAGTAATTGCTTAAATGTTAGCTAAATGGATTTATCCAAAACAATACCTTTAAAAAAATTCCAAAAAATGAAAATGGTGAATCATGAATTATACAAAAGGTCTTGGTAGTGGTTGTCTTCATTTCTGTAAATAAAAACATAAAACAATTCCTACACCAAGCCAATACACAATAATTTCTAAAGCTGCTGATACAAAGTGCAGATATTAAAAACCAAATAAAAACATGGAGTAAAATACTTGTATATACTTTAAAACACTCTTGCACACACTCATGATACAACTTAATATACCATTCAATGCACTTAAATGACCTACCACACACTACACATACACATCTAAACAACTTTACTATGATAAAAATGATAAACAAATCTAGCCACAAAAGTGGGGTACCATTTTTATCAGGAGAAGTGCGGGCTTGGTGGAAGGAATTATGTGGATATGTGCAGATTCCTTGCCTTTCCCTTCCAGCCACGAGTCAAGCCTAATTCCACTCATTTGAGTTCTCAGGTCTCTGCAGATGCAAAGTTTATCCACCTATGCCCCCTGTGGCCAATCCCCAACCTGATGATAGTGTACACCACAGTTAAGAAATTGCCCCAAAGGGAAGGGGTGTTGGGATGAGAGAGAGAAAAAAGGCGATATCTTCTGTTGCTCAGGTCTAGCACCTCTTGTTGGTGGATAGGAAGGATTTATTGGGGATACTGTCAAGCCTTCCACAATTTGGATTTCGATGGGGTGGGTTTCTAGAATGTATGCATACACAATCAACCTCTTGTTTAATGCAATACCGTCAAACTTGCAAACTATATTGCTCGACTCAGGGACTCAGTTTTACTTCTAATGTGGTAGATACCTTATTTGTTTAGATGGCAATGTATTTTTAAAATGCCCTTATCCTGATGTCAATGTGTTCTAAAGGACCCCTGCTTAACAGTTTCCAGGGAATAGGTTATTCTGCAAGAATGCAAAACAAAAATCAGTGATCAGAGTCTTGGATGATACCTATTCTAGACTTGGTTTAGCTCTCACTTTCGTGATTGCAACCGCACCAGAATGTAAGCACTTGATCCTATGTAAAACGGCTCCTTCAAGTGCTATAAAAAATGTGTCATTGCCTTTTAAAGTCTTTTGTTAGCAGTACATGCAAATGTTCTAGTTGTTTCTCCACAACTCACTTCAATCATATTAACATCAACAGCAAACATCGGCTTACACACGCTCCGCCTGCTTCGAGAGACATTCAGATGGATCCCCACAGAATCCAGAAAGACGCTTACCCATGCACTCATCACCGGCAAACTCGACTACGACAATGCACTCTACACCGGCATCACCCAGAAACAGCTCAAGAAACTGCAGACCATCCAAAACACCGCAGCCAGACTGGTCTTCGACATCCCCCACCGCAGCCACATCACGCAATACCTCTCACAACTCCACTGGCTCCCAGTCAACAAGAGAATCACTTTCAATCTCCTCACTCATGCCTACAAAGCTCTACACGACGAAGGTCCAGCATACCTGAACCACCGCCTCACATTCCATGTACCCGCCAGACAACTCTGATCCTCCCAACTCACCCTTGCCTCTGTCCCCAGGATCCACCAGACCAGAACCATAGGAAGGTCGTACTCCTACATTGCCGCCAAGACCTGGTACACCCTGCCCCTCCACCTCAGGCAATCCGTATCGCTGACCCAATTCAGGAGGAACCTTAAGACCTGGCTCTCCGAATGATCCTCCACCCAGTCCGACCAGCAGCCCTCCTCCCCCAGCACCTTTGGACCCTCACTGGTGAGTAGTCTGGTGGAGAGGTGTGGTGCAGCGGCCGGGCAGCTGACTTCGGAACACAGGGCTCACGGTTCAATCCCCGGCGGCAGCTCAGCTCAGCACCATGTGACTCTGGGCAATAGCTCACTTAATTTCCACGACGGCCCCCAGCGCCTTGAGACCTGTAAGGGTGAGTAGTTCTCGCTTTACAAATACGGATTTTAGCCACGCTTTACAAGACTCTGATTGATTGATTGATTGAATATTCTATATGTTGTTTTTAAATGACTTGTCTTTTGTGATTTTATCCATAAAATCGAATAAAGATGATGATGATATTATGATGATTGATTGAATCTTGATTAATGTAGAAAAGCTTACATTAACCTGTTTTAATTAGCTTTGTTTTCCAGAGGACCCTGCTCTGTCATAATACTACTTAATGCAATTTCCAATGCTTTCTCTTTCTTTTTTCAGGAGCGAGATCTGAAGACCAGTTGAGGAAGGAGGCTCACAGTAAAGAATCCAACGAGGGTACAGGAATATGCTCTGGTAAGTTTGAGCATGAGGGCTCACAGGAGCTCTTCTATCTTTGAGTATGAGTAAGCCAAGCAAGGTTGCAGGGGCTTGGGTGTGGTATTGATACTGCCACGCTCAAGATGACCGCCGTTCCTGAAATCTCATGAGATTTCAGGAAGGGTGTGGTTTCTACAATGATAATTCTAGAAGGAAGGTTTTTCCATTTGACCATGAGGAGCCCTAACAAAAGAGAGGCCTAAAGGGCCCTGGGGAAAACCAATTGTGATTGGGAGGTGCCGAAGGCCTGATGCATGCAATGTGGTTGGCCTAAGGGTCCCGTTGGACGAACAAACCATCATCAAAGATGTCCTGCTTTAATATTTTTGCAATCATCACTAAATGTTTTAAAAATAATAGACATAACTTCAACAATGTGATAAATGGAAACTTTAGTTAAGTCATTATCATGGCAAAGGCATCCAAAACTCCACGAAGTCAATCTTGCTCAAATTTAATATTGTAACTATCTTGAAAATTAACATTATGTGTAAGAAGTAGTGTACATTTTATATTTTTTGCATTAATTCATGTTCAGTGGCTGGAGGTGGCCAATGAACAACAGAGGAGAACTCGGGGTGTGGAACAACCGGATCATATTACATGATGATACAAGAACCTTTGACCTTCAGCAATAAGGAGGGACCAACCACCAGCAGGGAGAGTATACCCACCTGGAGACAAACTCTCTTTGCCGCCAAAGACTCCAGGCACAGGGTGGAGAATTTTGATGTCGACAGCCAGGAGGAGGTGTCCCAAGAGCAGACACTAACATCCATCCATCCAATAAGCTTTATTCGACAAATTAATGTCATAAAAGCAAGTTACATCTAATAGAAACTCATTTTTGATCACAAAACTTAGATACAATGATTTTAAAAATATTATAAAATGATTAATATATATGCAACAAACATACGCTCAGTTAAAATCTAATTAAACAACAGGGGCAATACATGGGATAAAATGTTGGATCGTCCTAAATAGTGCATTAAAACAAGTGGATAAACACACACTTTGATTCAATAAAAGAAGACTTCAGACATATATGCCAGCCATTTGTAAATCAGATAGTGGGGAGAGAGCATGATCTTATGGCCCACATCCAACTCAGGTACTTAGCTACAGCTATTGCAATGCAAGGAAGAGTGTCATCACACAATATTCTCAGCGCAATACTGCATATTCTAGTGCGCAGCAATCTACAAATTCGAGCTAGCCACGCTTTGCGCGGTGAAGTGTATGCTGGGCACACAAAAAGAACGTGGGCATAGGACTCTCCACACGTCTCACAAAAAGGGCATTTACTATCGCCCTGACTTGCCCATTTAGCCGTAAAAGATCTCAAAGGCAGTGCCCCCACTCTAAATTGGAAGTACAGCTTCCGATTGTGGGGTTTGGATATAATGTCCCAGTACTTTTCCAAACTATGCCGGGTTTCACTACCAAGTGAGTCCCTGTTAGGGATGAGCTATCACATTTGTTGTAACTATTGTGATACACCATATCCCAGTATCTTTCTTTTACACTCTCCTTTGATGGGATTGGGATATTCGTTGGGTTTTCCCATAAATTTAGCATACCCATGTTTATCAACAATGCTCTTATTTCACATAGCCATCTGATCTTGTGGAAAGAGTCTGCTTTAATTATATCCCTAAGGCCTTCAGCGTATGGTAACAGTTCTGGTGTACTCCAGATTCTGCACCAGTACAGAATAGGACGCAACCTGGCAAGATCAACCAGAGCTTTACGGCCCAGGTCAAGTAGCAATGGCAATATTGGGGTGCTTTGTGGGAGACCGGTGATGTTACGTAAAAAGCGATTTTCAGCAATAGTGAGCTGGGGCATATTCGCAAGACCCCAGAGTTCTGCCCCATATAACACTGAGCTCACCACTTTCATATCATATATTTGTAAAACAGGGCTGATTGGCTTAGTCAGGGAGGCATTGAACTCTTTTTGTAGGATACCTGACAGCTGTCGATGCTTCAGGGTGGCAGCGTCTATCTGGCAACCCCATCGCATATCTTTTTGCATCGTCACACCCAAGTATGTGAAGGCGCTGACTTGTTCCAATGGTCGGTTGTCTAAAAGTATACCTCCTTTGAAGGCTCTATGTGGATTGAACACCATGAACTTAGTTTTGGTTACGTTAATTTCCAAGCCCCGAATGGTGCAGAACTTTTCAAAAAGGTGTAATGCTCGCTGTAAACCACTCAGGGTTTTGGAAATTATTAACGTATCATCGGCGAACATCAAAATGGGAATTTTAATACCTGCAAGAAACGGGGCGTCAGTGGGGATAGATGTTAGATGCTTAGCGATGCCATTTATAAAAAGCAAAAATAATGTAGGGGCCAGGACACAACCTTGGCGCACACCCTTCGCAACAGGGAAGGGTGTGGTAACATTTCCCTGCATTCCCCAGCATATTTGGGCAAAGTTGTCCTCATGAAATCGAGCTATGAGGGATAGCAATTCAGGCGGCATTCCTAACTCTTGGAGCACGGCCCAGAGTTTGCTCCGAGAGACTAGGTCAAATGTTGACTTGAGGTCAACAAAGGCAGCATAGGACCACAGTCCGCCAGTGTATGAATCTAAACCTAAATACCTGGTCTATCGTGCTAACATGCTCTCGAAAACCCGCCTGTAAGGGAGTAAGAATGTCCTGGTCCTTGATCCATTCCTGAACCTTTCCTAACACCAGTCGTGCAATAACTTTTTGAATGGAGTCAATTAAACTTATAGGCCTGTAATTTCCTGGAAGGGTTTTGTCGCCTTTTTTGTACACAGGAATGATCTCAGACCCCTTCCAGGAAAGCAATAGCATTTGCAAGTAGCAAAATATATCTATTCCATTTTGTCTTATCGTGGAGAATGATGTCAGCCGGGAGGCCATCTATCCCCGGCGCTTTACCCTCCACAATTGCACCAAAGGCTGCATTAACGTCAGCAGCAGTAAAAGGCTTACTAGTAAAATAAGTATGGGAAAAAGCTGGAAAACTTGCCTCTGCAGGATCAGCAGCATATTGTGATTCAAAATGGCTAACCCATTGGTCTTGTGCTACGTAGTTTTGTGGCTGTGGTCGAGAGCCATCCCTACCCCATTTTACCACTGACCAAAACCTACGGGAATTGTTGTTAACACATGCCATTCTGAGATCCTGCCACCTATTCTCATCCCATTCCTTTTTTGCTTTGATTTGGGCCTTCCTATACTTTGCCCTTGCTATCCGCACGCTGCAGGGCTCTTTAGATGAAATCGCATCCACACGATTACTCCTGGCCTTTTTACATTCATTATTAAACCAGTGGCACGAGTTTATTTGGAATGTACTTTTAGCCCTACCCTCTTTAATATCATTGGTGGGCATCAGGTCGCGGGTAAGGAGCTGAATATCATGGGAGCTATCTTCCTGTGGGACCAGTGATTTAAAAGTTGAGCACAGTGGGTTGTGATCACTCTCCAGGCGGTCACACACCTCCATGTCCAAGAGTGTATGCCAAATCTTTAGGCTAATTAACATATAATCAATGCGACTCGTATGTCGACCATTGTTAAAGGTGTTAGCCCCATGCCTATCGGAGGGAGTTCTTCCGCTTGCCGCCCGTAGACCTCTTCCCAGGCAGGTGGCTTTGATTTGAATTGCCACGTCTGTCCACCTCTTTACAGGTGTCAGCTCAAGGCTTGGAATTCCCCATTATGTGTCTTCCTCCTTTGTCAAATCATGGTCCTCATTACCATGTGGTTCAAAAGTTGAATTAAGGTCCCCCGCCACTATCACCTGGGAGTCTTTAGAAAGATGGTCTAAGTGCTCATCAAGGATTGTTATGGTCTCTGATCTCTTCCCCCCACTGAGCCCTCTGGCATAGATATTGTAGATGTCGATGTTCCCATGGGGCCCCGCTGACAGTCTAATAGCTAGAATATCATTACACATAGTTGGGAGCTCAGTTATCTTTAGATTTAGGGCCTGCCTGACCCAAATTGTGAGCCCCCCTGAGGGCATTCCTTTATCTCCACATCTCGCCTTGATATGATAGTACCCTAGCAGAAAAAGGGGCTCTACTAGCCTTGTTTCTTGGAAGAGACATATATCATAGTGGTCTATAAATGTATGCCACTCGGGGATGCGCCCCTTGACTTTAATCCAGCTATATTCCATGACAGAAGACTTATATTAGTAGAGGTATGAGATTTCTCAATTTTCTCATTATGCACTGGGACTTGCATTACTACATCCTCCTTCCTTCCCTTGAAAACCATGTCTTTAGGGGATAAGTTATACAAGGCTGGGTTTGATTGAACTAATATGGGAGAGATAACAGTAGTCTCGCTGACAGGTGATAATCTAGGATTTATAGTTGCAGTGTCAGCGAGAGAAAAATACCTTCAGTCTATCTCCCTAAGTTATGACAAACTCAGGTGTGTGGCTGATTCTGGGGGATTAAGCTTAATGCGAATGCTGGAACAAGTAAGATTTTGAGTACGAATATCGAAATCAACAAGGTTTCCACCAAATAGCGATGGGGGAGTGTCAATTAAATTAATCTAATGGTAGTTCGGGTGTCGTGTGTCGTTTAGCCATAAGGATATCTTCTCTAATTACTGAACGACAACCCCTGCCATGTCGTATCCACTGTATACATTTATTGCGAAGAGAGCCCACATCTTCCCTGTGTGTGTTACCAGTGTATTTAGGGACATTAGTCATGTATACTATATTTTTCTTTTCTGTTTTAATAGGGGTCTCTTTAGACAGCCGCAGTCTGGTGGATCCTAAGTGGTCATAGTTGGACGGGAACAAAGACGCTGGAGCTTGAAGTCTTAGATTTTGGTTTGTGGGTCTTACTTTAGGTCCCCTATCTAGTTGAATGCGTCCCGTATTAGTGTAGCTTGTTGAGGGATTCTTTTCATGGTTTATAATACCAATCGGAGCTTTGACATGGCAGTGGATGTCTGGCTGGCTATTACTACTCGTGTCCCCTGCTATGCTTAGATTATTTTGGGGTGGTTCTCTCAGCATGGTTTTAACCTGCTGGATAACTGAATGGGCCTTGCTTAGGGAATCCGCTAAATTGGAAACAGAGGCCTTAAGGCACTGAATCTCATTCATAATAACAGTTAGCTGTGTGGCAACTGAACTTTGTGACAAGCCTTGTAATGGCTCCAGAGGGAGTTTTTTTTTTTTTTGTTCTCATTCGCCACCAATCTCGCTTCGAGTACACACTCAAGCAGTCCATACCCACACTCAGCGAGCTGAGAGGCGTAGACGGCTAAAGATTGAGAAAGCACGCCTACCGGCACCTAGACTTGCTTATGTGTACGCGAAGATACCAACTAAGATAACTCTATTTACGAGCTCCAAGAGCTAGATGGCCTTTGTCTTAAGAATTCCAGCTTTATACTAGGAATCTCCGACCTGGCCCATAGAGTATTGAGGCAGCATAATCATAGGACCCGGAGAGAGAAAAAAAAAAAAAAAACACAAATAAAAAAACTACACAATCAACTCCGGGACCCATCTCGCTTTCAGTATATTCCAAAATGTTCTCTTCTTTTTGCTGCCTGTTCTCAATAAGTCCAACTTGGAAGTCGCCAGAACGGAAGATTGCCAGTCAAAAAAGGAGGGAGGGATAAATTCTGTCCATTTTATACATATTTGTCTCCTAGCTAGGAGCATGGCATAAAAAAGTAACGACCTTGCGGAGCCTTTGATGTTATCCTGTAAGCCAAAAATAACCAAGGGCAAGTCAATAATAACAGGGCTTCCTATTGTGTCCGACAAAAATTTCCCAATACTGTCCCAAAAGGAAGTCAGAGCTGGACACTCTTGAAACATATGAATGTCGGAAGCCGAGGCCAGTCCACATTTCTTACAGCATACAGGCGACTCTTTATTAATTTTGGAAAGCCTCAGTGGGGTAAAATAAGCCCTATGAATGGTGAAAAGATGGTTCCTTTTTAACCACGCCGGTTTTACAATTTCATATAAGAGTTTACACGAACACTGCCACACTGTGTCACAGTCTTGAGCTGGTAAAGAGCTTCCCCACAATTCCTTGGCAAGTTTAAAATCACCATCCACTTCCTCCAAGATTGCCTGATACCAAAAGGAAACTTCCTTCTTCCCTCGGGGTCTAGTCACAAGATTATATTCCAGATCATTGCCTCCCCCTAATAAACTTCCATAAGTTGTTTGTAAGTACGACTGAGCCCAACTGGCCAACTGAAGATATTTAAATTTAGAAAGGCCGGCCCCAACCCTTTCCCTAAGTTGTTCCCATGTTACTAGGGTACCGTCTGAGATCAGATCCCCCCAAACTGCCAACCCGGCTTCCCTCAAAGGAGCCGCCAAGCTATCTCTCAGACACTCTGGACCCCCAGGAGAATCCCATAAGGGTGCCATACTAGAGAAGTATACAAGAGCAACTGACCTCCTCAAATCTGCCCATGTTTTACCCTCGCCCTGCAGAACCTTAAGCCTAACTTTTTTTTAAAACTTAGCATCCCCAAATTTAAACAAAAAACCCTCCACCGGTAAGTGTGCCCCCTGAAGCATGGCTAAAAACATCCCTCCTGCTCCAGTGTTGACTGGCATTTTCAATAACATACTTGCATGAGAAAATTGGAAGGCCCAAGCATAAAGCTGGATATCAGGCAAGGCAAGGCCTCCCTTCTCCCTCCTACGTCTTAGCTTTTTCCAAGCTATCCTCGAGAATTTGTATCCCCAAACAAAAGAGTTTATATCCCTCTGAATTTTATCAATTTGTGATTTCTCAAAATGCAGAGGGATACAATTAAAAAAAAAGGTAATCTTCGGGAGAATTGTCATTTTAGCTAAGTTGACTCTACCTATGATGGAGAGGGGGAGCGAAGCCCAGATTTTCATTAACTTCATGCACTCTTTCGCCACCATAGTCAAATTAGTTTCAGCTATCTTAGCTATATCTTGCACAATGGTTACCCCCAGGTATCTCATTCTGGGACTGATCTGGCACTGAAATCGATTTGCCGCCTGATTCCAAACCATTATCTCAGTCTTAGCAGCATTAATTTCGTAACCCGAGACGAGTCCAAACTCCTGGGCTTGGCTAATAACAGCTGGAAATGCCATATCTAAATCTGCAGTAAAAATTAAAATATCATCGGCATATAGGGCTACCTTCCTCTCCCACTCTCCATACTTGAAAGGCTGAATGTTAGAATCCTCTCTAAGCCGTTGAGCAAATGGCTCAATATATAAATCAAAAAGGAGAGGGGAGAGTGGGCAGCCCTGCCTAGTGCCTCTAGATATGTTAAAGGGCTCCGTAATACTGCCATTTACCAAGAGTCTCGCCGAATGTCTCCTGTAGATAGATTGTATTGTACGACGAAACTTCTCCCCGAGATTGAATTTTTCCAAGACCTCCAACAGGTATATCCAATTCACCCTGTCGAAGGCCTTGGTAGGGTCTAAGGTCATAGCTGCTAAGGGGATAGAATATGTGGCGGCCAGATCAATCGCCCCAATTAGATCATATGTTAAGTGCGAGAGCTGGCGGCCTTTAACGAAGCCCTTCTGGTCTGAGTGCAGAATGTCCCCTGCCACTATACCCAATCTTGCTGCCAGTATAGAGGTAAAGATTTTGTAGTCGGCATTCAGTAAAGATATGGGTCTATAAGACCCACAATTAGATGCCGCTTTCTCTGGTTTTAAGATCAGAACTATCGTGGCATCGTTCCATGAATCTGGCGGGATCAGTCCTCCTTGCAAGATCTGATTAAAAAGGTTAGTCATGGTAGAAATAACTTGATCCACTATTACTCTGTAAATCTCAACTGGTAACCCATCCGGCCCTGCGGCCTTCCCATTGTTACCGTTAAAGATAGCATCCCTTACCTCAACACAGGTAAAGGCCCTGTCTAAATATTGATGTTGTTCTGGACTAAGGGAGGGGAGCGGAATATCCCCAAGCCACCTCCGAGCACTGTGGTTATCTACGCTACCATCCTCCTGGTAAATCGATTGAAAAAAGGCCTGAAAGGCGCCCCGAATTTCCTCATCAGTAGCTAAAGTACCCTTCTCATTTCTGATCTCCTTAACATAACTCCTTGCTCGGTCCGATTTACTCTTCCAAGCAAGGAGTTTGCCCACTCCTTCTCCATACTCGAAGTGGGAGATCTTACTGGCTTCCCATCTTCGAGTAAGCCTGATGTTCAAAATATTTTCGAGCTGGGCTTTTAATCCGCTGACCTTATCTCGCTTCTTTTGCAAGATTTCCGGGGGTACTGAGCCTGAGAGATCTACCTCTGCGTCTTTCAGCCTAGCTTCAATATTCATGATCTCTTCCTTATATTTTTTGTTCCTCTAACAGGACCTGCTAGTAATTTGGCCGCGTAAAAAGGCTTTCAAAGAGTCCCATACTGAAGTTATTGAAGCTGAACCAATGTTCACCTCCAGAAACCATTCCACTTCTTGTGAGAGAAAGAGAACTTCTTCCTCCTCCAAGAGTAAGGCTCGATTAAAGGACCAGGTCCTAGTTGAACTAGGGATTGGACATTTCAGTGCCAGAAGGACCCCAGAATGGTCCGAGAGATGGGGTGCCAAGTATACAATGCTCTTAACCAGGCTCCTTAATGGATAACTGACCAGAACAAAGTCAATTCTTGACTGGTGCCTATATTTATAGTTTCGATATGACACCCCTAACTGCTGCCCTGATCTGTCTCTCCAAATATCCGATAAGGTGAACTGTCTCATGGCCCCAAGCAGATACTCCCGAGTTTTAGAAAAAACCACAGCTCTATTAGTTGGAGTTTTATCCAATGCCGGGTTCAAGACAATATTGAAATCCCCTGCCAGAACCATCGGTTCCGAGAAGTCCAATAAATGAGAAAAAATAGACTTCAAACTAGTTGGGTCATCGTGATTGGGACCGTAATATCCAATTAAAATAAGCAAGGTCTCCATTATTATAACTTTTACGATGACCCATCTACCATTTAGGTCTTTTATCTGGGATAATATATGGGCCCTGGCTGTTTTAAAAAAATAATTGACACCCCTCTAATATTTGCTGACTGACTTGAATCTACATGGGAGCCTACCCAACTTTGAGACTTTAACAAGGAGATCATTTCTTCCTCTAATAAATGAGTTTCCTGGAGGACAATGACCTGCACAGAAGAGTCCCGTAAATATTGCAAGATCTTATCTCTCCTTGGTCTAGTGCGCAGGCCATTGACATTCCAGGAAAGAATCTGAAAGGAACTCATGGTGGCTCCAAATACCCCTTGTCTCCCAGAGTCGAAATAAGGGATGTCAACTTCAGCACCTTCAACACCTGCGGACAAATCCCCCCACTACCTACACCCTTAGGGGCATATTTACGTTCCCTGGTGCATCCCTGCATATCAGCAGGGATGCGCCAGGGAAAATGCGTCACGCAAGTTTACCCTTGCGCCACGTCCGATGCGCCGCATTTACAATGCGGCGCATCGTGGCGCAAGGATAAGCAGATGCGTGACGCATCTGCCGGCGGAAGGTTGGCGCAGTGCTGAAGTTGTGTCGCAAGTGCGACGCAACTCCAGCACTGTTCCAACCTTCCCTATCCCTAACATGGTGCGTCAATCCTTACGCCTGCTTGAAGCAGGCGTAAGGATTTGACGCACCAGCGTCGGAAAAGTGACTGCGTGAAATCTTGTAGATTTCACTACGTCACTTTTCCGAGGCGTTCCTGCGCCAGAACGCCCCCCCTTGCGCCGGTACGCCCACATGAAACCTGACACAGGTTTCATGTGGCGCAGGGGTTTACTACGTGACGCATCTCCCTAGATGCGTCACGTTGTAAATATAGCGCAACGCGGCGCATGGTTTGCGTCGCCGCTGCGTCACATGCGTGACGCAACTGCGGCGCAAAAGTGGCGCAAGGGGCTTGTAAATATGCCCCACAATCTTTACTCTAAAGTTGAAGATACCAAGGTGGCGAAAATGTGGATTTTTTAAAAAGAAATTCCCCCCTCCCCTCCCCCTAAGCACCACCAACCCCTCCCACCACCCATGGAGAACCCTACCCCCAGTCATCCGGACAGATGAAGTCCAGATAATTGCACCCTGGAAATTCCCGCCCTCATCCACCCAAGAGGAAAAAAAAAAAAAAAACACCACCAGGAATACTGAGAAGAAAAAGGGAGGGAAAGGGCCAACCTAGCTTTACCTAAGCTGACCTATTTATAGTGCAATAAATGTAAAATATAATATAAGAAAGGGAGAAAGAAAAAGGAATAATTTTTACTTATAAGAAACTTTTTTTTTTTTTTTTTTTACCCTCTTTCTTCTTTTTTCCTTCCTTATATTGCATTGTCTGTTCCCCCCATGAGCTTACTACATAGAAAAATACTTAGTATTGTATATTTTGTTTAAAGGTAGCTACCCAGGGAACCTAGAAAGAAGCAGAGAATAAAGGGAAGGTGACAATATGAAGATATAGCTGGCCCAACTGTATATTTGCAAGCAAGTCGTCAGCCTCCTGTACTGATCTCACATTGTACATTTTGTTTTTAAACATGATCCTCAAGGAGGCAGGGAATTTAAGTTGAGCCACAGCTCCTAACTTTTTAAAGTCCTCCAACTTCCTACCCAGCTCCCATTGCCTATCCAACGTAACTCTGGCCAGGTCTGATCTAATCTGAAATGGAGAATCCTTACCCTTCAGTGACTTATATTTAAGAGATAAATTAAGAATCTTCTCTTTCAATGAGTAGGTATGGAAATATACAAGGATTCCAGAGGGAGTTTGTCAAATTGCCAGGTGTTAGTACCTTTCCCTCTTACAGTGCAATTTGCCTCCCCTGGTTCTACTATATCCTCAGTGGTGTAGGTCGAAATGCTCACTAGGGCCTCCCTACAATCTTGGGAGAGAACAAGTTGGGGAGCAGTCACTATCTCTGGCTGCTCTTTCAAGATGTCAAATCTATTTGAACATGGAAAGGCAGCCATAACATCCGATACAGGGTGAGTGGGTGATCGAACTACAGTTGGACTCACAAGACGTAGGCTAGGGGAATCCTGGATATCAAGGCTTTTAGCTGACTTTTTAAACATATCAGGAATTCGCCTGTTGATAAGCCCACTTCCTCCACACTGCTCAATGCTGTTATCGGTTGTGGCATCATGTTGGGTAGGGTCTAATAAAACATCACATTCAGTCAATAGATTATTTATTCTATCCATCACCCCCTCCCCTGCTTCTTTTGCTACAACAAAACTTTTCCTTTTACCCCTTTTCAGCTTTTTCTTTCTTCCCTCACCCAAATCGCCCTCGCAAGATTTCCTTTTGCCCATGACAACAATAGATAACAGTAGATCCAGAGGGCAAAGCAATGATTAAGCAAAAACTAGCATCAAGAACAGGCAGTCCCGTAAATGTCAATTGCAATAGCCAAAGCCTTTGTTCCAGTAGGCTCGCTATATATACTCAATAAACATACAGGTCAACATTAAAAAGCGGATTAGTCCAATTTGAGCACGGTCCAGTGAAAACAAACCACGCCAAGCCAAAGGAAACAAAGAGGGGAGTCTCAACCAGTCTCTTCCTTTGCAGGCACAAAGGGGCGTAAGAGGCGTGAGGTGAGACTGCGTTTTGTGCGCAAAGTTTTGATTTAGCGCCACCCACTCAATAACTGGATCGTATTGGGCGAACACACTTGATCTGCTACTGACCCCTCACCCATGTGCTATACAGTAAGGCTAGTACGTCTTAATATAGATGTTCCTCAAAGCGGGGCCAGCTTGAACAGAAAACAGCCTTGATAACACTAAAGGGCTAGATTAAGATGAACGTATAGATCGTATTACTAATTTAATATGACCAGCCTTTATCACAATTTCAGTAAGGTGCTAAGTCCAGTTTCTTACCAGGGACGGAAAAAGAGCAATGGGAGAAAACCAACTCACAGTTTTTTGTCACAGGAATCACCTAAATCCACAGCCAAGAGGGGTGGCCCTGCCCTGCCTTTTCCGGGCGATGACGGGTAAGGACGGGCCTGCCCTTGGCCCGGGCTTGGCCCGGGTGCTGCCCGCGCGCGTCCCGCGCTGGTTTTTAAAGCGCCTCCTGGTGCTTGCATGTGACGTGCGCGGTGGCTGCTGGCTCCTGTGGTCCTGGCCTCAACAACAGTAGTGGCAGAGTGGGCTTCCCGCGCTGCGGGAGCCCGCGTTGGTTTTTAAAGCGCCTCCTGGTGCTTGCAGGTGACGTGCGCGGTGGCTGCTGGCTCCTGTGGTCCTGGCCTCAACAACAGTAGTGGCAGAGTGGGCTTCCCGCGCTGCGGGAGCCCGCATTGGTTTTTAAAGCACCTCCTGGCGCTTGCAGCTGACGTGCGCGGTGGCTGCTGGCTCCTGTGGTCCTGGCCTCAACAACAGTAGTGGCAGAGTGGGCTTCCCGTGCTGCGGGACCCCACATTGGTTTTTAAGCGCCTCCTGGCGCTTGCAGGTGACGTGCGCGGTGGCTGCTGGCTCCTGTGGTCATGGCCTCAACAACAGTAGTGACAGGGTGGGCTTCCCACGCTGCGGGAGCCCGCGTTGTTTTTAAAGCGCCTCCTGGCGCTTGCAGGTGACGTGCGCGGTGCGTTGAGGCATCTGGCGCCTGTGGTCCTGGCCTCAACAACACATTAGTGGCAGAGTGGGCACTAACATCAACTGGGCCAGCACCCACCACCTCCTTAACTTCGGTGTTCTCTTCCCAACAGCGCCTCCAGTTGCACCCCTTGCTTAAACTCCTACTCCAAGTGCCTGCCCATAACAGCAAAGTTTGAGGCATACATTTGCCCCTAATATTGTTGAACCCTCATGTGTAGCACCCCATTTTCATACTGTACACCTCAATGGCTGCTCTCAAAGAGGTCATGAGGCCAATAGCAGATGGTTAGATAGTGTCTCTTGGACTCTGCATGAGTTCATAAGGAGAAGTGAGGCCACCCAGAGAGTCGCTATCTGACCAACACAGAGATCTTTATAGCGTTCTCTCCCCTTGATGGCAGGCATTATATCTCATCTACCTCCACTGCCCACCTCCACAGCCCACCCCACCTCTTGTTGTCATGTCTCCCAGTTAGTCTGCTTCAATTGCTTCCTTGCAACCCATGTGCATAGTATTTCTCAGGTTGTGTCCAGTCCTGCCTTGGCCAGCCACATCATGTCTGCATCTGAGAAGGATCTGAATAATGATGTAGTGGTGGAAAGTGAACCTGCGGATGGCCAGAAACTTTTTACCCCAAACCAGGAGCTGTGCTCTGGTACCCACTCTGGTTAGTGTGAGCCACTTTATTTATAATTTGGACTATTAACTTTCTTTTAAGTGTTTGATGCTTCCCTATGTGTTTGTCTTCTTAGTTTAAAGTTTGCTCTTATAATACCATTATGTAAACAGAGTTGGTCAATGATGTTTCCCTCTTCAACTTTAACTTCCCTTTAATTGAATATTCTATTTTTTAATCCTTCCCAATCCCACAGACTATCTAAATTATGTTATGTTACATTATAAACATATACTTTCTCAACTGTATTGATAATCATTTTGGAGTAAATAGTTGTTGATGAACTAATGCTCAATTGTAAAACATGATTATAATCTTAATAGGCATATAGTATTATGTGTTATAAAGTTAAGTCACTTAATGCATATTACTATTGTTGGACTAGTCCCTATCTGTAGGGTCACCAAGATTTTTGTCTGCATCTGCTGCACTTGTTTTTGCTGATGTTTAGGACTCAATGCATATTGTTTCTGTTAACTGGTGGTAAAGTGTGTGTGCTCTCTTCCTAAAACCTGTTAATATTGGCCTGCATTTAATTTACTTGTAAGTCCATAGTAAATGGTAGTACATGTACCCTGTGTCCTGTAAATTAAATGCTATTAGTGGGCAACAGCACTCATTGTGCCACACACCTTTTAAAACATTCCTCAGGCTTTCCACTGCAACCAGTAGTGCAGTTTTGAACAGACATTTTGACCTGGCAAAATAAACCTTTTGCCAGGTGTAAACCATGCTTTTTTTTCTTATATGTCATCCCTAAGGTAGGTCCTAAAGGCTCATTGAGCAGAGTGCATGTGTGTTTAAGTTTTACATGTCTTCACAGTGGGAAAACTCCTAAAGTTGTTTTTCATTGTTGTAAGGCCTATATCTCACTTAGACTTTTTTTCCAATCTTTATTAAGTTTTTAAACCCCCAACGCAAGCAGACAATTTATAATACAATTGATTCATATGCAGCAGAGCGTAAGAAGTTAAAATTCCAATGATTACAGAATCTCACATAAAAAGGATAATTAAAAGCAGACAATTCATCAAATTTAGTGAAATAATATATCATATAGTGACTCTAGTGCAAAACATCTTATACTCTGATAATATTATATAAATAAATTCTAAACCAACCAGCAGCCTGCTCCCATATTCTTCCCCTACCTATCGCTCTGACATCAATGAATTCCATTCCATAATAGGCGCCCACACCTGCAGCCCTTTTTTCCTGGTAGATTTAGCTTTCCTTGAATACACTGCAATTTCAATGTGATAAGTGGCTAATAGCCGTGCTAACCATTGGTGAAACGAAGGGGGGGGAATGATCCAGCCTTGCCGTCGCTAAACACATTGCAGCAAACAGAAAGGACTGAGCATGACTGGGAACTACTTTGTTATGAACCCCTAAAAGGATAAGTTGGGGAGTCATCACCATCTTTAAGTCCAATGTTTTCTCCAGAAATTCACTAATTTCCTTTTTAAACCCACCAAAGCAGGGCATCCTGTGAACATATGTATCAAATCGGCACCATGGAGATGACGTCGGGAACAGTGCATACCCGTAGATCTGCCCCACTTCACAATTCTTTCCGGGGTATAATATGACTTAAAACATGTTTTAAAATGCTGGACTTGCAAATTCGCCAACACTAATACGGACTGAGCAAGGTCCAGAGAATCAATAAAAGCATAATTTCCTGCCTGCACCTTCTCTTGTCACCGTTTATTATGTTTGGCAATATCATCCAGCATTAAGCTGTTCAATACCCGATATAATAACCCAAATGAGGTCTTCTTTCCTGTCACTATCTCCACAAACTCCACCCTGGAGAACCCAGAAGCCCCATCTCCTTTTTTCCAGAGAAAATCCCGGATCTGCAGGTACTTAAAAAATTCCTTGTGCTCCAGATTAAACCTAAGCCGAAAGACCTCGAACATGGTAAAAACATTATCCTGGAAAAAATCTCCCAATCTAAAAGGACCTTGCGCTTTCCAACGTCTAAAATGAGAATCCCAAAAAATAGCTCTTAAAATAGTTTTTTTTGTAAAGGGGTATAAAAATTAAACCAACCAATGCCGACTTTTCTCCGAACCACTGACCACATTTTGTATACACATCGGAGAGTCTTCAATCTCACTCTTTTAAAATACCCGAATTCTGGTTGCCGCAGAAGACTCCCCCATGCCTCTTCCCCTATCAGCAGTTCATAAGGGGTAGGAAAGTTATTAGCCACAACCCCCACCTCTTCTTTAACCTGAAAGGAAATAACCATCTGCTGGAGTGCGGTAGCCCAATAATAAAGTCTACAGTTAGGAACAGCCCACCCCCTCGCTCTCTCGGAAGAGTCAGATACTACAACGCCCTCCTGGGCCTAGAATATGCCCATAAAAGTCTTGAAATCATCCCATCAATTGGCTTAAAACAGTGATTCCCAACCTCAAGGGGGATGGTCATAAAAAAATAAAACATAATTTTCACTATATTGCTTCTCCCTATCAGGTAAAGCTGTAACTTATTCATTCTTCCAAAATCCATTTTTGTTTTCCTGAACAAAGTATCTAAATTTGTCTCAACAATTCTCTCTACCTCTGCTATCATGTTGACTCTGAGGTAAACTGCCCCTCAATCACCCGCCTATCCTCAAATTGCACATTACCATTGTTGATAACTTGAGTTTTATCTTGGTTTAACAAATATCCGGAAAAACTACCAAACCTGCCTGCCTCTTTTTCTATTTCCCTCAGTGCGATTCCTGGACCCTGGGTAACGACTGCTAAATCATTGGCATATGCAAAGATTTTAGTTTCCCATCCCTGAGACCTTATTGATGAGATTATTATGTTATTCTCTATCCTCCTTATCAAAGGGTTAATGTAGAGAACAAATAGTAATGGAGAACATGGGCATCCCTGCTTTGTGCCCCATTGTATGCTTAGGTTTGAAGACTTGGCTGAAGAATTTAATATACCTAGAGGACAATTTTTAGCACACAGGGCATTGGTTTCAACAATAAGGAATTATTGGAGAAATGGAGATGCTGAACCTGCCACACTTCAGGTGTGTCAACAGCTCTGTACAAGAACAGGGTGTGTAAGAGCGGTCTCGTATCTATATTGTGCGATTCAAGCAAATATTCTTTCTCCTCTTGCTGTGCTGAAAATAAAATGGGAGAGAGACTTAGAGCTCAAAATTAATGATTTGGACTGAGATAGGATTGTAGCGCATATACCAGATGTTTCTAGAAATGCTAGGTTCAAATTAATTAATTTTTATATCCTGCATCGAACTTATCTTACACCTCGCAAGTTCTATGCGAATGCTGCTGAAAAATGACCTAGATGTGGGGGTTTGGGGGCAGAAATGTTCCACATGGTATGGTCCTGCCCTTCATTAGCGGAGTACTGGGAGGAAGTAATATAATATATTATATATATATATCCTTGCAGGATATCCCTTGTGCACCCTTGGTCTGCCTCCTAAGGGGGATACCCTCATCCTAAAAATAAGAAAACTACTACTAGATTTAATGACTTAGGTTCCATTTGGCAAAACGAGAATTAACTATGCACTGGAAATCAGCGCATGGTCCTCAAATTACTAGATGGCATAAAGAAATGGTTAAATGGGCATATATGGAGAATGCTGTGTTGTTTCATTAGATAAAAAGAGAACTAGGGTGTCACAAACCTGCGGGAGAGATATATGGAGCCGAATGCTCCCTTCTTTTTTTTCAGCCCCACTCGACGAATGCAACCGGAAGTCAGGCAGCCAGGAAGGGAGAGGAACTTCCATGGGTCGTGAACACTTCAAAAGGAGGAGGGGAGGCGACTGCAGGAGGGGAGGAAGGTGAAGAAGCAAACTGTGGGAGACCGGAGAGTGTAGTGAGTAAAGAGAGCCCAATCTAAATCGGGGAAGAGCAGCCAGAGAAGAGGAAGTATCCCGTCAGCATCCTGAACGAGGATCACATGGAGACGGAGGAAGAGCAACCAGTGGAACGACATCAGGGAAAAACCTAAGGACGCCAGGAGATGAGAGGAGGAATCCTGTTTGCCGGTAAGCTCCTGCTCCTAGCCACGTCCCGGGAAGGACATGGACCAGGTGCGTGAGAGGCTCCTAAGCAGAGCTTATACACAGGAAGGGGAGAGGGAAAGAACCCCATTGGGAAGGACTGGGGTGGGGAGAAGTGAAGAGATGGGGGTGAGTTGCAGTAACTCTGTTTAGAGTAAGAAGCCAAGACACTTCTTGTGAGTTCTTTCTTTGAATTTCCATAACTCACAAACTATTTACTACCTTTAAATCACCATAATTCACGGACTATTTGCCACCACCCTGTTAACCTCACTAAGCCTAAAAAAATAAATAAATAAAAAGAGAAAGAGAGAGAGAGAGAGCACAAGATTAACCCACTCACCACTCGAGTTAAAACAGAAATAAACAGTGACTTACCTGGTTTCTTCTTGCTATTGAGGGTACCGGCGGACAGGATTTCCAAAGGCCCTGAAGAAATAAAGAAGACATTTGTTTGAAAAAAGCAGACTTCTATACCTTGTTTTCATTGTATATTCTTTTGAAAACTGTACAATAAGAGGACATGTATAGTAATACAAAATAAAAGGATAGCAAGTTAAACCTGAAACCCGACTCATTCTATGTTAACCGCTCTAGACCAGTTCACAGAGGGAAAATTGAAAGGGTTAAAGTGTGGGAACACCTGGTGGATAGTTTGTTGGCCCCGGAAGCAGACACAGGTTCATCAAATAGCTCCCTTAGTCCTTGCGGGGACGGGAAGGGAAATCTAGTTTAATACTGACAAATTGGATGATAATGGGTACTACTGTGATATACTGGACCATGAGGAATACTTTGACACTTTATTGATGACTGCTTTTCTTGATTAGGGGTAACTGTGGGTGAGGGGATTGATATTATAGTTTTATTGTACTGATTTTAGTAGACCTAAGATATGTAAGAAATATACAGTAGTTGTAACATGCTTGAATGCTTGTGGATGCATGTCATATGAGATTCATTGATATTACTTTTAATCTGTAAATCATAGTTTTCTGGGTATTTCTCATTTTTAACTTAAATTTTAATCTATTTATTATAATTATCTGCGTCCCTTTTTAAAGCAAATTACTGTATATGCAGTGTACATCATTTATGATCTGTATTATATGCCTGTCACTACTGCACTAAGGTCTATTTAATGAAACTAATAAAAATTATTTAAAATAATCGACTCTGAATGCTCCCCCCCATCAGCAAGATCTAGGCTCTTGGGTTTCGATACAGCACTTTTATAGGCAAAATAAACCCTAACCCTATGCCCATCTTTTCCATTACCACTGAAAGATATGACCAGGAGACCCTATCAAATGCTTTTTCTGCATCCAAGAATATTAAAGCCATAGGGTCTCCTGTGACTGCAGCCGCATCAAAAAGAGTAATAACCATCCGAATATGATCCGTTGTGCCCCTTCCAGGAATGAATCCATGCTGCATGGGGGACACGATCTTACTTATTGTCTCCGACAGCCGCATCACCAATATTTTAGAATACATTTTGGTGTCGCTGTTCATTAAGGTGATAGGCTAATGCGAGGCTAATTCCTGCAAAGGTTTGCCTATCTTTGGAAAGACTACTATGTTCATGGAAGCCCAAGACTCAGGCTGGTCCAACCCCCCTGTGCTTGCAGAAAGACATTCAATATATGTACTTTGAGACCGGTTGAAAAAATCTTATAAAACTCACCGGGAATAAAATCAGTTCCAACTGCCTTCCCTGATGGAAGACTTGAGAGATCCGTAGCAATTTCCTCCAACAAGAAGGGCTGATCTAAATAATCAAGGTCCTCCGCAACTCATTTTTTGATGGAAAACTGAGTCTAAATACTCCAGCATGTCCCCAGCCCCCATTCCCACTTCATCAGTGTACAGCTGCTGATAAAATCTTTGAAAGACACCCTTATTCGTTCCGGATCAGACACTATTCCAATGTGGGGGTCCAGAATCTCCCTAACCTGACCCTAAACTACTTGCTGCCTAGTGCAAGTAGCCAGGAGATGTCCCACCCTTTCACCATACTCATAAAAATTGGGTCTCCGCAAAATAAACTTGTCAGCAGCTTTTTTTATTGAGATATCAACTATTGCTGCTTTACCTACCACCACTTTAAATTGCAAAATCTTGATCTCTACTCCCCTCCTTACTGCGTCTATCAAATTGGTCTCTGTTGCTGACAATATATTCGACAGATCTATCAAATGTAATTTTTCTTTCTTTTGACAAGCCCAGCAAAACCGAGCTGTCTCTCTATGGACACCCGCCATAAAAGCGTCCCAGATCATCCCGACCAGGGCACTACCTGCATTGTCGGCCACAAAAGCTGGGATCCATTCCTGCATATGACCAATATATTCATCATCCAACAGTACAGCCCATTCGAAAGACCAACTCTGACATCAGCATGGTAAAACTTTCAGTGCTACATTCAAAGTCAATGGATTGTGATCCGACATTACCCTTGGGTATTTCTTAATTAGGCACTCCTGAAGCAAGCTATGTGATATAAAAAAATAATCTAACCGTGTATGTACCTTTTGTGGTGCTGAATAAAATGTAAATCCTGGATCAGGGGTATCTTGCCCAGCCCAGACATCTGCTAACCCATGAGCCATTCTCAAATTCATCAAAGATCTAAAAACTTTAGGCTTACAGACTTGGTAATTTTTAATGCTTGCATCCAAAGAATCATTAGTTAAATTGATGTTAAAATCACTGCATATAATAAGCCGAAGTGGCCATAAGGTCAGCTCATTGTTTAACCAGTCAAACACTTCTGGTTCGTCCAATACATACTCATAAACAGAATTTTGTAAAGACGAGTCTTACAGAGATTTGTGTAGAGAAGATTTATTGAAGATAACGGCCCTTGATGGTCTGCTCTCTGCTCCTGGTGTAACTGCTCTCCTACATTCCAGAATACTACTACAGAAGGAGCAGATGCAGTTGCCTAGGAGCGAGAAGCATTCCAATATTTATAAGAACACAAAAGTACAAGAATAGTATGAATATAACATATCTCCCTTCTAACAATAAAAAAAATACAGTAAATATTATTTCCCTAAACATCTCCTTTCTAACAAAAAGAAAAGCAAAAAAAAAGTAAACATTCTCCATAGTCAACCAAAAGAGTACAACCAATTCAAAAGATTAATAGCAATATATCAATCACATGTATAATCATCAAGAAATTTTGGTCTGACAGTGGTGCGGGAAGAGTGACGAGTAGTGACCGGATCAAGCATAAGTTTTCTTTCTGACACACTCACATTGGAGGTGGGATTAGAGCTCCTAATGCATTTAAATTTAGGAGATTGACATTTCAACCATTCATTCTGTTCAGTGGCATTGCATATGGATACTTTTCTAGTGTTCCACCAATTTCCATCTGCAAGTTTTACACAATTTCCTTTAACATATACAATCTCCTTGGGACATGACCATTTAGAAGCACCCTTTTTAGATCTGTCACCAATGTAAACTCTTACTAACATGCCCGTCTTAAAAAATCGACGAGGTTTATGAATGCGCGTGTTGTGTCTTTGACCATAAGAGTTCTGATATGCTTTAACACGGACTCTTATTTCTTCATGATTAGCCTCCCTTTTGCGTGCTCTATCCATCCAGGCAGGCACAGCTACAGTACAAGGTACCCTTCCCTTAAGAAGACTAAAAGGAGTTTCTTTAGTGACCGAATGTGGAGTGGTTCTATAACACCATAACATCTCTTTCACCTGTTGTTTATGATTCAAACCACTCTTACCTGCGAGTTGTATGTTCTCAACTAGCATTTGAACCTCTCAACTAAACCATTTCCCCTTGGATGGTATACTGGAGTCTTGGTATGTTTGATGCCCCATGCTGCTAAAAATTTCTCAAATTCCGCAGAAATAAATTGAGAACCGTTGTCCGAAACAATTTCAGCAGGACAACCCTCCCTTCTAAAAATGTCCTCACAAAAAGCAATTACAACACTAGATTTGACCTATTTTACAAACGTTACCTCAGGCCATTTTGAAAAATAATCCATCATAACAATGGCAAATTTATCATTATTGCCGAGAGTTTCAAATGGACCACAAATATCAATGGCCAGTTTTTCCCAAGGTGATTTTGGTAAGGGTAATGGATCAATAGTGGTCTCTTGGGTGGTATGTGATTTATCACTAACAGCACAAGCAATACAATCACGTACGAATCTTTCAATTTGAGTGTCCATACCTGGCCACCAGAAATCTACCCTAATGCGCCTCTTCATGGCAGACATGCCGCAGTGACCCTCATGCATCAGTTTTAATAACTTTTCTCTTAGACTTTGGGGAACCACAAGACGACACCCCCTCCTTACAAAGTTGTTCACTATAGCAAATTCAGACCATATAAGCTTGAAAGGCTCTAAAGATTCAGGATGTAATTTCCACCCTTGAATATTTGTAAGAGCTTCTATGAGATTTTTATGGTGATGTCGTCATTAGCAGCAGACGTCCATTCCTTTTCAGAAATTGCACTACACATATCATTAATATCAGCAATCATCCATTCATCATCATCATTAACATGTGTGCTTTCAATAGGTAATCTGGACAAACAGTCAGCAATTACATTTTTTACACCAGGCACATATTTGACATCAAACGAATATTCTTGTAGCCGGTAAAGCCATTTGGCTATTCTGGGAGTGGCTTTGGCTGCTCCCCTCGTAGAAAATAAATCTACTAGTGGTTTATGGTCTGTTCGTAATGTAAATCTAATACCCCACACAAATATACGAAAGTGTTGAACACCCCACCAGCAAGCGAGCGCTTCTTTTTCAACAGTGGAATAAGTATGTTCTGCACCCTTTAATGTGCGAGAAGCAAATGCTACAACTCTCTCTTTACCATCGTGTACCTGAATCAGAACAGCACCAAGACCATGGTTGCTAGCATCAGTCGAAATTATGGTCGTGTCGTCAGGATTGAATGGTTTTAAACAAACAGCTTTTGCTATGGCTTTTTTATACCCTCAAAAGTTATTTGACACTCATCAGACCATACAAATGTTGTCCCTTTCTTCATGAGATTTCTTAAACTTTGAATTTTATCAGAGAAATGACTAACAAATTTGGAGTAGTACTCCACAAGACCGAGGAAGGATCTAAGCTGGTCTTTATCTGTTGGAGAAGGTGCTTTTTCTATGGCATCGATTAAACTGATCTTAGGTTTGACTCCCTCCTTGGTTAGTGTATGACCTAAGTATTCCACCTCAGACACACAAAATTTACACTTTTCAAGACCAATAGTGAGCCCCGCATCAGCTAATTTACTCAAAACAGATTCTAAAATGATGTCATGTTGTGCAACATCACATCCCCAAATTAATACATCGTCTTGAAATACCAATGTGTTCTCTACACCAGACAAAACTTTTTGCATCACTCTTTGAAAAACGGCGGATGCCGAAGGAAGACCAAATGGCATACGAATAAATTGGTATGCTCCCTCAGGCGTAATGAAAGAAGTGAGATGTCTGCTTCCCTCGTGTAGAAGAACCTGATGGTATGCACTGGATAAGTCTAGTGTGGTAAAATATGCACCTCCTTCCACACTGGCCAGCATTTCATTGATTCTGGGGAGAGGATGACGATCGATCCATATACACTCATTTAAGTCTCTCAAATCTATGCACATCCTGATCTTGCCGTTGGGTTTTTAGCCAAAACCACTGGACTTAACCATTCTGATGCCTCTATGGGTTCGATCACTCCATCATTGCATAGTCTCTGTAGTTCTTCTCTCAACTTTTGTCTTAAAACCAGTGGTACGTTTCTTACTTTGTGTACTTTGGGCACAACATTGTCTTTTAAAATAATGCGGTGTTTAAATCTTTTGAGACATCCTAGAGAATTTTTGAAAAGATCAGGAAATTTGGTGACCCATTTGTTGTTAGAAGAAACTATATTCAAAACTTGATCGGGATGATGAGGATTTAAAATGATGTCTAAAGCACGTTGTTCCTTCCACCCTAGAAGTGACTTTCCCTTTTCCACTATGTAAAGTTTGGCCAACGTTTTCCTGTCTTTGAAATAAATCTCGGTTAAGACATAACCTATAACAGGACGTTTATTGACACAATAACCTTCTGGTGTGACATCATTAGGTTGTAGTTCTTTTGTAGACAAACCTACGTTTTCCCAAATGGATTTATCAATTATAGAGAATGGAGAACATGAATCTGCCCACATATGAACATCTGAACCATTAATCTTCACAAGACATTTGGGAGGACGATAACTATTTTTGGGCCCATCACAATTGCAAACCTGTGAGGAATCAATCATTAATAATTCTATATCATCATTTTCACTTTCACATGAAAAATCATCTTCTTTTACCAAATTAATGGTTTTCTTGTCAAACTGAAAATTAGGAGTGCCCTTACATAGTCTAGAATAATGCCCAATTTTCTTGCACCTATAACATCTGCTTCTGATTGCAGGACAATGACTTGCATCCACGGAGTGTTTGGGACTTCCACATCTAAAACAATATTTGGATTTAGATTTAGATTGATCTAATTTTTTCTCATCAGATTTAGAATGAAAAGATTTAATATATTGCTTGTTAGGATTGTTGATGCTATGAACAGATTCATCATGAACTTCTTTGTTGGTGGAATTACCACTTAATTCTTTTACATATCTGGAGGTGTTTTCCATTCTTTTGGCTATTGCAATTGTTTTTTCTAATGAAGGATCCTTCATGCCAAGAAGTTTTTCTTGAATCTTGAGATTATACATTCTATTAATCATTTGATCTCTGATGAGTTCATCTCTTAAATCTTTAAATTTACAATTGACAGCAAGCTTTCGTAAATTAGCTACATATTGTTCAATGGATTCACTCTGAAGTTGAGCTCGAGAAAAGAATTTGTGTCTTTCCACTACTACGCTGTTTTTTTTTCCAAAGTTTTCTTCAAGTGCTTTTAACACTATCTCATAAACATCAATGTCATTACTATCCCCACTTTCATTGGTTTGTTCTGAAATATTAGTAATTTGATCAACTTCTGGTAGAGTTTTTAATACATTCCTTCCTTCTTGACCTAAAGAATGTTTAAGTATGGCTAATTTTATTTTAGACACATAAACATCTCCACCAATAGCTTCTAAGTAGGTTTCAAAAGCCTCTTTCCAGTCCTCCCATGGTATGCTTGGTTGCCCTGGATTTTGTAAAAATGATGGAGGTGCAGAGATTGACTGGGAATTCATGTTGAAATGATGACCAAATGTACAGACTAAAAAATTATGGTGTAGTGACAAGAAAATTCCAATAGATGGCGTGTGTGTTACAGTAAATGAAATTAGACACACGAATAAGTAGGATTTAATTCTCCTTGTCGAGGAAAGAAAACTTAGTGGACATTAGTAATTCCTTTAAAAAAAAATCAGTTGAAAGAAGCTGGTTTAAAGTATGAAGCGATTCACGTTGCAAGCGTATACACGCTTGATTGCAGTAAATGAATGTTTTCCCAACTCAAAATGGTGGCACGTATGCGTGGTACGTGGATACGTAGGCTTCGCGCAGAGATAGGTGACGTATGGAGGCTTCTCACAGGAGTCATGGGGAACACAGACGTCAGGAGGAAGCTCGAGCGTGAGAAACACAGCGCGCATGCAGCGCGAGGATAGTAACAAACGGCGAATGAAGGTACTTTCATTAAAAATGTTTCAAAATAAATGCGACACACCTTTTTAGACAGACTTCGGAATATCCAGTTGTGTAGACGTCCGTCAGCCATGATATGGATTCAAGGGCCGTTTGGATTCGATCCGATGTACGATGCGTAGATGCAGGAAAGTTATATTTCCATAAAACGAAGTAAAGTCCTTAGGATAGTTGAGTATCCCACGCTCGTCGCCAGTTTTGTAAAGAGGAGTCTTACAGAGATTTGTGTAGAGAAGATTTATTGAAGATAACGGCCCTTGATGGTCTGCTCTCTGCTCCCGGTGTAACTGCTCTCCTACATTCCAGAACACTACTACAGAAGGAGCAGATGCAGTTGCCTAGGAGCGAGAAGCATTCCAATATTTATAAGAACACAAATGTACAAGAATAGTATGAATATAACACAGAACAAAGTGGAAAAATTCCATTAGGAAATCTGCACCCTGCAATAACCCATCAACCATACTTATCCCCACTGTAGGAAAGTGGGATCTGCTTCTATGGTTACCCCCACTTTTTGCCTGGTGCTAAGCTGTATTTGACTAGTCTGACTGGGATCCTGCTAATCAGGAACCCAGTCTATCTGCTTTCTCCCTAAATTGTTATGTTCAGTACTTAGGTACATCCCCAGATTGGATACTGGGGCACCCTTATAAGTTCCTAATATATGGTACCCATGTACACAGGGCATAGGTACCCCAGATGTCCCACATGGGCTGAAGCATGCATTATGCCACCCTTGGGAGACCATTCAAAATGGAACTACAGGCCTGCCATTGCAGCCTGTGTAAGCTGGTGCTTGCACCACTTACTAAAGATATAGGCTTCCTATATCTAGGGTCACTGCACTTAAAACCTAGAAGTAACCCCTCTAGCAAGCCTTTGCAATCCTGAAGGCAGGGTGCTTGGTGCTTAGTGAGAGGGTGCCCCTGCATGAGCAGGACACCCCTACAGCCTACGGAGTCCATTCTCCCGGGTTGTCAGTGAAACAGCTGTATACTATATAGAGGGGCACCGCGTAATTATGCGATGACCATCTCGAAACTGGCTGCAACGAATCCTATCATATTTGGGATCAAACATGTTGGGATCATACTCTCACACCTGAAATGGTGCCGGAGGTATGATTCCAAGCACTGGAAGAGTACTCTGTTAGGCTGTCAGTGTTCCGGGTACCATTCTTCTTGACCTGGACAGCACAAAATGATTGCTGCCGACCAGAGACCCGATTCTTCCCTCCTGCTACTGAGCCAAGCTCGAGCAGGGGAAGGCAGAGCAATAGGCATCCTATCACAGGGAGGTGTGACCACCTCCCAGACAGGATTTAGTGTATTGGGGTAGGGTGGGTGCGTTTGCCAGTGCCACTCAGTCTGCATGAGGGGCACATTTGGTGTCCCCGTGCATAGTTCAGTTCAAACCAGTCCTTGGAGCCGTTGGCTCCCGCTCTGGCACAAAACTGGACAAAGAACATGGGAGTAACCTCCCCCCTGTCCAGACCCTCCCCTGGGAGGGTCCCCTGAATCTTCCCAACCCTTTCCCTAGGGTACTTAAGGGCTTACCTGGGTGTAGGTCCCTAGATTCATCGTGGGATAAGATTCAGATCAGACATCACTTCTTCTTCTACTGTCTGGGCACTCTGGACTTAGCTGGATTTTGTTTGGGTCTGACTTCGTCTCCCTTCCAGTCTGCTGCATCGTCTCTGCCTGTGCATCATACAGGAACCTTCCAAGGCCTGTGAAGCATCAAAGACACTTGAAAGAATTCCCTTGGAGTGAAGAAGTCACTCCTCTGCATTCGCAGGCACCACAACTAAGTCGACCGGTCTGCTGATCCTGAGCTCCTCTGAACTCTGTAAGGTTCTGAAACAGTTGGTGGTTTTCCAAAGCTCCAGAGGCCTGCCCTGCCCTCTCACAAAGTTTGAGGTCAGTTCCCCTTGTGGGGGTTGCAATAACTGAACCCCTGTGCACCGCATCAACTTGCAGTTGCAAAGGCTTGTTGGCTTCCTTCCTTGAAGATCTTTGGGCTCCAAGTAGCCCCAACCTCGAGCACCTCCAGTGACCGGAATCTTCAGCCACACCGCATCGTGTGCATCGTTGCCTGCATCTTTTGGTGAGCTGCTTGAGGTCCTCTTGTGACTACAGTGCCTTCGGCCTGTGGGTCCATTTGAGGATCACACTTGTTTCTTTTGGGCTCCCCTGATTGCTCAGGGCCTGCCCTGACTTCCCTGCTTGTGGTAAGTCCCCTGGACCTTGCTGGTCCCGACGTTGCTCCTTCTTCACTTCCTGCATTGGTTGCATTTGCCAAGGCTTGTTGGTGCTCCCGCAGGACAGGAACCCCTCAGCACTCGACATCCTTCATGGGACAGCTCGTGCATGGCTCCTAGTCTCCTCAACATTGCCTGATCCTCACAGCTGCGGAGTCAAGTTCATCGTCACCCATCCTGCAACACCCAACATCGGATGGCATTCGTTTTCCAAGTCTCCTGGTCACTGCTGAGTGACATAGACTCTGTTGCCTCTGCTTGCAGGTACGTCTCATCTAGAATCCACCTTCAGATTCCACCGGACTCTTTCTCCTTCTGCAACAGTGGCACTTTCCTGAAGTCCTCCATTGGGTTCGACGGCGGTTTCCGACACCACTTCACACGTATGCACCCGGCATCCCTGGTGTAGGTAACGTGGGTACTAGGGTATTCTTGGGTGGGGTGGCTCTCCAACCTTCTGTCTCCCACAGGGTTTCTTCAGGGTCCACTGGGAAGGGTCCTTAATTTTTGAAAATCTAACCGCGACTTACACGTTGACGTGTACGGAGCCCGCAGTCGTGTTTCCACACTGCACACACTCTCCGTGGGGTCCCTATCTACTTACTTTGGGTGGTTCTGTGGGTCCCCAGCACAATACACAGCTTACTCATTGATTATAATGAAAAAACACATAAAATACTGTACAATAAAACTCTTCCTACCCACATCCTACCCACATCCTGCCCATACAACGTTCTGTCTGCTTGGGCTGCCTATCAATCTTTCCTCCTACCCCACCCCCCATGACTCCCCTCCCCCCCAAAAATCTCCCCCCACCAACCTCACCAGCGAACAAACAGGTCAGTATGACCGTGATGATGCCATCGAATATGTGATGTTACAACGCGATCAAAATGATCGCGGTATGTAACATTGCAGTTTTTACAACGCAAGTCGTTACAACGACTTGCGCTGGAGGGCGCTGGACTTAGGAGTAGTAAGATTTACTATTCCAACACCAGTCTACGTACAGTAGGGAAGGTGTTGGAATAGTAAATCTTACTATTCCTTAGGTTATAGCGCCCTCCAGTGCAACTCGATGTAACGCTTGCGTTGTAATGGCAGCGTTCTAAATGCATCGCGGTGTAATCACCGCGATGTAAAGGATGTTTCCCATGCCATCCAAAGGCACACCACCCCACCCCTCCCAGCTCTAACCAAACCCAAATAAAAAAAATAAAAAAAATAGAGAGTAAAGAGATATCAAAAAAGCATAACCAAGAAGAAGGAGCTATCCCTTTAAGGGGCTATGTGGACCTTGTCACCATTACTAAACACCAAAATCAACAATCCTGCGATTCTGAGCACCATCTAGTGTTACCACGAGACCCGAAAATTGATGTATTCAGATATGCAGACCATCCAAAATCAATCCCTTGTCAATGCAATATCCTCAAGCCTGCCCCGGCTCCCCAGAAATCTCCTTTAAGTAATCTTGTGCCTTTATCTTTGTGATAAATGTCCAAGCCCTCCCCTTAAAAATAACTTTGAGACGGGCGGAGTTCATTCACATTTTTTGCTAGGCCTAAGAATCTTTAGTTATTTCTGCTCTGGTGGTTCTCGAAGTATTCTAGTTTCCACAACACATCGACCAATTGGAAATACTGCATATCAATGTGATTTTTTCAAGTTCCAATGTCAGCCTCAAGCCCTACAATCAGTTCTTCCACTTTGGTGACTCTCTCTGTCATTTCAGACATCGTTTTGTTGACTTTTCAGATTGACCCAGGAGTTTTTTGGTCGCCAAATGGGCCTTGCAGTTCTCCATCCGGGCTTCACCTTGCATTTGCTTTAGCATTGTATAAACAAGCTCGATGGACGTTGTTACATGAGGTTCCAGAGCCACTCACTATCCCTGTTTGAGGTGTACCCCCTGTCCCTCCCATCCTCATCATAACACGGTCGGGTAGCAGAGTAATCCCACTTTAGATTCCGATCAATACTTGCACCTGATTCTCAACTTTTCCCACCAGCTCTGCTTTTGTCTTTCTGTTTCTTTTGGGACTGCTGGCGTTCTGTAATGGCTGGTTTACCCAGCCTACTGCTGAAACTAATCCCAGAGGCTCCTGATACAGACTCCACATCTGTCAATCCACTGCTTGAACCTGAAAGTTCAGAGTCATCCGTTAACCAGAAAAATGTCTCCCCTAACTCTGGGGAGCCAGCATCTATCATAATATGAGCCCTAGCTTTATCTGCTGCTGTCATATCTATATCTGCACACATCTGTGAGACTTCACTGTCACTTCTTTCGCAGCTCCTTTCAAAATTCCCGTATTTCTCTTATCCATCAAACTGCCTGGGACCAGTGTAGTAACATTACCAGTCTCTTGCGTTAAATCACATGCAGCTCTCATATCTATCACATCCCCCAGTTCTTGAGACTTTAACAATAACTGAGCCACATCCATGTTCACACCTTCTGGGGGAATACATTCCTGTACATCGTTTAAAGATTCGACCTCCTATACAGATTGCGGGTGCATTTGCTACCGCCGCTTCTTCAGGGGCTGCCTCGGACCCATGGAAACTGTGGAGAAGATCTCAGAAATGGAAGACTGCTTCTGCCCAGCTGGTTCCAAACTGGATCGTACTTCCTTCTTCTGTGAGTGTTTCTTGAGCTTAGCCCCAGTGCAAGCTTTTCTGTCTCCAGAGTGCTCGCGTCCTTGGCCTTTCTTCCAGCGATGCCCTGTCGAGGTTGAGTCGCTCCCCACGCTGGCACCATGGCATCAGCCCTTTCCTTCGTAACCTTGCTCAGCTTCGGCGGCATACTCCGGCTGACACGCCGCTTGATTCTGCAACTGCGGCTGACAGTACTCAGAAACCTACTGGTGAGGCACCGCACTGCTGCAGCCACCACCAAAGGTCCGCTTGACTTTGCACGACTCTGCAGATATCGTTTTCCCACTCCGGTTATTATGAACATGAGCTCCACCATTTCGTTGCTCCACACCCAGTGGTAAACTCCAAGGTCAGTTGGCTAAACTCTTGTGTGAGCTACCGGGGCAAAACAAGCTCTCAAAGGCCTACCTGCAGCTGCCCAGCTCACTAGCACCAATTGGACCATCCTGGACCTGCCTGAGCCCAGTTGCTGGCCTCTGCTGGAGGGAGTCTTGATTCCCAATAGGTGCCCCTAGGTCCTGGCCCCTTGACTGGAATCAGTGTAAACTCCTCCTCAAAAAAGTTTGAAAATCTGAAGTTTGGGCACCTCACGACTATGAAGTGACCTCTTTGCTCCGAGAAGTGACCACCTGTGACAACACAAATGTGAATTTCCAGTAGGACCTGCTCTTCCCGCCGACAGTCATTGTCCAAAAAGACTGGCAATGCTCGACCTGCACTTTGCGCCAACAGCGACCATCTGCGATGATCCACAAATATGAAGCTCCAGCAATGACCCGCTCTTCATGCTACAGCAATGTCCATCTCTACAATGCTAGACGTGCTCCTCATGCTGATAGTCTCCTCCTCGCAGCCCTTGCCAATGCGAACGGCACCCTTTGCACCAGACTTGAGAAGCTAACCCTTCAGCTGGACTAACCTGGTCCCTCTATCTGACCTGTGCTCCATTGCATTCGGCCTGAACTTGTGACTTTCCCTCACTCTACCTTAACCGGATAATAGAGAGAGGCACTTGCTTTACCTAAAACCTTTGAAAGCTATATCTCTGGTTCTAATGATTTTATTGTTTTTTCTTCGGTTATCATTTTATTTATTAAAAATCACTCTATTTTTCTCAATAGATTTGGGATTTTTCTAGTGTTGTGTTTTCACTTTATTTATAATTGCGTGCTTCATTAATAGTTTACACATTGCCTCTAAGTCAAGCCTGTCTGCTTTGTGCCAAGCTACCAGAGGGTTAATCACAGGTTTATTTAGTAACTTTTATGGTTCACCCATTCAAGGAATGTGTTTATTGTTTGAGTGGGGATTTCACCCCTATCGTAAACACTTAACATGAAAACAAAGACGTACATTATTAGGGTTAGATTTTATAATTTGTTTTAAAGGTGTGCACAGGTTAAAGGGTAGATTTACTATACTTGAACGCAACACAGCACAACAAGAGAAGTTGCTGCATGTTGTTGCGTTAAAGTAAGAGAGCAGAAATGCACCATATAGACTAATATATGGCACAGTTCTGCTCTCTCATAGCACTGGCCCACTTCTGCCTGCTAAGCATCAATGCAGACACCCTTGCATCATGATGCAAGAGTGCCTGCCTTGTGGTCAGAATTATTTTTGTGCAGGAAGAGATTCCTTCCAGCGCGGAAAAACCTTTCTTAGATGCTTATTACTCTTTACATGTGTACTGCAGAATGCAGCAAACATGAAAAGAGAAAGTAACCTCCTTACCACAGCCTCAGGTACCCACACCATTTTGGTGGAAACCCATGTTTACTGACTTTAGTAAAAATAGATTTGTGTCAAAATATATGGGCGGATGCACGAGAATGTGGAGGCTCCACGCATGTAACACCTCCCTGTTGCAAAGTAACACAAGGCACCGCCATGCACTGCCTTGAGTTATTTTTTTTTACAAAGTCAAGCAAAGCAACACAAATTGGGCATTGTGTGACTTTGTGAATATAAAAATAGATTTTGCATTTGTACTGCATCAAAAATGTGATGAAACCACGTGCAAAAAAATATTTTTTGAAGTTATTGGTGTTTGAAAAAAGCCTGTGGAATAGTGAGTTAAAATAACAGACTTACATGCAATTATTTTGGCAAAATAGACATAGAACATGAGTCAGTTTTCAAACTGTGGTAACTGATGGAATGAGGACTCAAATAGGGTAGAGTCATAATAATTTTCCATTGTGCCAAGATATTATTACTTTTATACATAAGTGATTTAAAAACAAATAACAATCATTCAATACATTCATTTAACTGGACATAAAAAAAAAAAAATGTAAGTCCGTTTTTATATAGCGCAGCTACTCACCCTTACGGGTCTCAAGGCACTGGGGACCGGAGTGGAAATTAAGTTAGCTATTGCCCAGAGTCACATGGTGCTGAGCTGAGCTGCCGCTGGAGCCGGGGATTGAACCGTGAACCCTGTGCTCCGAAGTCAGCTGCCCTGGCCGCTGCACCACACCTCTCCACACCATCACATGGTTCAGACAACATGGATATAATAAACAAACATTAAACATCTGATATGGCAGGATAACATTTTCAAAACACATATGCACATATATTATCAAGCTGCAATCAATGGCACTTAATAGATGAGGGAAATGGGAAGAGGCATATAATTCCCTTCCTACCCTTTGCATTCCTGCAAGTGACTGTGGCATGGGGATAAACTAATGCACTCTGCTTGTGATAATTCTAGGTACCAGGTGTGAGCATTGGGAAAGGCTTCCTGTGAGATTCCTACATTGCCAAAAGTAATCCTCTCAAACAGCCCAGTGGCCAGGAAATGGAGTGCAGACAGTATTTTAAGATGGGCACAGACAGCTTAGTACCAGTTTCTAGGTGGATGTAGCTCATGCAACCATGTCAAGGATAGGGGTGGGTGGAACTAGCAAAGTTTCACTATGCAGAATTCCGCGGAGTTACATAAAAAAATTCCAGCAATGGCTGGAAAATGTGCAGCTCATGCTGCATTGCAGTGTTGTGATTGGCTTAGGGGAGCCTGGGTGCTTCCTGTTCCAGTCGGGGCGGTGGGACGACGACATAGGACAACGAGTAGAGACATGGCGAGAAGGTAAGTTTTATTTTTTTCTTTACCCTCTTACAACCCCCGCCCTCTGCTCCGCCCTCCCCGACCCCTGCCAGCCGCCACTGCTTGTGCTGCAATTTAGTGCCGGTAGTGCTAGCAGTGCTGAAAATTAGTGCAAATGGCACCATGCGTTACCAATCCTAATGTGAGAAGCTTGGAAACAATGTGATCATCATGAATGTGAGCAGCATTTTATGAATGCAGATCTTTAACACCAGTTATCAAAATACCTTATAGTCCATGTTTTACCCAAGTAGACCATTCAGGAAAATGTTTGGAGAATGTAACTGCCATTCCAAATGTCAGGGGCAGTACTTTTAATGCTGGCACCTGATAATCAACTCAAACATACATTTTTTCATTGAATTGTTACCATAGCCAATGGTTCGGTTATGTCACATCGGCTTTGGAGGGACATCAAGTAATCTTTTCCTGTGTAATATATAACAATACACATTACTTTATGCTAGGGTACACTATTGTTGAGCATTTTTGATTGTGATGGTGATGAAGATAACTTGAATTACATTGGCAACATTGCCCAAGTTTCACTAACTTCCTGCTTATTTTCTGTGCCTTTAGGAGCACAAGACTTCACACACAATGCTGAGACTAAGAGGTCTGCAAATTAGCTATCAGTGAAACCATAGTGCTCTGCAAAGTGCTTCTGCTCATGCTAAGAACTGACTCATACCATACAGACAGTAAAGAGATGTCCCCAAAGAGGGAGATTCCTGCCAAGAAAGTGACCAGTGAGGAGAAGTGTGGTGTCAGTGCCACCACTTGCATTAAGTGCTCATCCTTTTTTCAGAAATGCAACATAACTACTACACCTTCCTCTGCGCAGGAAGAGGCTAGAAGGAGGATCACCTTCGGATCAATGGCACTATCACCAAAACCAAAGCTCATGGCTCTCAGTGCTGCAGTGACTGAATCATGGAGAGCAGTGACTCTGAAATGTATTTGTTCCAGCAGCAAACCGAATCTTCGCAGGAAAGTCAACAACAGGAACCGCAGTAGGTAACACCTGATCTTACGGAAGTAGGAGCAGAGCAACCTCATGTTCTCCTGCAAGGAAAAGAAAGAGCACGCCTCCATTTTCGCTAAGCCCCTCTTCTGATGATCTTGATGTGGATTGGTGCCTGAATGAGACTCACAATGAGAATCCGGCAGTATGATTCACTTGATGTCCGCTCTACTCATCTCCCAATCCTCCTACACCCTCCCTTTCAGTCTGGTATGCCTCACTACTCTGGACCACAAGCACTCCAACTCCAAAGTGGATAGAAAAACCCTAACATATCTGGAATTCAAGAGAATCATACTCCCTGCATTCTGTTCTATATTGAGCCAGATATGCTCAGGCTCCTTAGGGAGATGGATGGGATATCAGGAGGAGGATATTTTGAAATTATGAGTGTTGACATTCTTCCATGATTAATCTGTTGCTAATACAGTCTCCATCATTGTGCAGTGCAGCACCAAAGGGAGACTGACTTTACCTATAGTTTTCTGAGTGATTCCATCATTTTGCGGTGCAGCACCAAAGGGAGACTGACTTTACCTATAGCTTTCTGAGTGAATAAATCAGTATTTCATTTGAGCCGGTTTTTGTCAGTGCGCAGGGCCGACTTTAGCGCTGGTGGCGCCCATTGTGACAATCTTTTTGGTTGCCCCCCCCAAGATCTCCTCCTCGGATTCCCTAACTACCACCCTGCAAAAGTGACCCTCCATAGCCCCTCTCTCACATACATTTCATCAGTTTTAAAGCACTGGTAAAGGCTGGCTTTACTAGTCCACTCAGCTATCCAGATAAAATACAGATCTGTGATCTGCACAGTATGCATTCTTTGCTGCAGGCATATTAACCCTTTGTGCTACTTTATGGTGAGTCAAAACTGCCACTAGACAAAATCTATCTGTGTAGCAGGAACATTAATCACAAGAGTTATCTTTACATTTTTATTCCTCCAGCAGATTATTTTAAATTGTAAGTTATTGCTAAACACAATACTCCCCCTGTGGTCAATGCCCCCCCTCCAGGTCAGCGCCCAGTATGACTGCACTGCCGGCACCACCCTAAAGCCGGCCCTGCCAGTGGGAGCCACAGGCACTCGATTTTCGGGACCAGCACTTACGTCACAAAAGGAGGAAGCAGGAACCTGCTAGATTGAGATAAAGGGGCAGGGCGTGTCTAGTAGTGGATTAAAGAGGCCTGGGGTGGATCCAGGACTGTGCAGCCTTGGTATTTGGGGTGCAGACATTTAGTTGCACTGGCTGGGGCTACTGACAGAGCTTTGGGCACCAGCAGTCATTATGTTACAAATTTAACACTGGACAAAATAACAAAAACTTATGGAGCGAATGGAAGAGCAATATCATTCAAGTTTAATATATGTTTATTTGGGGACGAACCACATGAAAAAGTTACAATATACATAGTAAGGATAAGTAATGAAAAACACTGAAAACACCACAACTACAGTTCCATCCCCAGACTCTCCCTCTTGATCCATACTCAATACAGAAATTTGCTCAAGTAAACCATAATAGGTGATGATATATCTGTTTGTAAAATTCGTAACACCGACAAATATGTCTTAAAACCTAAAATAAGGCATAATGGATGAATCCATTTCCTGTGAGCATGATGATATGCAATGCAAAAAAATAATACTACGTGTCCAAGGTTTTCCATAGCATTTTATTACACATACCGCACAATTTACT
Source organism: Calotriton arnoldi (assembly GCA_963921515.1). NCBI lineage: Eukaryota > Metazoa > Chordata > Amphibia > Caudata > Salamandridae > Calotriton > Calotriton arnoldi. The sequence continues at coordinate 699,714 of CAWUFW010007141.1, forward strand.
CGGGGTAGCACAATTATTCCATTTATACCTGAAACTCTTGATTCTCTGGATGTCAAACCAAAACTTAATAAAAAAGTTTTTGCCTGATTCGGTAAGATGTCATCTAAGTATGCCTCAAAAGTTGGCAATGGTTTAACTTCCAAGAATTTTACTAGCAGACTGCCCATAAGAACGTTTTTGTGGCCAAGACCCGCAATATGGTTCCAGTATAACTTTTGCAGTTTAGCCTTGCAAGGATATATAAGATGTATCTGACCACACAGTATTAAGCCGCAGGGTGCCCAGCCAGACCATAACATGGCAAAGTCAGGACAAAGTGCAAGTCAAATCCAAAAAGGTGTGAGTGCAACAATATATTCCATTCTCTTTAGAACTAGATCATAAAATAACTGCATCGAGGGAGTACTTTGGGGAAGATGAATGGACAAAAAATTAACATTTTCAAATCTCGATATCGCAACTCTATAGAGATCAATAGATTTAGCAGTTGAGGCTCTGTAGTTCTTAATAATCACTGCTCCTCTATTGAGCAATGTCACCCTGCTCTTTTCAATATGAAGGGTCCAAGATAGTTTATTGTTGACCCTGACATCTAAATATTCAAATGTGGATACTATATCCAAGTAGATATCCCCCAATCGCTGCCTTCCTCTTAAGATCTTATGTGGATTCATAGATATATATTTTGTCTTGGATATTTTAATTTCAAGATCCTTGGAACTGCAAAATATTTGGAACCTATCCAACATATTCTGAAGGCCCATGGGGGTTAGTGAGATTAGGATGGCATCATCAGGAAAGGGTAGAGCTGGGGTTGATATACCTTTAAGTTAAGGTGAATCATGAATTACAATCCAAAAGTGCATTGCTAACATCATTGATAAACAATTGAAAAAGTGTGGGGGCTAATACATATCCCTGATGCACAACGTGATGCTAATACATATCCCTGATGCATTCGGTCACCTCTCCCTGCTGACCCAAAAGGACCTGAGCATAAATGTTACTATGGAGCTTTAATATTATTGAAAGTAATGGTGCCGGGACTCCCATAGGCTTGGGGGGGGGTCTCCCACAACTTAAATCTGGCAGAAAGATTAAATGCTGTTCTCAAGTCCAAAAAGGCAACCTTTAGATGCCCTTTCTTAATGTATTTCAAAATGATTAGTGACAGGCTAAAGCTGGCCTGTGTAGATGACAACATTTGTGTTTCTCCCATCCCATCTTCCAGTCTTTTTCAAAACATGCCTGCAAAAACCCTTTTGCAGGTTGTTTAATAAAGTAACACAAGGAAATGATGGACAGAGCGCTGAAACTTTTAAGACACTCACCCCCAGTCACAGATCTGGGTTGAATTCATCATCTTTATTTAGCTCACTTCACCACCCCAGTTAAGACACAGCCATATGCAAATGAGTCTTGACCCTGTTCTTCATGGGAACAGTCCAGCAATAAACTAACTGGCCTGTAGTTGCTGGGGGCACCCCTGTCTCCCATCTTATGCATGGGTATAGTAATAGCCCCACACCAGGAGTGTGGAATGTCCTCTCCTGCAGCTGTGGCACTGGAGAATAAGCTGATATATGGAGCCCAGCTAGACCATATATATAGAATATCTGAGCTGTAAAGATCACCGGGGATCTTATCTGAGCCAGGTGCCTTTCCTTGTCTCAAGGATTTGTTGGCATTCTGGGTATCTGAGAGAGAAAAAAAACAAATTATTTGGAGTGCCATCTAAATGAGTATTACGTGCGGAATGAACATCTAGTGACCAACAATGAGGGTGACTATTACATGAGTATCAATTAGCAAAGCAGTGGATCTACTTATTTGCTTGAACGTCGTGGTCAGGTACAGTATTTCCCTCATGGCTGCCATGAGCTAGAATGTGCTAAAAACATGGCGTGTCCCTCCTTTTGGAAGCCTTAACTAACGCTACCCAATGATGCCGCCCCACTCTCAAATGTACATTCACCGTATATATCACTGAGTAGTTAAACACAATTAATCGTCAACGCGTTTTGATGGAAATAATATATTCAACCCATTGAAACACATTGAAACTTATTTGTTTAATTGTATTGCAATCTACCTACACTGGACATGGGTATATGATTGATGAAATTCATAAACGCTCTGTGATATATATAATAGATGAACATTTGTCTAAAGACAGATTATTTTGCCTTAAAAATGTCTCTCTTTATTATTTGTGTAATAATTTATGTTTCATAAATGTATTATTAACTATTAAAATTACTATTTTTCTACAATCAATCAACAAGTTTTTATTTGATTCAGACCTCTGCTAAGGACAACAAATACAAAATACATAACTATAAAAGAATTATATTTGTACACTTTAAAACAGTTTTAAAAAACTCTTTAAGAACTTAAACAGATTATAACAGACAAATTCATTTGGGGGAGACTTACACAGCTTGATTAAAACTTGAGTGGAAACGGCATTGTATCTAAAACAAATGGGTTTTATGAACCGACGCCGAGCCTCTACCAAGATTGGATTTGGACAAATTGACAATACGTGACACAGATCTTGTGTTCCTCCATTTCACAAGTCGCAAGTACCTGAGCGAATTTCTAGGCTATTCCATCTAGAAGTCTACACTTTTAATGTGAGGATAACTAATCGCAGAAGAAGGATACAGCGCCTTACTCTATGCTCTAACTGAAAATAAAGGTAATGCACAGGTGACTTATATTCTATGCTTTTAATGAATTGATTATAATGCTTTAATTAACTACAATATATAATTTTTTTAAACTGTTTATGAGATGTTATATCGGGTATGTTCCCGTTTGAATTGTATGTAGCATATCATATTTTATCCGGTGTTTTATTGTGCTTTTATGGTTTTATCATATGAAACCTAATAAAGATATTTGACTGACTGACTACAATGTTCAATGTCTAATTCGAAACTCATTCTTGGTATCGAATTTTTTAAAAAGAGCTTCAGATGCCCTGGAGTACAGGCCTGCAAAAGGGCTACAGTGCATTATGACGCGTCAAGAGCAATTTTTAGATTCCTATTAAAAGTATACTGTGCTGACTTGGTTCCAAAAGTCTCCAATTTTAATAAGAATCTCAGGGATCCAGAAATTGCGTGTAAAAGGTTGTAAGCCCACCTTATTATATTAGAAATAGCTATAGCGTATGTGCTCACTAGAAATAACTCAAGACGTAATGCTTGGACCGGGACTGATTGGTTAACTTTTAACAATTTACGTAAGATGATCCCTTCTTTCACTTTTATTGGTTGCCAGGTTTTGATCTGCGTGTACTCCAAAGCATAAGGTAAAATAGGTGGAATTTCCATTCGGTAAACCTCGAGCAGGGGTTGGAAGTGCCTATTCCCAGTAGAAGAGTGGAATCTCTGCAATACCCCCACATGGGCGTCTGCCTTTCGCCCTAGATGTTGGAAGTGGGGAGCATTTTGTAAGTTTTAGGAAACAAATGGGCCCAGATAGGTATATTCTTTCACAATCTCAATTGGTTTACCTCCAAATGACCAAGTAAAAGGGCAAAATTGCCTTTTCCCTCTAAAGGGTAAAACTTTGGTTTTTAAAATATTAGGGACCAAGACGTTCTCTTTTGCATATAGATTTAGTTTATTTAGATTTCTTTGAAGGCCAATTGGAGTATGATCTAGTATGACAATGTCGTCTGCATACATTAAGCTATGGATGTCCCTTTGTGCTAATCTTGGTGGAAAATTGTTAGTTTGGAGAAAGTACCCCGGAAGGTCACTTATGTATATAGAGAATAGCATGGGGGCGAGAAGGCAACCTTGTTTCAGACCCTTCATCGTTGGAATTGATCTGGAAAGGCCCTTTTTCTTTTCTCCCCCCATTTGGACTCTACACCATGTTGCTGTATGCAATGAGCTGATTATTGTTAGAAGATCATGGGGAATCCCTAAGCTCTCTAGCTTCTTCCATAATGTTGGCCTGTCCACGCTATCAAAAGCGGTCGAGAAATCAATAAAAGCACAGTAAACTACTTGTGATTTTAGCATTACATACTTATCAAGGACAGTTTGAAGGACAGCAATATTGTCTGTTACTAAATGATTTGGACAGAAGCCTGCCTGTATCATAGGGATCACTCCGTTCGAAAATGCCCAGTCCTTCAGGTGGTCCAAGATGCAGGCTGCGAAGATCTTTCCGGTGGCATCTAGGAGGGCAATTTGTCGATAATTATTTGGGTTCGATCTAGAACCTTTTTTTAAAAGGGGAACCACAATACTCCCCCGTCAAGATTTTGGAATTTTTCCAGTTGCGAAGCAGTGCTGATAAAGAGGGGTTAAAAATGTACTCCATTCTTCAGTATTTGATTGTAGAACTTTGATTGGGATGTTGTCTGGCTCAATTGCTGGAGAGGATCTGGTGGTTTTGATGAAGAGGGCAATCTGTGTGGATATTGGAGCTAAAAAAACCCTGTCAAGTTGTCCTTTTCTATCCGAACGCTGGCTAGATGGCTCCTTGTATTGTGGATTTGATTTAATTTAAGGATATGCTTTTCCCAGTCGGATGAAGAGACTGGCGATGCTTGGATTGATTTCCTTATCCCGTTCTGCTTGGCTACCAAACTCCAGAATGCCTTGTTGTTTTTACATTTTACTGCAGTTTGGATATCGACCCAGTTTTTATCTTTTTGCTCTTCGTATTCTTTCTCTTTTTTCCGTTAACAAAATTTTTTCAGCTTTCTTATTTCTTTTTGCCTTATGGCTGAGATGGACTGGAATTGCATTCTGATCAAACTGTTTAGTCTTGATGACAGATGGTCTGCTCGCTTTCCATTTGAATGGGTTTTACCCTTGACTTGCCTATTTATGTCTACCAGAAGGCTAGCCACCACTGATTGCGTTATGCCTTCATAGCTGGTTATGAGATCGTCTTCCTTGTTTATATAATCTAAAATTGTGGAAGAGATAGTAGCGTTTATCTTGTTGATTGCTTTAGAATCCCAGTGTATCCAGCCTGTTTTTCGATTAACATCTGCCCCCCCATCTAGAGACCATGGAGAGGAAGATTGTGTTAAAATTTAAATTCCCAAAGTCAGGAATGCATGATTGCTTTCAAGAGTATACTGATTTATTGTACTTTTGCAAAAATCTTGTTACTGCAAATTATATAGTCCAGGATAGAGGAACTACAGGTATCTATTCTTGTGAATTCAGCCGGGATGTCTCCTTCTACCCTTTCGTTTAGGATGACACCGTTCATTGCTGAAATATGAGACAGGAGTGATTTCCCTTGTTTGTCTGCTTTTATCCTGGTTGGGAATATGAACACTGGAACTGAGAAAGCTGCCTCTTGTGCTGGGTTTCTCCTGTTGTTCAGATCAGCATTAGCGATTTTACTGTTGAAATCCCGGCTATTATCATCATAGCAAACCCCTTGATTCTAAAGTTGAGATTATTTTCTCAAAAGATTTTTCCATAAGGAGATCATGTGATGAACCAGGTGGAATATACATATTAAAAAGAAGCAGGTCTTGGACAGGCTCTGTACTTTCTTTCTGACACATAGGGGTCGATTCCGATTCGGGCCGGAAATTTCACCGACCGAGCCGGACCCGGAGAGATTTCCGACCGAATCGGACCCGTGCAGTCCGACCGAACGAGTACGATGCGTCCGTATGTTATCGGACTCGAGTCGGTCGGACTCCCATTGATGTCAATGGGAGCCGGTCGTACAACGCGTACGCGGGCTCCCATTGACTCAATGGGTGCGAGTCGGACAAGGGCGCCCCCTACAGCGGGTACGCGGCGGAGCGATTCGCGCCGTACACGCATAGGTAGGGGGACCCATGGGTCCCCCCTGTGTGCGACTCGCGCGGCTACGCGTACAGGGAGTCCGACACGGACCCCCAAAGTACGGCTCCAACAGCTCTTACGAGCCGGAGTGCGCGGCTCGGTCGGACTGCTCGCGGCGCGCATCGTACTTACCCGGCCGGGAAACGTCTCCATTGCGCGGTGCGAGTCGAGTCCGAGCGAGTCGGTCGGAGCGGTTCGAGCCGGGAGCGAGTCGGTCGGAGCGGTCGGGACGCCCGGACGAGTCGGTCGGCGATTTCGCATCGTACTCGCTCGGCCGGACCCGCGTACGGTTCGGTCGGGAAACAGGGCTCCGAATCGGATCCGGTAAAGCCGAATCCGATTCGGAGCACTACCGGCCGAGATCGGAATCGGCCCCTTAATTTTAACGCTTTGCACGTTCGGCAGAGAGAGCTCTATTTCTTCGAAGTCCCAATGGATTTCTTCCTTTAGGAGAATTGCGAGGCCTCCTTTTGCGTGCCCCCTTCTCATGGCCTCTGCAGCAATGACCAACACGAAGTAGTCTTTTTGCTTAAAAGGGGCCAAAGACCATGTTTCTTGCAAAATCACTATTGATGGGGAATTTTCTAAGCCCAGGTGTAAAACTCAGCGGAGTTACCAAAAACTCTGCGCTCCGCACCAGAGTTTATTTTGTGTTTGCACGCTCATAATGCGTTTTCGTGCATGCGGGAGCGACTTACGGGATGCCTTCGATCGCCGACAAGATTTCCCATCCATTCGCGTGTGCCACGAGATTTGGTAGCCGGCCGCACGGTCCCGTGAGAGTGTGCGATTGCGAACAAGTCATTCAGGCGCGCCATCGGACTTCCGGCGGAAGTTTTGTGAAGATCGCAATCCTGAACACGCAAAATTTGCAATCTGGAGAAGAATATCTCTCGAGCAGCATCAAAGCTTTCTCGAAATGATGATTTGGATAAAAAAAACTCCTCAGTTTGACATTTGACTGTATTTTTTGGTGGAAGGAGTCCTTTTTCTTTTTTTACTTTTTTTTTTAAGAGGAAGGAAGTGCCCCAGTGTCTCCAACTTCCTGTTCCCGTCCAGCAGGCTCCTCCCAGTGCTTTGTCCATCTCCTGTTCACTTTTCATTTGGATTTGGAGCTGGAAGGATCCCTTTTTTGTCTGCTGCATCATATATCATTGGATTTGAGGACTTTTGGATTTGGGATTTCACAAGTAAGTTGGAAAATTGGTGTTGTTTGTTTGATTGGGGCATTGGACCTACATACATTTTTTTGTATTTTTCATTGTTTTTTAAAATGTATTGTGGTGGGTGGCCTGTAGTTTCAGTAGGGGCCTAGTTGTCTCTTTGTTTGTCATTTTTCTTCTAGTTTTCTATTATAAAGGAAACATGTTGCAAAGTTCACTACATTTTCTCCAACTTTTGAAATCAATTTGCAATATTTATTTAATTCACTAGCCCAGTAGTCTGCCAATAGGCCTTTGAGCCAGTAGGCCCAGAGCTACTCATGGGTGCATGAAACAACTGTTTCTGTGGTGTCTGTTGAATTTAACCCCTTCGCTGCTAGGCCTTTTCCCCCCCTGTGCTAAGCCTTTTTTTTGGCTATTTGGGGTAGTTCGCGCTTAGGCCCCTGTAACTTTTTGACCACATAAGGTATCCACACCAAATTTGCGTCCTTTTCTTCCAACATCATGGGGATTCTAAAGGTACACACGGTTTGTGGATTCCCCTGGAAGGGACCCAGAAATTAGCCAAAATACAGCTACATTTTGGTTTTTTGGGGAAAAATGGGAAAAAAGTGCTGCAAATGAAAGCGTCTGGGTTTTTCCCTGCAAATGGTATCAAAAAAGGGTTTGTGGGACTGAAATCACAATTTTCCCAGCTTTTAGGGAATGACAGACTTTTGTCAGAAAACCAAATTTTATTACACAGTTTTGGCATTTTTCGGGGACGTAGCCTATTTTTGCTATTTTTTGTGCTTTCAACCTCCTTCCAGTTAATGGTAGAAATGGGTATGAAAGCAATAATGGATCCTGGAAAGCTATACATTTTAGTAAAGTAGACAAAATTCTAAATTCAGCAGGGGGTCATTTGTGTAGATCCTTCAAGGTTTCTTTATAGAAACTAACAGTTAAATATAGGAAAAATTGAAAATTAGTTGAAAAAAACAGCCTTTTGTGTTAACGTTTTCACCTGTAACTTCTTCTAATTATGACAACTCTTTGAAAGCAATATACCGTTACATCCGCGGGATCTTACTGGTTGTGGGGATATATAGGACTTGTAGGTTCACCAAGAACCCGACGAACCCAGAGCCAAAAACTGAGCAGCGACTTGCAATGGTTTTTTATTATGTACCGGGTATATAGCAATTATTCTGGGAAAATGTATACATGGAAAAATCGGTATGAAAGACACCTATGTATTTCTGAAATGGGAACAAAATATAGAGTTTAGAAACAGTAGATATTTGCACATTTCCGAAATTGGGAATACTCATACTAGCATGAGAATTATCGGTCATTTTTCAAAATGACTTCTTTTTTACATATTGTGTTTCATTTGGAAGGCAGAAATGCATTGAAAGTCAATAGGTAATAACAGTTTCTTTAAAAATCTGAATTACCCTAAGTCTCCCGATAAAAATGGTACCTCACTTGTGTGGGTAGGCATAGTGCCCACGACACGAAACGGCTCAAAACGCAACATGAACACACCACATTTTCACAATGAAAAATTACCCTTTTTTTGCAAAGTGCCTAGCTGTAGTTTTTGTACCCTAGCTCTGTCGGCACCTAGGGAAACCTAGCAAACCTATACATTTTTTTAAATTAGACACCCAGGGAAATCGAGGATGGGGTGACTTGACTGGCTTTCACCAGGTTCTGTTATCCAGAATCCCTTGCAAACCTAAAAAAATGTAAAAAAAAAACACATTTTCTTCACATTTCTGAGGTGGAAAGTTCTGGAATCTGCGTGGATCCACAAATTTACACCCACCCCGCATTCCCCAAAGTCTTCTGATAAAAATGGTACCTCACTTGCATAGGTAGGTCTAGTGCCCGCGACTGGAAACGGCGCAAAACGCAACGTGGACACACCACACTTTCACAGTGAAAAATGACCCTTTTTTGGCAAAGTGCCTAGCTGTAGTTTATGAACCCTAGCTCTGCCGGCACCTAGGGAAACCTAGCAAACCTATACATTTTTGAAAACTAGTCACCCAGGGAAATCCAGGATGGGGGGAATTGACTGGCTCCCACCAGGTTCTGTTACCCAGAATCCCTTGCAAACCTAAAAAATTGTCAAAAAACCCACATTTCCCTCAAATGTCTGTGGTGGAAAGTTCTGGAATCTGTGTGGATCCACAAATTTCCACCCACGCAGCGTTCCCCAAAGTCTTCTGAGAAAAATGGTACCTCACTTGTGTGGGTAGGCCTAGTGCCCGCGACAGGAAACGGCACAAAACGCAACGTGGACACACCACAATTTCACAGCGAAAAATGACCCTTTTTTGGCAAAGTACCTAGCTGTAGTTTTTGAACCCTAGCTCTGCCGGCACCAAGGGAAACCTAGAAAACCTATACATTTTTGAAAACTAGACACCCAGGGAAATTTAGGATGGGGTGACTTGACTGGCTCACACCAGGTTCTGTTACCCAGAATCCCTTGCAAACCTAAAAAATTGTCAAAAAAACCACATTTTCCTCACATTTCTGTGGTGGAAAGTTCTGGAATCTGCGTGGATCCACAAATTTCCACCCACCCCACGTTCCCCAAAGTCTTCCGAGAAAAACGGTACCTCACTTGTGTGGGTAGGCCTAGTGCCCGCAACAGGAAACGGCGCAAAACGCAACGTGGACACACCACAATTTCACAGTGAAAAATGACCCTTTCTTGGCAAAGTGCCTAGCTGTAGTTTTTGAACCCTAGCTCTGCCGGCACCTAGGGAAACCTAGCAAACCTATACATTTTTGAAAACTAGACACCAAGGGGAATACAGGATGGGGTGACTTGACTGCCTCTCACCAGGTTCTGTTACCCAGAATCCCTTGCAAACCTAAAAAATTGTAAAAAAAAACAAATTTTCCTCTCATTTCTGTGGTGTAAAGTTCTGGAATCTGCGAGGATCCACAAATTTCCACCCACCCCGTGTTCCCCAAAGTCTTCCAAGAAAAACGGTACCTCACTTGTGTGGGTAGGCCTAGTGCCCGCGACAGGAAACGGCACAAAACGCAACGTGGACACACCACAATTTCACAGTGAAAAATGACCCTTTTTTGGCAAAGTGCCTAGCTGTAGTTTTTTAACCCTAGCTCTGCCGGCACCTAGGGAAACCTAGCAAACCTATATATTTTTGAAAACTAGACTCCCGGTGGAATCCAGGATAGGGTGACTTGACTGCCTCTCACCAGGTTCTGTTACCCAGAATCCCTTGCAAACCTAAAAATTGTCAAAAAAAACACATTTTCCTCACATTTCTGTGGTGAAAAGTTCTGGAATCTGCGTGGATCCACACATTTCCACTCACCCCGCGTTCCCCGAAAGTCTTCCTTAGAAAAATGGTACCTCACTTGCGTGGGCCCTGGGCCCGGCGACCATCTAGGGAAACCTACCAAACCCACACATTTCTGGAAACTAGACACCCGGGGGAGTCCAGCGAGGTATGGCTTGCGTGGGTCCCCTAACGTTTTCCTACCCACAATCCCCTGCAAACCTCAAATTTAGCTGAAAAAAATCACTTTTTTCTCAAATTTCTGTGTGGGAAAGTTCTGGAATCTACGTGGATCCACAAGTTTCCTCCCACCCAGCGTTTCCCCAGGTCTCCCGATAAAAATGATACCTTACTCGCGTGGGTGGGTCAAGTACCCGTGACAGCCAAGGGCCCAAAACCTATTGAGGCGACATCAAAATGACCTATCACAAAATAACCTGGTTTTGCAAGGGGGGGTCACCTGGGTTTTTGTCCCCGGGCTCGGCGGCCATCTTGGCAAACTCCCAAACCTAAACATTTCTGAAAGCTAGACACCCTGGGAGTCCAATGAGGTATGGCTTGCGTGGATCCCCCAACGTTTCCCTACCCAGAATCTCCTGCAAACCTCAAATTTAGCTTAAAAAAACATATTTTCCACATATTTTTGCGTGGAATCACCGTGCTGGCACAAATGTCCTACCACCCAGCGTTCCCCTTGTTCTCCCGAGTAAAATGATACCTCACTTGTGTGGGTGTCCAAAGCAGAATTGGCTAAAAACGTATTTTTAAAAAAATGTAGCGCTTAGAATTCTTGGTGCTATACTCTAAATCCCTATGTTTTGGGCTCTTCCTAGTCACAGGCCTTTGGCCCACCCACACAAGTGAGGTATCATTTTACTCGGGAGAACAAGGGGAACGCTGGGTGGTAGGACATTTGTGCCGGCACGGTGATCCCACGCAAAAATGTATGGAAAAAGTGATTTTTTCAGCTAAATTTGAGGTTTGCAGGGGATTCTGGGTAGGAAAACCTTGGGGAACCCACGCAAGCCATACCTCGCTGGACTCCCCCGGGTGACTAGTTTTCAGAAATGTTTGGGTATGGTAGTTTCCCAAGATGGCCGCCGAGCCCGGGGACAAAACCCCAGGTGACCCCCCTTGCAAAACCAGGTGATTTTGTGATAGGTCATTTTGATGTCGCCTCAATAGGTTTTTGGCCCTTGCCTGTCACGGGTACTTGACCCACCCATGCGAGTGAGGTATCATTTTTATCGGGAGACCTGGGGGAACGCTGGGTGGGAGGAAACTTGTGGATCCACGTAGATTCCAGAACTTTCCCACACAGAAATTTGAGAAAAAAGTGATTTTTGCAGCTAAATTTGAGGTTTGCAGGGGATTCTGGGTAGGAAAACGTTAGGGGACCCATGCAAGCCATACCTCACTGGACTCCCCCGGGTGTCTAGGTTTCAGAAATGTGTGGGTTTGGTAGGTTTCCCTAGATGGCCGCCGAGCCTGGGGCCAAAAACTCATGGGACCCCCCTTGCAAAACCAGGTTGTTTTGTGATAGGTAATTTTGATGTCGCCTCAATAGGTTTTGGGCCCTTGCCTGTCGCGGGTACTTGACCCACCCACGCGGTTGAGGTATCATTTTTATCAGGAGACCTGGGGGAACGCTGGGTGGTAGGAAATTTGTGGATCCACGTAGATTCCAGAACTTTCCCACACAGAAATTTGAGAAAAAAGTGATTTTTTTCAGCTAAATTTGAGGTTTGCAGGGGATTGTGGGTAGGAAAACGTTAGGGGACCCACGCAAGCCATACCTCGCTGGACTCTCCCGGGTGTCTAGTTTTCAGAAATGTGTGGGTTTGGTAGGTTTCCCTAGATGGCCGCCGAGCCTGGGGCCAAAAACTCATGGGACCCCCCTTGCAAAACCAGGTTGTTTTGTGATAGGTAATTTTGATGTCGCCTCAATAGGTTTTGGGCCCTTGCCTGTCGCGGGCACTAGGCCTACCCAGGCAAGTGAGGTACCATTTTTCTCGGAAGACTTTGGGGAACGCGGGGTGGGTGGAATTTTGTGGACCCACGCAGATTCCAGAACTTTCCACCACAGAAATGTGAGGAAAATGTGTTTTTTTTTACAAACTTTTAGGTTTGCAAGGGATTCTGGGTAACAGAACCTGGTGAGAGCCAGTCAAGTCACCCCATCCTGGATTCCCCTGGGTATCTAGTTTTCAAAAATGTATAGGTTTGCTAGGTTTCCCTAGGTGCCGGCAGAGCTAGGGTTCAAAATCTACAGCTAGGCACTTTGCAAAAAAAGGGTCAGTTTTCACTGTGAAAATGTGGTGTGTCCACGTTGCGTTTTGGGCCGTTTCCTGTCGCGGGCACTAGGCCTACCCATGCAAGTGAGGTACCTTTTTTCTCGGAAGACTTTGGAGAACGCGGGGTGAGTGGAATTTTGTGGATCCACGCAGATTCCAGAACTTTCCAACAGAGAAATGTGAGGAAAATGTGTTTTTTTTAACAAATTTTTAGGTTCGCAAGGAATTCTGGGTAACAGAACCTGGTGAGAGCCAGTCAAGTCACCCCATCCTGGATTCCCCTGGGTGTGTAGTTTTCAAAAATGTACAGGTTTTCTAGGTTTCCCTAGGTGCCGGCTGCGCTAGGGCCCAAAATCCACAGGTAGGCATATTGCTAAAAACAAATCCGTGCCTAGTCGGCTTTCTGCCGCCCGGGGGGGGATATCGGGGGTGGGGTTGCCCTGATATGCCCCCAAGAGGGGCAGAAACACTGTGGCTATTTTTTTGGGGGGTGGGGGCATTGGTATGCCCATTCTGGGCAGCCCCCACCCCCACGCATAAAAAAAGCCAGCGTAATCATTGGCGTCTAGTGGGATTTTTGCCCCCCCGGGGGGGCAGATTGGAGGCTACTGCCCCCATTTTCCCCCCAGGGGGGGCATAAAGGCTGTAAATTTTGTGGGTGGGGGCATTGGCATGCCCATTTTGGGCAGCCCCCACCCTAATTAAAATTTGCCCAAAAAAATCCCTGGCGTCTAGTGAGCTTTTTGCCCCCCCGGGGGGGCAGATTGGGGGCTACTGCCCCATCTGCCCCCCAGGGGGGGCAGGAAGGCTGTAATTTTTGCGGCGGAGGGGGTGGGGGCATGGGCATGCCCGTTTTGGGCAGCCACCACCCTAATTCAAATTTGCCCAAAAAAAATCCCTGGCGACTAGTGGGCTTTTTGCCCCCCCGGGGGTGCAGATTGGGGGCTAATGCCCCCATCTGCCCCCCAGGGGGGCAGAAAGCCTTCTAGACGCCAGGTATTTTTTTGGGCAAATTTTAATTAGGGTGGTGGCTGCCCAAAACAGGCTTGCCAATGCCCCCACCCCAATTAAAATTTGCCCAAAAAATCCCTGGCGTCTAGTGGGCTTTTGTCCCCCGGGGGGCAGGAAGGCTGTAATTTTTGCGGGGAGGGGGTGGGGGCATGGGCATGCCCGTTTTGGGCAGCCCCCACCCTAATTCAAATTTGCCCCAAAAAAATCCCTGGCGTCTAGTGGGCTTTTTGCCCCCCTCCAGTGGGGCAGATTGGGGGCTAATGCTCTTCCCCAGCTCCCGAGGCTTTGGGGGAGATAAAGAAATCCCTCTGCTGCAAATCCCTCTGCTGTCTGCAGCAGAGGGATTTCGTGCCCCTGTCCTCATGACGGAATGGTGCCGTCATGAGCACAGGAGCACCGATGCTCATGACGGAACCATTCTGTCATGAGCATCGAAGGGGTTAAACATCATTTAGGGCATGGATGGCATTGGATTGAAATGCAAAATGTGTTTTTGGGGGTTTTTCACTTTTTTTCATGTGTGTTAAATAAATGCCTTTGTTGGATGTGTGTGGTTGTTGTGTAACTTGCATTGCAATTTGCAAACCTTTTTTAGCCCTGTGGATTTTCGTTTTTGGCATTGTTGTCAAACTGTGTTGTTTAGCATGCCTCCTTTGTCTCGCCAGTGTGTGAGTGTTTTTGTTTGTAATAGTGGGCCAGCATTTGCCTCGGCTGAGCCTCTCCGTGTGGCCAGAGTCTGTGTCCATAATAGGCCTGCTTGAGTTTATTGTTTTCCAGGCCTCCTGCTTGTTGTTGTTGTGAGTGACCATGTGGCGTAGCCATTTTGTGGTGGTGGTAGTAGTGCTTTTGCCATAGACTTGCATGTCTTTTTTCCTTTGTTCCTCTTGGCTTATTGCTTCTTGTTGTGGCCTGCCTGGCCATGTGGCTGGCGGCTATTTTGTTAAGGCAGCCAATGTGCTTTTGCCATGGCCTGCATTGTCTGTCTTCCCTTTCTTGTTGTTGTGGCCGGCCATGTGGCTGGCGGCCATTGGTGAAGGGGCAGCCAGTGTGCTTCTGCATTAGGTCTGCAAGCCTTCTTTATGGTTGCCGTGCCTTCTTGCTGGTTGTTGTTTTGCAAAATTTGCATGCAATTTTTTCTTCTTTTCTGTGTTATCCAGCAAAAAATGTAGCACAGTTCACTACATTTTCTAATAAATTTGCAATATTATTGATTTGATTTGATTCACTATGTGGCCTAGTCTGCCAATGGGTTTTCCAACCAATAGGCCCAGGCCAGAGCTACTCATGGGTGCATGAAACAACTGTTTCTGTGGCGTCTGTTGAATTTAAACATCATTTAGGGCATGGATTTTGGGGTTTTTCACTTTTTTTCATGTGTGTTAAATAAATGCCTTTGTTGGATGTTGGTGGTGTTTGTTGTGTAACTTGCATTGCAATTTGCAAACCTTTTTTTAGCCCTGTGGATTTTCGTTTTTGGCATTGTTGTCAAGCTGAGTTGTTTGGCATGCCTCCTTTGTCTGGCCTGTGGGTGAGTGTGTTTGTTTGTAATAGTGGGCCAGCATTTGCCCTTGGCTGAGCCTCTCCGTGTGGCCAGATGCCATTTTGTAAAGTCTGTGTCCATAATAGGCCTGCTTGAGTTCCTTGTTTTCCAGGCCTCCTGCTTGTTGTTGTTGTTGTTGTGAGTGACCATGTGGCTGGTGGCCATTTTGTGGTGGTGGTAGTAGTGCTTTTGCCATAGACCTGCATGTCTTCTTTCCTTTGTTCCATTTGGCTTATTGATTGCTTTTTGTTGTGGCCTGCCTGGCCATGTGGCTGGTGGCCATTTTGTGAAGGCAGCCAGTGACTTTCTGCATTAGGTCTGCATGTCTTTCTCTTTCCTTTCTTCCTCTTGGCTTATTGCTTCTATCCATTGTCATCTGCAGCTCCCTGAATGCTGAATCCTACGTGATGCACAATGCCAAACAGGGTCCGTTACATTTGTAATTTTGTTGTTGTTGTTCTTCTTTCCTATCCTTCCTCAGTGTATTGTACAGTACACTAGTAGTAGTACACCACCATGAAAGCCCTTGTTTTTGTCAGTCTCACAAATGTCTATACTGTATTGTTATGTTTTTTTTTACTAACTGAGGTAATACATTTAATAATAATATTAATAAGTGTGACCACACACAAAGTTACATATTATATTTGTTTGTTTGTACTAGTAGTAATTGAACCACAACAAGGAGTACCAAGTTGACGTTTCACTGATGTTCTTCTTGCTTCTTTGCTTTTAGGTGCACAAAAGAGGAGGAGGCGTCATCAGCCATTGTACTGCCACACAGAAGTCCTGCTGCGCACGACGTCACGTGATGTGTGACCACAGACATCTCTTCAACTTGTGCCACTGCGTGCTGCTGACATCTGAAGAAGATGGCCCCAAAGAAAGGTACCAGGTCCTCCAGTACCAAGAAAGTTGCCAGTGAGAAGAAGGAACTGCCACTTACCAAGAGTGGTGTGCCGCCCAAGATCTTTTTTGAGAAAACAAAAATTGCGCCTGCAGCAGCAGTGTCTGGGGAGCAAGCTGGGAGCAGCACCTCCGCAACAGTGGACCCACCCCACCAACCTAGGCCCAAGCCCATGTCTGTCACAGAGGTAGCCAGTCTAATCACGACAACGCCAATGAGCAGTGATGTTAAAATTGACTTATCGTTATCGCAAAGTAGTACCCAATCAATGCAGGGAACTGAGATAAGTGGGCAACAACAGCCGCAACCGCCCCCAATAGTAGTTGTTCCTCCCGAAGTAGGGGCAGTTCAGGAGATAGAGCTTCCTGCAGAGGAAGAAAAACAAGCCTCTCTTTCAGAAGATCCATTGTCTTCCAGATCCCCAGCAAGGAAAATGAGGGTTAGTCCATCAACTTCTTCTGCAAGCCCCCCTTCTGATGATCTAGATGCCACTTGGATCCCACCACCTCAGTCTGAGAGTGAGACACGCCACGGAACAAGGCTAGGGAAAAAGAAGGTTCCAGAAAGCCTTAGAGTTATGGAGGTAGATGTAGAAGAGGAGGATGATGACGAGCCAGTCATCATCATGGACATTAGTCCCGCCCCAGTGGAGACCGACATTACCCCATCCCAAATTGCGGTGAGGGATGTGGCGCGGATACCACCAACACAGTTCATACCAGCAACACCACCTCCAGCTTCCATATTTTGCTGGCAGCAACCTACATCCACCACAAGTACCACCTCAGTAGAAGTAGGTACTGCAGAGAGTCAAACTTTACGCCCACCTACCAGTTCATCCGGCATTGCAAGTGGTACCAGCAGCAGCACCAGAAAGTTGACCTCCCCAGTTTGGGACTTCTTTTCTGTTAGCACGAAGGAGGTGAACATTGCTATATGCTCCATTTGTGGACAAGGTGTTAGTCGGGGTAAGCTTGGTACAAACTATGGTACTGGAGGCCAAACAACCCATCTGAAAAACCACCACTTGATCCAGTGGGAGGCGCACCTTAGCGGCCAAAAAACTGCACCCATTGCTGTTGGTGGGGATGAAGAAGTAGAAGATACGATAGCGGTGGAAGGTGAACAAGAGGGAGACATTTTCTCTGCTACACAAAGTAGCCATTTCCCTAGCAGTGCAGTGGTACTGCCCACATCCTCATCAGCAACATCACAGTGGCACAAGAATAAGAGTCAGCCTGAGACACCAAGGGGTCCCAGGCAAGAGAGTACAGCAACGAAAAAACATGTGTTGAGCCTAACAACATCTGGCGTCAAGAAGTCACCTGCATCAGTGGCACCAGAAAAGAAAAAAATCCAGCCTACCATTCTCAGCATGTTTAGGTCAGAGGGACAGTACGAACGCAACCACCCAATGGCACGTTTGTACAATGCAAAGCTGGCTAAAATGTTATCGCTGGACCTCCTCCCTTTTTCTTTTGTGGAAGGGGTGGGTTTTCTTGAATTTGTGACAGCCATTTGCCCAAAATGGAAGGTTCCCAGCCGGTCCTATTTCGCCAGAGTTGCTGTTCCAGCACTACATCACGACGTGCTGGAATTGCTTGGACAAGCTTTGCAGCAGAGTGCTGTTCACACTATCTACCTGACAACAGACATGTGGACCAGTTGCCAAGCCACTGATTACATGTGCATCACTGCACACTGGATCTCTTTTGTTGGGGTTAGAGAAAAGATATCTGCAGCAGGTGTTGTTGAGACTGCTGAGATTTTTAATGCCACTCGGAAACATGCAACTGTAGCCATGTTCGCCATGGAGAAATCTCATACTGCTGCAAACATTTTGGAAGACTTTGACAGCAAGGTCTTTGAATGGCTGCGTCCAAGAGGGCTTAACATTGGTTTTCTTGCCACGGACAATGGCAGTAATATAGTTAAGACCATGTTCGATGGTGGCTATTTCAGGGTCCTGTGTTTGGCGCACTGCATAAAAATCATTGTTCAAGACTTTCTGAAAAAAGAAGACTGTGTCAGCAACTTACTGACCACCTGCAGAAGAATCTGCACACATTTCAGCCATTCTTTTAAAGCCCGGAAGCAGCTGAGGATCATTCAACGTGAGCATAGAATGCCAGTTAAAGCACTCATCCAGGAGGTGCCAACATGTTGGAACTCAACTTATTACATGCTTGAACGTCTGTTTGAGCAGTACAGACCAATCAATGAATATGTCATGCAAAGAGGGGATGCTACTGTGAAAGGCATGATCATTGAGATGGACCAAAGGGGCCTAGTTAAATGTCTGACAGAGATGCTACTTCCTTTCGAGCTCTTCACACGTGAAGTCAGCAAGGAGGACTGTACTATGGGCCAAGCTATCTCATTGTTGCACATGCTACAGGAACAGCTGAAGGGGGTGTCTGCAATGTACACATATGTGGAGGGAAAAAAAGAAGCATATGAATTGGTGGAGAGCTTAACCCTTCGCTTATCTGAAAATACAAGGGTGCAAACATGCATTGTGTCATCCAACCATTACATTTCTGCCCCAATTCTGGATCCACGGTACAAACAAGTACTAAACACATTGATTCCTTTTTTAGAAGGGGATGTTGCCAAGTAAAAAACTTGGATAGCTGCGGAAGCCAGTCGCTTAGAAGAAGAACGGCTGGGAATTAGAGGCCTGCTACTCCAGGCCACAACAAGTACTGTGGTGCAGCCGGCGTCAAGTTCAACTTCAGAGCCTGAGGGCAGTGCAGTTGGCTCATAGCAGTCAAAATCACCGACAACACCAAGAACAACATCAACAACAACAAGAACAGGAGCATCAGCCCCACCAAAATCGACACAGGAATGTCTACAGCAAGGACTTGTTAGGTCCAGTGTTGAGGCAAAGGCAAAAGAGGCCGAGCAAAGGGGAGCACCCTTGAGCATTGAGCGGATGGTCCAGGCCTATCTGGATGACCCAACAGAGGTCTTCATTGATCAAAACCCATTGCTGTATTGGTATGGGAAAAGGCACCAATGGCCAGTGCTCAGCAGGCTGGTGATAAATTATCTGGCTTGCCCTATCGCAAGTGTCTCTTCTGAGCAAGTTTTCAGTGCTGCTGGCGCCATTCTGACAGTGAGAAGGACCAGTCTCTCACCCCAAAATGTGGAGAGGTTAACCATGATCAAAATGAATCAGCACTTTAGACCACTGGATTACAGCATACCTGAAGTAGCACAGCAGGAAGATGATGACGTCGACTTAGGTCATGGAAGTAGTGTGTTAGATTACCTACTTCAACTTTCGACTTGTTACTTTCTTTCTTGCTTATTTACTTTTATTATTTGTGTATGTCTCTGTCTTTCTCGTTCGAATCACAACAAATCCATCACCACCACCGTCCTACTCTTTTATTGCCGGATTGGAGTTGCAACTGTGTGTAGCCAGTGAAGAAGTAAGTCCACTCCTCTGAGTCCTGCTCTAATCCACTCCTGAGTCCTGACTCGCCCTAAATCCATTTCTCTCAAGCCAGACATTGGATGGAGAATACTAGAATAAGAAATGTCATGTGTGCCTGCCTCATCGAGTCCCTCCAAAGAACCTGACTATAGCTATCCTCCTTTCCGAGCAGAGACGGATTGCCCCGTAAGAACAGGTAAATGATGGCATTCATTGGACGCTGACTCTGAGTGATTGGTGTTTGTGTTGTTGTTGTGCATGATGTCTACTAGTATTTAATCTACACACAAAAAAGTGACTCAAGTCAATGTGTCCCTTCTTGTTGTTCAATAACAAATTGTACTACTGCAGGCCGATCCATTGCATTTTTGATTCTGGACTCACTCGGTACACTACAGACTTGGACACCATGATGACCATACCATACTCATAGTCAGTCAGTAGGATCAGAGATGATTGATGGAATAACTAGGGGCATTTCATGAAGTGGCCTAAAAGGTAAACAAGTCAACAACAACCACACCAGACCTACATGTCTGTGTAGTGGTGGAGGCGAGTGTAGTGGTATGACTGACAGCGGTGCATTGATTTAGTTACTTAATTTGGAAAATGCTATGTTGCTGTGTATGTGTGCTCAGTGCTGTCTGGCTCAAAATCTAAGCTCAGTGGAGGTTGGGTGGGCGCCGCAGGCCTGCTCTGTCCTGTTGTTGTTGTAGGCTAATGCTGGAAACAGAATAGACATGATTTAGCCATGCCGCCTCTGAAAGTGTTCTTGTTGCACTCCTTCTTAATTTATGCATTTTTACTTTTCTCCTTGATTTTTCAATATCCCTTTTGTTTTTCCATGTACACTTACAGGCCGGCCTTTACCCTGTGCTATACTGGGTAAAACAACTCACACTTACCTTACCAATCCGCATCCGCCAGGCAGGCAGTGGCACCCAAGATTGACGGACGGAGCGTCAATGGAAGGAAGGACCAAGAGGAATGCCGAGATGCAACACCCAATTTGACTATAACATATAGTATCATCTTTTATTTTTCATTTGATTCATTTTTTCTCTTCAATCATTACGACTGTGTGTTGTTGTTTATTATGTTTGCTTATATATTTGACCCCTACAGCTATTTTTTTTAATTTTCTTTGCTAGCTTTAAAAGGAAGCCTGGTACAACAGAACATAAAATGTATGTAATTTGGGTCTCTCAACTCTCTCTGGGGGCAGACAGGCAAGGCAATTGCATAATAATAATAATTAATAATATACTGCTGCCCTGTACTACTAGTCTAGTACTACTCATCATCATCAAGTCATCATCATGCATGCATTTCCTTTTCTCCCTTAACAGATGTATGACGGTCGTCTGCCAAGATTGTGTGTTGTCCATGTTGTAGTGTTTGTCTTTGTCAAACCGTTCCCTCAAATACCCCTTCCCAACCATGCATCAAACCCTAACCCTCTTCCCCCGGGCTGATTGAGTTATAATATTGAGGTGTGACTAAATTAAATTTACACCAATAATTGATCACACACTTGCTGGGGCGGATGTGGTGAAAGCAACACAAACTCAAGGCAGGGCGAGGATCTTCTTCTGCTCTAAGTTATTTATATATATCGGCCACACTGGCAACATATAGATTAGATTGCCCACCAATGCTCAGTATTCGCTATTCAATTGTTTTTCCAGAGGAACATAATTAACCCATCATAATAATTAATTGCCGGCATCGATTTATCATCCTTCAAGCACCAAAGGTTACGCTTGTCCACTTCATAGGTCGAGTCAACTTCAGTTTGTAACTTGTACTAGGCTATCCCTGCCACCATTATGTTTTATTTTACGTTAGCACTGCTTATCATTCATCATCATGGTTTCTTGTTTGGCAGTCTTCTTCTTGTGTACTGTACTTCTACTACTCGTTCCCTAGTCTCCCTCAGGTGACTGACTGTCTCATTTTCTTTTTTTGCAAATAAAACTGTCTACTACGGCTACCTCCACCCACCATGGCACCTTAGGAAACCAAACCATCCCCATGCAGCCATCGCTTCGCCTAAACATCAATCACAGGTAAGAGAAGAAGTGTGGGGGAGGCAATAATGTAAATACTATGGAAATTAATTAATTCAAACACCCACATCCTTCCCAGTACATACTACAACGGGGTTTTAGTTGCAGAATGCATAGACTAGGAGGAGAGACTGACAGTAGTAGGACAAGTGAGGGTACTTCATCTATCTGTTGGTGTGTTACACAATTGGCAGATTTCAAAAACTGGCTGCAGCCCTGCAGCAAAAGGAGGAAAAAAACAAGGCGACGAAAAGAGTAACCCCCCCAGAAAAGATTTACATCATATGTATTGTAAAACTATAATTAATTTATTACCCTAACAAATATAAACTAGAAGAAGAAACCCACAACACCTAACCCACCCCTCTTCCTGACCCCAACCAATGTCCAGTAAATTTGTCCATGATTGTCCACGTCAAAAAGTTCAAGAAAACCCCAACTTTCCCCAACTCCCAACATCCCACCCACCAAAAACAGATTAAAAAAGGGGCAAGGGTCGAAGACTGAGGTCTAGTGGTGTGGGTGCCGGCTAGTGTGTTCCATGACCTCCTCCAGCCTGGCCTCAAGGCGCGCCATCCGGAGGAGCATTCGGTGCCGAAAGTTTCTGCTGGAGCAACAGGGGTGGGCAGCAGTGGATGATGATGAATGTGACGGCCGACGGGCGGCTGCCAGAGCACGGCGCCGTACCACCGGAGGCACGTGGAGGGCCAGGCTGGGGCCCGAGGCATTGGAGGAAGCTGTCGCCTCCTCCGCCAGGACAACCAGCCGGCGATATTCTTTTTTTTTAAATTTCTTTTTATTAACTGTGCCAACTTCGACATTGTATTTAGACAGTTTGTGTTACAGAGACGACAATGTTACAACATCACATTATATAGTACTTTTGCTGAGGCAGTTTAGAACACTGAATTTATGGTGTTGGTGGCTCGCCAAGGGATGGGGGAGATTAGGCGGAGCACATATATTCCCCCTATATGCATTCCATTTGTCCCATATAGCAGACCATTTTTTGGGGCAACCCCGTGCAATGTACACCGTTTTCTCTCTAATCATGCACCAGTCCATGTCCGCTTTCCAGGCCTCAATTTTCAGCAACACCTCTGCCCCCCACAGCTGTGCAATATTTCTTTTTGCCACCATTACGCCCAGGGTGACCCATAGTTTATCTTTGCTGGTCAAATCGGTAGGCCCCCATACGTTCAACAGACAGCGTTTTGCATCCGGCCTAATCACGGTGTCTAATACCTCTCCCATACATTTGTGGATCTTCTCCCAATATTTCTGTATTCTCCTACATTCCCATATTATGTGAATAAATGTGCCCAGCACACCACATGTTCCATCCATCACTCTTCCCATTTGGACAAGTCTGGGCCCTTAGTCATAGACTCTGTGTAAAATTTTAAGTTGGACTAGGCGCAATCTAGACGAGATCGCTACTTCCCGTGGGGAGGCCACCGCTTCCTGCCATTCTTCATCATCTAGTTCTAGTCCGTCCCCCTCCCAGCGCCCTCGTATCGGTCCAAGGGGGTCTGTCATGTTATTTATTAACTTTTGTAGGTCAGGGAGATTGCTTTTTCTGGGAGGTAGCCATCGAGCAACCTGTCTTCTAGTGGAGAATATTCTGGGGGGGTGGTACCCTCTGGTAGGTTGGACTTTAGTGCGTGCTTTATCTGATGATATCTGAAAGATTCAGTACCGGCTAGCTCGTGTTCATGTTGAAGCGGGTCAAACGTCACCATCTCACCCTTAACCCATAGGTCCCTGATTTCTGAGATCCCTATAAGGTCCCACTTGTCGAACCCTCTTGTGCCCCCCATGTTGCCCAATTGTTCCGAGTTCCATAAGGGAGTGGCTAGTGTCAGTTTCCGGTCCCATCCCATGCTTCGATTCGCAGCGTGCCAGACTTGGACTGAGTGGTTAGTTGGACCAGTTAGAGTATACCTCTGGGGTCTGGAGTAAAGTGCCTTATTATAGTTCTCGCCCGGGAGAAGTCACCTGTCCATTCTATACCCGGGGTCGTCTCCTCCTTGGTATGTGCAATTATTTATAGCTGCCAGGTGTGAGGGCCAGTAGTACTTTTTAATATCTGGTAGCCCTATCCCCCCGTCATACCAGCTGAGCACCAATTTGTGCAATGCTATTCGGGGTCGGCCATCCCACAGTAGTTCCCTCTGTAGGCCCTCTATTTCCTAAAGTATCTTGTCGGCACCGGGTCTGGAGAGTTTTGCAAGGCATAGAGGAAGCGCGGGAGCGACATCATCTTAAAAAGCGCCGCTCATCCCAGTAATGAGAGGGGCAGCGTCTTCCAACTTGCTACATCACGCTTCGATCTTTGCAGCGGGGGAAGGAGGTTACGTTCATATCTGATCTTAGGATCCCCGGTGACAAAGATTCCCAAATATCTGAACCCCACCTTCGCTACTTGTATAGGACAGCCCCAGGGTGGAGAGGGGGGTTCTCCGTGTAGTACATAGAGTAGGGACTTGCTCCAGTTAATGGTGTATCCTGAGTTTTTCCCAAAGCTTGTAAAGATGTCAAGCACTACGTGGAGCGACCGTTTGGGGGAGGCGAGGTATAGTAGGATGTCATCCACGTATAATGAGATGCGGTCTTCCCATCCCTCCTTCCATTTTAGCTCCCTTATCCGTGGATCTCTACGGATCCATGCTGCCAGTGGTTCCAATGAGATGGCAAAGAGCAGGGGCGAAAGCGGGCATCCCTGCCGGGTCCCACGGCCCAACTCAAATTTTTCCAATTTTTTATTGTTGACCACTACTTGCGCTAGTGGGGCCGAGTAGAGTAGTCTCACCCATCCAATGAAGTCGGGTCGCCGGCGATATTCTTGACGGCTGGCCTCCACCTTCCGTTGCTGGGCCCTGGCTGCTAGCTCCTGCCTGTTGGGTTGGGAAGGAGTAGCTGTATCAAGAAAGAAAAAAGACAATTGTAACCAATACTCTTAGCAAAACAGTAACACAAAATTAGTAATTACACACATAAAAATTATAGTGGCACAGTAGCACTAGCAGTTGTGGTATCCTCCTCATTTCCTCTGCCCCTAAGATTTGGATGTGATGATTAGACTTTCAGGCACTAGACACTATGGAGTAGACAAGTATTCTTATTCTCTCTCTTGTTTAGCACAATTAATCTTGTAGTCATGCCAGCTCAGTCAGCTTGTGCCCTAGACAGACATACTCGTGTCGCAGACTCACGTTACTTTACTACTGTCTGCAGGTGGGGCAGCTGTATTACACAATTATCTATTTTTCTATTACGGCCATGCTCTGTTAAATCAAAGGCAAATGCTTAATTTCACTTTCACCCTGACTACTGCAATAAGGCACAACATGACATGCTTATGAATGATGATGATATACGGCACGACATCACGTCACTCACGTGATGATGATGATGATGACATACTGATTTGTAAGTAGTTACCATGCAGCCGATAGGCCACAGATGGCTGACATGGTCAAAATGACATGGGTAGGGACTGGAGCGGAAGTGGGCCTTGAAGTCGGAGGGAGGCGATTGATGATGGGTGGGTAGGGTACATAATTATAGTCATGCACAACAATATATATGTTGTGCTTGCAAACTACTGGAGAGAGTATTCCATTCTGAAATACAACCTCAAACCTTTGAATCAGATTCAAAAACCTTGCAAAAAAACAGTCCTTGTGCTTCCCAGGGCTTTTTTTCATTTATCATTGCATTGCTCTTCTAGCATTATTTTATTCTTCACCCTTGGCTTTGGTACTCTGGCACGGTTTAATTTTCTTTTACATTCTCTTTATCCAGTCTGACTCTTCTTCTCACCTACTATGATACCATCCAGGCATCCATCCATCCAAGCATGGCTATCATAAACCTTTCACCGACAACATACATTTGTCATAGATATAACTAACCAACCACCACCCATGCGTCCTTGCTTGCCTTTGAGTTTGACCCCTCAAACCCCCCGGAGGATTCCTTTCACCCATACAGTTTCACCCACCCAGGCAGGCATCCTTTCTGCTTTCTTTTCTTTCACATTTCACCCATCCTTCAACTACAAATGCATCCTATCATCAGCCACCTATATGCATCCCGGGGCCCCTTCCTTCACCCACGCGTCCTTCTCTGCCAGTCATATATTACATGTCGTCTGACTCTTTGTCTTCGTCATAAACCTTTCTCTGCTGAGTTGAAGATAGAATCGAATAGGCCATTAGTTACTCAACCCCCGCCGCTAATGCTAATGTTAAGTAAAGGGTGTCTTCTTGAACTGTTCAGTGTTCACAACACCTTAGTCTCATCAGAGGTACAGTGTACTAGTGAGTGTGTACACCCTTGCAGCGAGTGTATTCATCATTCTCAATAAATAAGGAATATGACTTACCACTGCCCGCCACTGCTGCTGGCTCACCCCCTGCAGCTGCCGCATCCGCTCCCTTCGGAGTGGGATGGCCCTCACCGCTGGCCCCGGCACTGGTGGTCGGTATGCCTGGAAAAAACATTTCAAATTTTTTAGATGCCATACGCCTCCCCTATTTATTTTATTCATTAGCAAGATTGAAAATACATAATTAATAATACATACACCACATACATCACTATCTACAATTCGGATACTATAGTAGAGTAGACAGTATGTCCTATCAAAAATAACAAAATAATATCCAGTTGGGCATTTTGTTGATGGCAATTTGTTGAAAAGCCTCTCAGTAAGAGGACAACCCAAAGGACTGAACTCAGTGGCTAGAGCTATTGGTGCATCACATTTTTTTAAAAGAAGAAAGAGTGGCCAACTGGGCAGACATGAGGTCTCTCTTAGTTGGAAAATAATGGTGCCGTCCTCCTCATACTTACTTCCTGCCATGGTGCACGGTAATCAGTTGATCAGTGTTCACCATCAACTGCTGGTAATAAAAAAAGTACTAGGCCTGGTTTACAAAAAGTAAAATACACCACTTTGGGGTGTCCAACGTGAGTGACCACCATTTACTGATTGAGCATGAGACAGTAAAAGAAAGCCTTCTCATCTCACAAACCTGCGTAGAATACCTTACTTGGGCAGGCAATCTGCACAGCAGATTAGTGCTACTACTACTAGTACTAGTAGTGGCCTAGGGCCAATGGGTTCTCTGAGTCTTACAGTACCACTACTAGGCAATCCACATATAAGGGGACAAGGACAGCTGAGTGGAAACCCAGAAGAAAGCAAGCGAAAGACAGACTAATACAGAGTCAGAGGTTAGTCAGAGGAAGTTTGATTTGTTGTAAAAAAAAAAAAAACAGACACTAGAAACAATGTTAGTACTAGTAGTAGTAGGTAATGGAGCAAAAACAAGAATTTAGAAACAGATAGATTGAAGAGGATTTAGGAAAAATAAAAATTAGGAAATGGAAATAAGAGCGGTAAAAGTTAGGGAAATATTAATATAACAACACCAGGAGGACTTACTGGGGCTGGCAGCAGAGCCATCTGCGCCTGAGGCAGCTTCCTGCTGCTCCTGGGAGGCCCCTCCGGCTCCCACACCCGCCTCAGCACTGCCAGCAGACCCAGTCTTCTTCTTGCCCCTGGATGCTGATCATGTAAGACATAATTAAAGAGACAAAAAATGATTTGTGTGAAATAAATAAATATAATTGCTCTGCAAATATTTTTAGACAGGAAACGGCAATTGCAATAACATTGACCTATCCTAAATCAGATCGACTAGTAGTAGACTAGTATCGCAGTCGCGCACCATCCTATCTTTATTATTCCACAGTTCAATTCCGATTCCTGAATCCTAAACATACCTAGCCCGCCTATTCCAGACTTTGGAACAAATTGCAAAAAAATTATATTTGCTAAAGTTCCGATCTCATTCCTAATCATACATAATACTAACTAACTACTACCACTATCTCAGTGACAGGACAGCCTGACAGGACAAAGGAAAGGACTTCCTATCTGCATTACCTAACTTAAATTATCTAACCTCTCTTACATAACCAGCCCAAGAGAGCGCAAAGTTGCAAACAAGTATGATTAGTTAGTAGCGCTGAGCACCTGTCTGGAAGTAACAATCACACAATATAAGATTTTTAAACATAAGTTACCTGCATGCAGCAGCAGCATGTTAGCTATTTGCGAAAAAAATAATATTCACAATAACACAGAACAGAAGAACACAATAGTAATATAATTAGCTACTCACCAAGCCCCGGGACCTCAACACCTAGCAGGTCCACCAGGCCCTGCTCCCGGTCCAGGAAGTCGGTCCACCGGTGCGACAATTGGTTATGAGTGCGCCGGACCCCAGAGCAGCGAAACACTGCCCATCGCACCCTTTCCCATCGCCGGTGACGCTCCTGGAGCCCGTACCCAGACCCATGCCTGCCGCCTGCTGCCAGGGTTAAGGGGAGGTGGCGCTGCACAAAAAAAAACAAGTGCCGCCACCTCCACCTCGGAGAATAAGGCCCGTGGCTGCGCCCCGAAGGCGGTCGCGGCTCTCG
Source organism: Calotriton arnoldi (assembly GCA_963921515.1). NCBI lineage: Eukaryota > Metazoa > Chordata > Amphibia > Caudata > Salamandridae > Calotriton > Calotriton arnoldi. The sequence continues at coordinate 727,789 of CAWUFW010007141.1, forward strand.
CTCCTCGTGGACCTCTTCCCCTGGCCCTTAGTCTTTTTAAGACTCCTCGCCATGGATCTGGGTAGGCGGGCGGAATAGAAAATGTAGGAAGATAAAAAGTAAGCAAAAATGTTTTTAAAAGAAAGTAATAGAAAAAGAGTGAAAAACGCACAAAAGTAGAAAAAAACGCAAAATATACAATCAGGAATAGAGAGGGATAGATAATAAATAAAAAAGATCAGAATTTTTTTTCTAGAAAAAAAGCATTGAAAAGATATAGGGAGGAAAGAAAAACAGGCCCAGAACCATAGCAAAAAGTGGAAAACAAGATGGCCGCGCCCATTGGCGACTGCGCGGTGAAGTTTGCGCAATATTTCCCTCCGAGCATGCAATAAGCAGCCCCAACACGCAATACGCATTCCTGAACGTCAAAAACACATCGCGAACGGGCGGAACAAGCAACTCCGCGCGCTCGCAGAACTCTGTTATAGCGCGCAGAGTTTTACTGCAACTGCGCGGGATTCCGGGTAGCGCGGCTACGCGAACTCCGCCCAGGGTTAGAATTTTCTATTATCAGGGCTAACTTTTCTGGATTTTTTCCGGCGATATTCCATGAGACTATTTTTAGGTTACTGCTAAAAAGGAAGTTTTTGGGTTTTGGCCGATTTATTACTGTTTAAGGAACCAGAGATCCAGGCCCAGGGATTTTCATCAGATTGTAACTCCTGTTTTATGGGAGAACGGTTCCATATCCGACGCTCTCCATCTTTAAATGAAATCATTAGAGATTCTTCTGGTGTATTCCTATGGGATTTGAAACCTGTGTATAGCTGACTGTTGTTACAGGGGACCTCATCCCCTTCCTTCTCTTTGAAGAAGTTATGCTGATATTCTTTTTCTTTGACTTCGGAAATATCGAATCCGTTTTATGGAGGATATCTCTTTCTTTTATAATGATAGTTGGAATTACATTAGACCAGATCTCAACAGTTGCCACCGAAAGGAGAAATTTATTTGGGAGGAGACTAATTTTATTTCTGCAGTTGTGAGTGATCGGAGAGAACAAATTTTATGGAGTAAGTCTATTGTTCTCCAACGGTTTAATGGGACGTTGTCACTGGGAAACAAATCCGTTAGTTCCAAAATACAGGATACAGGTTGTTCCTCACTACCGTGTGGAATCTTGCCGAGGGATTGCTTTACTGGGTCGGAATTATACGGGGCCAGAGATTATTTTGCGAGTTTTGTAACAAAGTGTAATGCCAGAGGATTTAATTGTTTCTGTTCTTCTTTGATTTCGAGTGATGGAGACAACTGATCTATTTTTTGGGTTGCTTTTAAGTCCTTCGAGATGTGATGGTTTTCCTGATCTGCCTGTTCCTTAAAATGAGATTGAGGAAACGTTACTTTTTTTAAGGATCGACTTGATATTCTGCGCTTAGCTCTTTTCTTCTTATTAATATTTTTGTTAATTTTCCCCTGGGTATTTTTCCTTTTTTTTTATTTGCTTTGTCATAAGCTCTGTTTGCTTTGTATTATGGGTTTCGACAGGAACCTTATCTTCTTTTTGAGAAGGCAAGTTAAGAAGCCCTTGCTGATTTTTCTGAGCGGAAATAGGGAACATGGGACTGGTTATTTGAGAAGTGCTCTTTGGTAAGGATTCCTTGAATAAATTACGGAGAGAATACATTTTTTCACCGATAAAACGATTAGTTTTCTGTTTTGTAGGGGGGGCCCTGTTTGAGTCGCCTTCTGCATTTTCCTGATAGGAGAAGAAGTAGATGAAGTAGTAAATGCTAAAGGGAAATTAAGATGCTGAGCATTTCTGCCCTTGTTGTTCTCTGAGCTTGTTAATAAGTTTTGGGCATTTTGATTGAGTTGTTTTTTCCTCTTTTTATCCACAAGATGTTGCAATATGCCCATTTGAGTTTCAAGTATCAGATCTGAGTTTTCCAAATTCTTTTCTAGGAGTGATAATATAGACTCCATGATTCTCTGCAAAGAGAAGAGGGTGCTTGATATTGGTTCTCGCCGATTAGGGGATTGCAGCATATTTAATAACCGAAACTCAGGGGATAAAGAAATGTTTTGCACTGCATCAGTAATATTACTTGGTGTGCTGTTAAATAAGTGCAGTGGCTCTATTAAAGTTTTTGTAGATTCTGGATGTGAAACAGCCAAATAATCTATATCCGGAAGGGTATAATCGGTGTCTAGAATTTGTGGAGGTGCCTCCATTGATTCAATTGCTGTTAGAGGGGTTTGACGGGTTTGAAGGGTTTGACCCTGGATCTCCCTAGGCTCTGTGGCTTTTGGGTGGGCTGGTGTCTGTTTTCTTTCATGTTCTGCTACCAGACACTGGCTGATATCGGCCTTAAAGATCTCCATCCCTGAGACTGCCTTGTCTGCAGTGTTAATTGGTTCTTGAGGGACTCCCTGTTCAAATGTAGCTGTTGGGTCCACCCTTTCTGAAGTGACGGTGAAAAACTTTGTGATTGCAGTACTCCCTGCAACTGCTCCAAAGTGAACTGTGTTGCATGAGCTTTTTATTGGTGCTTGGGCCGTGCCCACCCTTTTCATATAAACTGTACGGGACCGTAGGTTTTTGTAAGCCATGCCAAATTATCGTAGAAATAGTCAGAAAGATGCCTAGACTTATTTTGACTGTCTTTCTGTAGTCTTTCTCCCACCCCTGCAATTACAGAAGATAAATGTTTTCACTCCTTAGGGCCTTGAGGCCTTCAAGCTGTCATAGGTCAACCTGTGAAGGGTATTTAGGGGGGGTACATAGTGGGACGAATGCTGGCCGGGTAGGACTACATAGTAACACAAGCTATTTTATGTAATCAAGAAATAAAACTTTAGTCCTACCGTAAGTAGATGACTAGGCAATGAGAGTTGTTGTACTCGGGGGGGGGAGGGGAAGCTATCAGCTTCGGAGCCCCCCTACTATTGCTGTTACTGATGTCAAAGTTAGTGCTTCCTTCTTGTTGTTTTCTTCGCTTGCTTGCTTGCTCACTTCTTTATGCCAGACCAAAGATAACTAGATGTTTAGTATTCTCATTAGCTTCCTTTGCTCACCTGAGTGTTGGTTTGTATTACTAATTGAATGTGTCAGAAGTGTTTCGGAATGTTTTGTACAGTAGTATTAGTGCACTAAGGGGAAAATCTTTTGGTGTTTGGCAGTACATACTATAGTCATTCCCATGGAATATGTTGAGGGGCTATGAGGTATGGAATCACTCCTGCTGTGACAGAATGCTTAATGGGGGAAGGGCAGGACAGATGAGTGGAACTTCCAAAGGAAGCAGACCCCCATCACAAACTGTAATGACTCAGACCCTATATCACATTTGGTGCTGGAAATAGACCATGAGAAGGGGAGCTTGAGGCTCCCAAATTTGTCTACAGTCAAGCAGCCAGTCGGGCTGTGTGAGGAAAAGCTCTTTAAGACTTCTGTCTGTGACCAGGACTGAGGGATAAGGCCTGCCAGTCTCCCAGTTGGGTGAGGGAACAGCACTCAGGGAAATCTAAGACTACCTGCCTCTAGTGCACCACTGCCAAGACCAGTGCGCCCTGTGGCGAAGACGAGAATGCTTGGAGGCAGTGAAGTCCAATGGAGGATCCATAGCGAGGTGTGAGGAGATAACTGCTACACCGATCGGGCCGTCGCCTGTGTGCAAAGTTACGTCGATGACCCAGTATGCCAAAAGGGGGCCACTGTGAAGATTACTGCCATGCCTATCAGGTCTTAGTCCATGTGCAGAGTGAAATCAGCAGCCCTGTATGCCAGAGTTGACCCCTGTGAAGAGGATATTACTGCTGTGACGATCGGACGGTTGCCTGTGTGCGGAGTAAGGTCAGTGACCTCATATGCCAGAGGGGGCCTTCGTGAAGAACAAAGGACTTTGCCTGGTTCAGCCGTTGTTGAGAGGAGAGGACACTTTGGTGACCTGTGTGTGCCCAAGCTCTGACTGAGGATCGGAACCTAAGCATTTGCCCCCCCCACCTGTGAGGGGCAACAGAGGAGTTATTGTCTCACCGGAGGAAGTGCAGTGGATGCCCAGCAGCTGCTGTTGCAGAGCCTTGAGTGCTGTTCACCGTCAGCAGCAGCTGCAGCCCTCCATGATGTATTGGAGAGAAATGATCCCATGGATTCTGGTAGCGCAACCCCTACAGGAGAGGGTAGACTAATTGCAGAGCAGGAGGGCCCTGTAGGAATTAGGACTCAGAGAGCAGCCTATCGAACACTAGCGCGCAGGGGACTGTGTATTGTTTGTGCATGCCGTATTTTACTTTGTGGTCATATGCAAATACTCATTTTTTCATAAAAGCAAGCATTTGACTGGACAATCATTTATTGCTGCTATTTAACATATTTTGAGTTGTGAGCCCTGCATCTACCTCCCCCCAGAGAAGCCTTGGACTGCTCGATCCACGCTGCTATCAACAGTCAAGTCAAGTGCTGCAGGCGTACTTGTGTCCCAGGCCTGAACGTATCCTCAGGATCGAACCGATGCTCTTAGGGGTCCACCTCTCAACAGCCCCAAGTCTGGATAATAATAATACACAGACTAAAGGGTGGTTAAGCGGGGGAAGGGAAGGATGGAGACAGCAGGGAGGGAGACCTGTAGTAAAACACAAAGAAGAGAAATATTTACTATGGGAACCTTTCACCTTTCTCTCTTTCTTAACCTCCCTTGGTACCCATACTTCCACTAACCTGTAAAGAAAATTAAAGATTGCCGGCTAACAGGGTTGTTGAGCTTGTAACCTCTAATCCATACAGTATGCTGGAAAACACAAAGGTTCATATGAGCAAAACCTATTCTTCCATATGATATATAAATATCTCATGCACAAAGGTTTATACCTGAGATTGCGAGGTAAACACTGACGCTCAATATGACCCTTTGTCAATGACACCCCTGTGTAGGACAAAAGAAAACAGCGAAAGCAAAATAGGTGAGTAGCTGTAATCGTCACTTTAGGATAGAACAATAAATACAGCGTGATGAACACTGAGTCGCATTCAATACAAGTGCACCAAGGATTTCCAATAGATGCAGGTACCCCTCTGGATATGAAGAGTTACGTCACTCTCACGAGAGGAAGCACCTCACTTAGATAACTGGTGGTAGGGCAACCCCTAATTCGTAATGTATCAGAAAGTAACTCCCTCGCATGAACTCTGTGTGCAAGATTCAGAGAAGAGTTCGCCAACGCAGGGAAATATAGAACAGTACACCCAAGTAAACCTCAACAAAGTATTTAGGCAACCAAAGTGAGCAAAGTATGTATCAGAAAGTAATTCCCTCGCATGAACTCTGTGTGCAAGATTCAGAGAAGAGTTCGCCAACGCAGGGAAATGTAGAACAGTACACCTCAGTAAACCTCAACAAAGTATTTAGGCAACAAAAGTGAGCAAAGTACTTTTCCCTCGCAAGAGCTCTGACAGGATATGGTAAGAGCTCTTCCAACGTAGGGAAAAGTAAGCTACAGCACACTCCAATCCCGGAGATCGAAAACGGCAGAGATAGGCATCAAGGGTTACAACCAGGACTTCAACAAGGGAAAAATGGAACAAGCGGTGCCAGCGGCACCCTTACCCGACCCAGAACAACTTGGTAACGGCCAGCAAGGATCCAGGAACCAGCGGAATAATCGGCAGCGTCTTGCCCCGCATACTCGCTACTTCACTGCTTCCGCATCACGTGATGCGTGGCGTCCGACGCCAGACGTCGCGCTAAGGCCGCTGGGAATTGAAGTCATTCCCGAGCCTCAGCGCTTGCCTGCGCGAACGAAGCTGCTGTGTCCCCTGACAACTTGACCCAGTTACTTAGGACTCTGAAAGGAGTTCTGACAATATCAAATAAGAAATATTCGATACCCCTAACTTCATTCTCGTCCTCAGTAATTAAATATCTATGGGTCAGAAAGTAATATTAAAGTGCTCCACCAACATAAGGAAGGGCCTCTCACTGAGACTAGACAAATGTTGGCTAACAAAGCTATTGAGGGTGACTCTTTATTTCGGGCAAAGGAACGGATGTAGACATTAAATACATTCAATATATGACCATTATTTTCCCACAGGCAAGCCCAGGATATCTGGTGAATCGATAGGTAGTCTTTTAACCGTTTAACTCAATTATGTTTTAACCCATATAATTAGTCCACCAGAAGCCGCTCCAATTTTGGAGGAGGGCAGGAACAAAAAAGAATAAAACCCCTGCTTATAAAACAGTTTGTTCCCCAGGTTTCATGTAACATACAAAGATAATATTGATTAATAAACTTGAGCCATTCAGGGCCAATCAGTTTATTCTACAGTCTTGCAGCATTCCAGGATAAGAAGTGGAGGGTCCCGATACCCAACAATCTTTCGGGGCTATCAATGCTAAAATATTCAGCACCCAGGCCGGACGTCTGACTCCCAGCCCGGGCAGCGCCTATTATTTCTACAGCTTCCCCATTTGATAACTGGGGGACCGAACCATTCTTTGGATGGTTAGGTTCGGCAGAAGCTATCTGACTGTCTCTCGTTGTGGAGCACCAACGCATTCAGTCGATCCACATTGCTAAGTGCTGGAGCTATGGGCTAAGCCTTAAAGGGCAGTCCATCTGTCTCTGATGTGAGTGGGAAGTCATATCAGAAAAAGACCTTTTACCATAGCCAGTGATAGAATGTAATTAAAACTGGAAACTTAGACCATGAAGTTGAATAGCGCTCGAGTCCATAGCCATCAGCCCCTCTACACGTTTGGGGTCTTCTAGAATTAATTTCACCAAGTCAAACATTTCAGGGCCCTCCGGAATGAGATGGACACCTACAATGTCAGATCGAATGACGGATTAATGTTGGTGCTGGTGTCTTCCAATAAATCACCTTGTTTATTCAAATTCAGTGTCTTCCCTCATTCGATTTCTTAGCTTTGGTACATTCGTCATAAATACTTTCACCCCCGATATAGAAGCACACCTCATCCATAGTCTGCCAGCGAAATGAGACTGGAAACAATCCTTGACCATGGTACCCTCTTGAACTACACTACTCCGGGCACCTTGAAGTGTCCGCAATTGCTTCCATTGCCGGTGTGTAGCGGATGAAATGATGCATCATGTGACGAGCCCGCAGGTCTGGCCACCCCATAAGGGGGATCATCACTGTTTATAGGAAAGGCTTGCTGCTATCAACCTACATGAAGGTGGGGTTGTGCCGATGTATTACAATCAGTCTTTGGTTCAGTGCAGAAACACTCAAGACTATCTTCTGAGAACTGCCCTCACAGTCCTGACTAGGCCGAGCCAACCTACTGAGCTGACATTGAGTTGTAAGCTCTTGCAATCTAGCATCTAGGGTCAGTACCCTAGCTATGGCCTCTAGCCCTGAGTGTGTCAAATCCTTTATGCCATCCTCCCTGTTCTGATCATTAGTGGGATTGGTCTGAGCCTCAGAAGTCAATGTCATCAGCGGTGCAAATCTATTAGCTCAGGTAATAACGAGTTCCACATGTAAGGGCACAATTTGGCGAGAACCAGAAGGACTAGTTGTTGATTAAGTGGTGCAAGGCTCACTACTAAGCAGCTGTTGCACCTCTGTGACTTGCTTATGATTCTCAAGATTATACGTCTCTATGGCACCCCAGGCATGCTTGATATTTTATCATCTGTCTTAGAGTTGTGTTGAGAACCAGATCGCTGTTCCTCTCCTTCAAGTTATTTTTAATGGAATATTGGGACAATTGTTTATATACTTTCCTTGGTTTTACGTAGTCTCAACTTCTTCACTAAGTACGTCTATTTCCCTTAGTATGAATTCTGCACTGAATGCTCCATTACCTTGGGAAGCTTGTTTGCCTCCTGTGACAGGTCTGCTGCCTTTCACTTACCCATTGTGGCAACTACAGGATCCTATAGCAGCCTTGGACAAAAGTCAAATGTGATTGCATACAAATGCTACAAAATTGCAACAGATCACACCCATCCAAACAAATGTTACAGTGGGTTACATAAAAAATAAGAAATCAACATAAGGGAGCAAGAGCCACCCCTTACACCAAAGCTGTTCCAGTGAGGGGTAATGACATTTGAAACAAAAAAGATATACAGTTACCTTTGATTAAAAAGCCAAGATGAGTGGCTCAGACCAGTCCCTCTTGGGCCATGATGGGCAAAGACGGGTGTCCAGTGTAGTGGGAACACTGAAGGCACTTTACTGAGCTTACAGGTGACAAAGGCCCTCCTCCTCTGCCTCTCCTCCTGTTGCAAAAGAGTCCTGAAACTTGAAGCCCCCTGGAAAGCAGATGAAACTACTTTGCAGCAGGGATGTTGAAGGCACTTTATAGCGCTTGCTGGTGACAGAGCCTGTTCCCTCCACCACTCCTTCTGATTCCAATGGAGTCACTGGGAAAACAGAAGACATTCCTGTGCAGCACGAATGGGGATGGTGCTTTATTGCATGTGAGAGGGCCCAACTCCTCCGCCCTTCCTTCTAGACACTGGCAGAAGTTCCGCGGGACCCTGCCCACCCCATCTCCTCTGGTGAAACTCATGCGCATGTTCATGGGTAATAAACTCTCCATGAAACCACAAGTGGCTAGAGTCACTGCTACTTGCTTTACACATTTCAGGGGGCTGAAAAAGATTCTTTGGCTGATCCCCTTAGAGTCGCAAAGAATGGTCATTCAGGCCTTAATCATATCCAGACTGGATTATGGTAACATGCTGTATCTAGGTGTGGATAAGGCCCTGGTTCAGCACCTTCAGATTGAGCAAAATTCTGCTGCTAAGTTGCTCTTTCATTTACCAAAAGCTGCCTCAGTTTCCCATTTTCTTCGGAAATTGCATTGGTTGAGGATCATCAAGCGCATTGAGTTTAAAGCACGGTGCTTTATGTTTAAAGCCAAACAGGGCTTAGGACTTCGTCGCATTCAGGAACTGATGGTTCCTTACCAGCCGACTCACAGCCTGATATATTCAAATCAAACCCTGGTCTCAGTACCGAGTTTTCATTTAACCCACATGAAAGGCTGTTCTTTTGCAAATCTAGGCCCTAAACTGTGTAACTCTCTTCCCCCAACTTTAAGGAATTGCAATTCACTCCTGAGCTTTCGCAAGGGTCTGAAGACCTTGCTATTTTACTTCATCGGACCACTTCTCTGTTCTCTACACTGCACTGGGAAACCCTTTGGGTTAGCTGTGCACATTATAAATTGCATAATAATGATATACTAATAATGCCTGTCACCCTGTATAGGTCCTTGTGTTTCCTTTTAAATTCCCTCAGTTTGCACAGCTGAATTCATCTTGTATGTAGATTTCTTCCCCCTATTTTGTTACTGTGGCAGAAACCTTTCCCTCACCCCTCTTTTACGTATATCCTTTACATTTCCCTTCCTTCCTTTAAGTGTTGTTTTTTGGATCCTTTCTTAGCCATTTCCTTCCATTATTAAAAAATCGAGTTATAGTGTGTAGAGAGCCATCCGGGCTCTCTTGGACAATGTTGCCACTTACACGCATCCCCACACCCCTTGGGGCGGGCTCGCCCCGACGGGATAAATAAACGGCCGGAAACCGCTCGGGGTCTTCCGGCCACGATAGTGAAACCACCTGGGTCGTGTGATTTTCCTGCGCTGCTGCGGCCTAGCTGTAACCAGGCCCCGCCGCGCTACATTGGCGACGAGGCCGGTAGCACCCCTCGCGTGTTTTTGGCCTACCTTCAGGAGCCCTGCTGGGAGCGTGCGGAGCCCACCTGCGCTGCCCTGCTCCTTCCGCTGCTGTGCGGTGTCCTTCGACGAGCGTGCGGTGCCCACCTGCGCCGCTCAAGTTCACCGGTCGCCTGCTGCTCCTGGTGCCCCTCATCGTCTGCGGCCTCTGCCCGAGTTAGCGCCTGCCCGCCTCAGCGAAGATCTGGCCTGCGCCCACCCGCGCGTCTCCCTGCCCAACGGGAGCACGTTCAGCTGGCGGCGCCTTTCAAAGTGGCCTGCATCTCGTGGGTAAGTGCAGGGGGCGCTCTGAGCACCTTGCTGTGTCCAGCCTGCCCCTCCTGCACGGGGCTGCTCCGAGGGTCACGTCTGCCCGCGCCCCCCTGGGACGATCGAAAGCGTCTGGGCCCGCCGTCCCGCATCGGTGCTGCAAGGCCCCGGGGGTGGGCTGCCCCCTCTGCTGCCTGTGCCTGAAGCTGCGCGCCCCCTACAGGGTCACGAGGGACCCACAGCCTGCAAGCCCTGATTCTTCAGAGGAGAGCCTTGTGCACTTCAACGTGTGGGGTCAAGTTGTCCTTGCAGGGAGAAGTGAAGGAAGCTGGCTGTTCTGGGGCACATGAAGCAGGCACCACTGGCAGGACTGCACCGTTGCAGCTGGAAAAAAAAGGAAAAAGGGAGAGACAGCAAAAGACACTGGGAAAAGGAGAACCGCGCCACGGCAAAGTAACGCACAGGCCTGCCTCAATCACGCGCCGTCTCCACCACAAAGCTGCGCCAGAGGGCGAACTGCCTTCTCCCCACGTCCCGTGACGCAAGACCGCGTACTATGACGCACGCCCAGGCGAACACAACCAGCAAGCAGGTCACGCCTCCGCGTCCACGCTTCATCACACAGACGCAATGAGCAACCCACCGGCGGCCAGTGCTGCCGCCCAGCAAGATGGAGGGCGTAATCCAGTCATTGGCGCCAATCAGCCCCCACCGGTGCACACCCACACCGCGGTTGCACCCCTACCCCCCTTCAGTGAGGCCTCGGACCCCGCCACTTCTGCGCCCAGATGGAAGGCATGGGTCGGACGGCTCAACCACTACTTTAAGGGGACGAGGGAAACGGATGGCACGTGAAACGGTCACTCCTCATCTACTACGGGGGTGCGGAGATCTATGACCTGTTCGAGACGCTTCCCAACACCGGAGATGAAGACGACTACGAGGCGGCGGTCGCCGCTCTCAATAGACACTTTGACCCACAGCTCAACCACGATTTCGAGAAATTCAAGTTCAAGAGGGCGTGGCAGACCGACTCAGAGTCCGTCGATATGTTCTATGCGCGGCTACGCCGGCTGGCTAGCACGTGCCCCTTCACAGACCAGCGGGATGAAATCCGTGATCAAATCATCCTGGGTTGCCGCTCAAAACTCCTGCGGAAACTAATCCTCCGGCAACCTGGAATCTCGCTGGACGAGATCCTGGTCCTAGCCCGCTCCCATGAACTGTCGGACTTCAGGGCAGAAGAGATGGAAGCTGCCCTACACACACCGGTTGCCGCCTCACAGGCACCCAGACACCCGCCAATCAAGGAAGAAAGGGTGGATGTAATCCAGAGACGCCCCATGACGACTCGCCAGGCGCCCAGACCGCCACCAGGTGGACCATGTGGATACTGTGGTGAGGATCACCCCGCGACGGCCGTCTGCGGGCGAAAGGGAAAACGTGCTCCCGCTGCGGAAGGCTAAATCATTATGCCAGAGTGTGCCGTGGTGGGCGATTCCGACAAACATCGTCGAGGCCCAGAAGCATGTCCCAGCGTGTTCACCAAATCTCCCTCGACGACTCACCGCCAGTGCCGGATGACCAGCCACAGGAACGACGCCCTATGTATGAGGACGAGGATGAGGAAGTATTTGTGGTGTCGTACGTCGGCAGGACAGGTACCCGTCGAAGACCACCTCCCATGTGCTCAGTCTCCATCGAAGGCACGGATATCCAAGCTCTCATTGACACTGGTGCATCTGTCAATGTGATGGACTCAGACCAATATGACCGCCTGTCGCCCCGACCCCCTCTTGCACCGTCCACAGCCCGAATCTACACGTACGGAGGGACGGACCCACTTCCTCTCCGTGGCGTCATTCAGACCACCGTCGCCAGCGGAAGCTACTCCACCGAGGCGAGGTTCCACATCACCGAGGGTAAAAAGGGAACTTTACTCAGCTGCCACACGGCCGAGGACCTAGGACTTGTCTTCTTCGCCAATCAGATCCATGACTCCCATGCGGAAGCGATGCTGAAGGAGTTTCCGGCTCTCTTCAAAGGACTTGGGAAACTCAAAGGCAAGAGGTTCAAGCTCCACATTGACCCCTCGGTACGACCTGTGGCCCTTAGGCACCGGCGGGTGCCCTTCAACCTACGCCCGCAAGTGGAGGAGGAGCTGAGAAAGCTCGAAGAGCTGATATGATCGAGAAGGTCTCTGGCCCCACTCCGTGGGTGTCCCCGCTGGTCGTGGCGCCCAAACCCAAACAACCCGGAGCCATTCGACTCTGTGTCGACATGAGACTGCCAAATACCGCTGTGAAGAGAGAACGTCACATCACCCCCACAATGGACTATATTGTGGCGGACCTAAATGGGGCAAAGTGGTTCTCCAAACTAGACCTGAATGCCGGCTACCATCAGCTGGAACTCGAGCCCGAGAGCCGGTATATTACCACCTTCTCGACGCACGTTGGCCTCCGAAGGTACAAGAGGCTCAGCTTCGGAGTATCGTCAGCCGCCGAAGTCTTCCAGAATGCCATCCGGGAAGCACTGTCGGGGCTGCAAGGGGTGATCAACCTCAGCGATGATATCCTTGTGTTCTCCAACACGCTCGAGGAACACCTCTCTCACCTCCGAGCCACTCTGAAGAGGTTGGCAGACTGTGGGCTGACTCTGCACAAATCCAAATGTTCATTTTATCAAGAGAGCGTTGATTTCTTTGGGTACACGTTCACCCGAGAAGGACTCCTGGTGGACCCGAAGAAGGCCGAAGCTATCAGAGCGGCCAGCACACCTCGAAACCCCACCGAAGTGAGGAGTTTCCTCGGCATGGCCACGTACTGTGGACGCTTCATCCCCAATCTTGCAGCCATGTCTGAGCCACTGCGCGTCCTTACGCGCCACGATCACAAGTGGGAGTGGATGCTGGCGGCCAACAAAGCGTTCCAAGATATCAAAGCAGGGTTGCTGGACAAGACCGTAATGGCCTACTTCCACCCAAGACGACGAACGGAACTGGTCGTCGACGCCAGACCTGTGGGCCTAGGAGCGGTCTTCCTTCAAGAATACGGCCCGGAAGTGTGGAAGCCAGTCGCCTATGCCAGCAAAGCCCTCACTGACACCAGATACGCCCAAATCGAGAGGGAGGCATTGGCTATCAAATGGGCGTGCCAGCACTTCCACCTGTATCTGTGCGGCCAGGAGTTCCATGTCGTGACTGACCACAAACCGCTGCTCCCACTGTTTGCTGGCTCATCCCGGCTAGCACCCCCGAGGATCGAACGATGGGCGGTGCAGTTGCAAGCCTACAACTTCAGAGTGATCTACCGTCCAGGGGCCCACAACCCTGCAGACTATCTGTCTCGTCACCCGGAGTCCACGATGCCATCAGACCCGTCGGCGGATGCCTGCAGCACCGAAACGTTTGTCAACATGGTGTCGCAAGGGGCGTGTCCCAAGGCCATGACACTTGAAGAGATTGGCCGAGCCATTCAAGAAGACCCCACTCTCTCCCGAGTCCGAAGAGCACTGGAGAATAATGGATGGGCCCATTTCATGGACGGCGCCCACGACCTCCGGCCGGAGGTCAGCCATGCCCGCCAACAACTGTGGCAAGTCCGTAGCGAACTCAGTGTGGGGGAAGAAGGAGTTGTCTTGAGGGGACACCTGATAGTGGTTCCGGAGAGTCTTCAGAAAAGGATCCTTGCGCTGGCACACGTTGGCCATCAAGGAATGGCGAAGACCAAAGCCAGGTTACGGGACAAGGTCTGGTTCCCGGCGATGGACTCCATGGTGGAGGAGATGGTAAGGCAGTTGCATGCCTGCACGATCACCGGAGGGGACCCAGCACCAGCACCTGTGATCACGGAAGAACCAAGCAAGACTCCTTGGACACATCTCAGCGTGGATTTTGGGAGCTTTCCAGATGGACGTCACATGCTGGTCATGGTTGACTCATTCTCAAAATTCCCCATCGTTGAAGTGGTATCGTCGACAGCTTTTCCCCATGTGAAGAGTGTCCTGGACAGAACCTTCGCAATGATGGGACTACCGGAAGAGGTCAAGTCTGACAATGGACCCCCTTTCCAGGGGCGAAAGTTCCAGGAGTACCTCGAAAGTCTAGCAGTTCGCCACAGGAAGATCACCCCGCTATGGCCCCAAGCGAACGGGGAAGTAGAACGTCTAATGAGGACAATCAACCGCGCGTTGCGCATCGCAGTGGAGAATGGAGAAGACCCTGAAACAGCTCTTGACTAGTTCCTCGGTGCGTACCGACAGACCACTCATAGCACCACGAAGTGTGCTCCGGCTCATCTCCTGTTCAAGCGAGCCCCACGAGACAGTATCCCGTCAGACCCGACGTGGGTGCCCGTGGAGCGGGACGATGCAGCTGTCCAAGCGAGGAGGGAGACAACGAACCGGAAGGCCAGTGAGACCCGAAGAGCCCAAGAACCTCAGCTAAGAGTGGGAGACCGGGTGGTGATCAAAGACCGACACCCCGGGTGGAAGTTCCGGACGCCCTACGAGCCAGAAGTATGGATTGTTGTAAGTGTTCAAGGGACCATGGTCACTGCTCAAAAGGGACTACAATCCATCATGAGGAATGTGTCCAGCTTCAAGAAGACAGCTGAGGCGGAGGCGGACCAAGAAGCATCCGACTACCAGGACTCACTTCCGAACTTCTCTCCTCCTGCCTCACCCAGCGTGAGGAACACACCGCCGGAGACACCTAGGCAAGCCAGCCAAGGCTGTGCTGATAGTGCCCGGTTCACATGTCCGAACACCGCCATCGAGTCGGCCGGGGGTATCCCGTCCAGTGCCTCGACAGCTCACGGTTCCCGGAGCCAGAAGTATGGTCTCCGGCCGAATCCCGCACCGAGTCAACGACTGAAGGACTTTGTATATACGTCCCCATGAACTGGGACAACCTGATGGTCCAGAACCAAAAGAAAGGAGGGATGTAGAGAGCCATCCGGGCTCTCTTGGACAATGTTGCCACTTACACGCATCCCCACACCCCTTGGGGCGGGCTCGCCCCGAGGGGATAAATAAACGGCCGGAAACCGCTCGGGGTCTTCCGGCCGCGATAGTGAAACCACCTGTGTCGTGTGATTTTCCTGCGCTGCTGCGGCCTAGCTGTAACCAGGCCCCGCCGCGCTATATAGTGCTAAATTGTTGGCTCATTTATTTGAAAAAGGTCAAGTAAACCTTCCAAAGGTATATTAGTTTGGCTAGCAATCACATTAGTTAGACATTGTTTTTTCTCGTGTGAAAATTCTGTGGTTAACAGTGATATTCCAATTGATATTGTTAATTATTTTCTAAATAGAACCTGAACGTCATGCAGTGGAGGAGGGCATGGCGGACTATCCTGCTGTGGAGAGGGATGAAACTGCTGCTGGGACGAATGGTGAGTCACTTTCCTTTCTCAATGACAACTGCTGCATTTGTAAAGGTATTCATGCCTTGCTTCCAAGCCCTGATACCAATTCCTTTTCAATTATCCACACTTTGTAACTATATTAGTATCTCATCCTCTCTTCCTTTAAAGGTAATAAGAGGAAAAGTGTGTTCCCCAGTCCCCACGCATTCCTACAAATTCCCCATTCTGTTCCAGCTAGCCTACCACAGTCCCATCTCAGCATGTGCAACATTTTTGCCACTATTTCTGCCTAAGTATCTCTTTCTTCTTCTTATGGTTTCCACCACACTTTTCTGTCTTCTACTTTCTATTAATCATGCAACTAAGCCTACTACATATAACATGAGTATGATCCAACCTGTCTGTAATCAAACCTACACCTAGCCCAAGCCCTGACTTTTTATTAGACCTTCCCTTACCCAACACTTCATAGCTGAGGAATAATTTATTTGTTCTACGTTTAATACATTTTGGGTGGTTGGCATATTGTGTGATTCAGTCTAGACCCAGCGTTGTCCTCAGGAGGGAGTTTGGTAAAAACATGGCCATTAGAATTAATATGACATGCTATTAGTTGTTCAAAAAACACATGCTACCCTGCCAGGTTGGATCAATTAATGTTGTACAATATATGGGTAGTCAAATAAATTGTGCAGCATAATTTTAATGTGTCTCATGAATTCATTTAACTTTTTCATCCAGCTTTAGCAAAAGATCTATATTTGATTATGGTGGTAGCCGAGAATTCATTCATAGTAAGGGATCAGCAATGAGGTTTCCGTGTCTGACAACAAGTGTTTGTATTTAGTACTACAGTTCATGTTCTTTTCTTCTTTCCTTGGATCATCCAACTGCTCTTGCTGGAGGCCAGGCCCCGGAGTCCTGGCTGGAGATAGCCACTCAGCTACACCTCAAGAAGATGAAGGCTATTTTGATGACGTATCACCGGCTATTAATGCTGGAAATGGAGGACATCCCAGCCATGCCATCACCACCACCACAGGCAGCCGAGCTCCAGAGCAGCTACTCCCATAACCGCAGAGGGCCTCCTGCAGCAAGCCCTGAAAAGCCTGGAGGAGGTGAAGGAGGCCCAGCTGGGCCTTGCCTGCACCCAGGAGGACATTTTAAGGAGGTTTAAGGCCATAGGGTTATAATTTAAAATGGGACAAGGGGGGCCTGTATTGAGAGCTATGGGTGGGAAGAAATGTGGGGGAAGAATAGTTTTTCTATATGTTGTTCTTTAAGGTTTAGAAGGTTTAAGGAGCAGGGTTGGGCATGCTGCAGGAGGATAAGATGGGAGTTTAGATTTTTATGTTAATAAATGTGATTTTATTCTTCAATATGTGTTGTTTCTTAAATGTAATTCTTGGCTGTAGGAGAGTAGGATCTGCCTCTTATGTTGCCCCCACTTTTTTTCTGATGTTTACACTGGTTTCTGGTTATAGTCAGGCTGGGACCCTGCTAATCAGGGCCCCAGCCTCTCTGTTCTCTCTAAACGATTTGGAGTGCACTCTAGGTGCACTAGTGATTGGATACTGTGGCACCTTATGAGTCCCTAGTATATGGTACCTTAGGTACCAAGGGCATAGGTACTTCACAGGCCTACCAGGGGCTGCAGCATGTATTATGCCACCCCTGGGAAGCAGACTAAATCTGACACCACAGGCCTGCTACTGCAGCCTGAGTGAGGAAGTGCTAGCACCCCTCACTGAGATATAGGTTCCCTATATCTCTCCTACACACACATATAACCCTATCAGTCACCCCTAAGGCAGGCCCTATCAATCCTGAGGGCAGGGTGCTTGGCTTCTATGTGAGGGGGTGCCTCTGCCTGAGCAGGGCCCCTCTGCAGCTCTCAGAGTCCATTCTCTGGTGCTGTTTGTGGATGCGGTTAAACCATATACTTTTAAGTGCATTATATCCTCGCGGTAAAATGCTAACTTTGGAATGGCTGCATCGAAACATGTCGTGTTTGGTGTCAAACACCTTGGAATACTACCCCCCGCCAGTCCTGGCGGCGGGGGTAGCATTCCACCCTTCTAGAGGGATAGACATGTACCTACTGTGGAAACGCGGTAGAATCCTGCAGAGCCCTGGCATCACAAAATGGATGCCACCAGTCACAGACACTGGGCTGCCCTCCTGCTGATGACCAACACTCGCAGTGGAGGAAGCCCAACAATAGATATCCTGTCCCAAGGGGTGTGACCACCTCCCAGACAGGGTTTAGTGTATTGGGGCTGGGTGGGTGCACTCTTAGAGTGCTTTGAAGTCCTGCACTGGGGGAGCAGAAGGCTCCTCTGTGCATATGCCAGTTCAAACCGGCTCAGGGGCTACCTGTCCCTGCTCTGGCACGAAACTGGACAAAGGGAAGTGGGTGTAGCCACCCACTCCCCTGACCCTCCCATAGGTAGGGTCATAGAGCTAGTCCCTCCCTTCCTTTTAGTATAAGAGGGGGAACCTGTGCATTGCACCCTAGATTTCCCTGGACGACGCTCTGCAAGAAGAATCCCGGACCTTCGACGTTCCACTACCTTTGGAAGACTGAAGAATCTCCCTTGGAGTCAAGGAGTGACTCCCCTGCTTGGCAGGCACCAAAAACTACAAACGACGGTCGCAAACTACGCCGCTCTTGCCGGAGTCCGAAGTCCCTGCAGCCCAAGAAGTGGATTTCCTGACTTCTCAAAGGCCATCGTGAGTCCCCAGCGAAGCTGAGGCCAGTGGACCCCAAGAGTAATGAGGAACCGCGACCCCTGGGTACCGTGCACTATTGTCAAGTGCAACCCCTTCACAACGTTCCACGAACTTGTGCTTTGGACCACGTGTGGTCCCAGCCTCCAGCAGGAATCCCTCCTAAGATCAGAGGCCTACCACGTCCCGAGTGACCATGGGCCCCTGTGAGCGAATCCTCCCGAGGCGTCTTCGCGATCCCTTGCCAGCCGGCTTGTGGGTCCCCAGAAGACTTTCTAAAGAAACCAAAGGGCTCCCCTGGTTGCTCCAGGCCTGCCCTGACTTACCCTCGCTGGGTGAGTCCCACAGACCTTGCTGGTCTGCGCCATTGCCTCTTCACACTTTCCCCAAGACTTGCTGTTACCAAGGCTTGTTGGCTCCGATCGAGTCGCCGACACCGCAGTAAGCTGCAGACATCGTGGGACACGCCGAATCCAGCTCCTGGTTGTCGTCGACGCCTCCTGGACCTCGTGGCTGAAGAGTCAAGGCAACCACGAACGACCTGAATCTTGCGACGACGGTGGGCATCCATCTTCCTTGCCCCGAGTCACTGCCAAGTGACTTTGAACACTGTCCCCTCTGCTTTCAGGTCTTCCATCTTCCGAATCCAGGCTTGGATTCCTCCGGACACTTCTCCTGTCGCCGCAAGCAGCAAGTCTTCACTGGCTCCCATTGAAAACGACGCTGCGACCCGACACCAAAGAACACCTATGCACCCGGCTCCCCTGGGTGAGGTAACTTCAGCACTACGGTGCTCCTGTGGGTGTGGGCCCTAGAACTACTTACCCTGTAAGTGACTTGCTTGTAGCGTCCCTAGAAGTGTCCTAAAACTCTAACTTTCCAAGTGCGACAATTGCGCTGACTCGTACAGGGTTCGCGTCTGTGTTAGACACACCGCGTCCATCTCCTTTGCAACACTATCTAAAACTGTATCCTTCGACTCGTACTGAGTCCGATCGGTGTTCGCCTCGAACACACAAAGGGCCTGTAACTCTGAGATCTCCATTGCACTGACTCGCACAAGGTTCGCGTCTGTGTTAGACACAGCGCGTCCATCTCCCTTGCATCTCTATCTGTGACCGCGTCCTTCGACTCGTACAAGGACCGATCGGTGTGTTCGCCTCGAACACGCAAGGGACCTTTAACATTGATATCCCAATCGCGTCTGAGCGCATAGACTCGCACAGGACTCGCACCGGTGCCAGGTCACCGCGTCCGTCCCCTGTGGGTCTCCTACAACTACCTGGGGTGGTTCTTGGGGGTCCCTCGATTCTAGATGCCCTAGACCTAGGTCTAGCAAACTAAGATTGTGATATTCGATTGTGCTAAACTTATTCTGATAATATTTGACTTGTACATATGTTCCTGACCTCTAATCTCATAAAGAGATTAGTAGAGAGTGTTTATTAATAAATACATATATATTTGATATATATACCTGTGTGGTGTCTTTTCATTTGGTGATTCAAGAGATTGTGTGGTAAAACAAGCTGCTTTACATTCCTTCAAGACTTAGCCTGAAGGCTGCTCTCCACAGCTACCACTAGGATAGCTTTCTATAAAGGTTGTCTTAAACCTATCTACCATAAGAGTCGAATTGTTCTGGTGCAAGGTGTCCACTTTAATTAGTGAACAGCATATACCAGGCCAACTTCTCACATTGGTGGGCAGCGTGTGGGATTCCAGCTTGCTATTGTTTTACCAGAAAATCTCTATTTGAATTACTAACTGAAAACCACTATAGGTACTTAAGGTACATATAAAGTCAAGCTTAGTATCAATAAGTTCTACTGAACTTAGAGCTGTGTGCCAAGGGATAGCACACCCTTTCTACAGCTCAAGCTAGTATCAGTAGGCCACAAACTAGTGTAGGTAGTACAACACTGCACAACACTAGAATGTCCTTAAAGGGTGGAACCAGTGGATCCACTCAGCCTCAGTATAAGGACATGGCTTTCTCTGACTTGAGAGCCATGTGTGTTGAAAGACACCTGAGGCTAGGACAGAGTCCCTCAACCCTACACCTGATAGATCTGCTGACAGCAGATGATCTTAGATTGGCTCTAGGAGCTAATGGGTCTGAATCAGTGGGTGGGTCAATTACAGTATCTGGGTCAGATGATGAAAATCAGAATGACCAGGACTCTGTGATTGAAGGGCCAGGCCTCAAGGGGCCTGAAAAGGACAGAGGAATTCTCCCTAAGAGAACTGACAGAGTGGATGAGAGGCATAGGTCCCCTTCCAGGGAATCTGAGCACTCTTATCACTCTGGCAGAGAATTTGTCCACCAGAGGAACTCATACTTTCCCATAAGAGAGACCTCCTCTGAAAGAATGTGCAAACTGCTGCAGTATGAGGAAGCAAGAGTTGCCCTCAGAACCAAGCAGTTGGCACTGGATAGAGAAGCCCTGGAGATCCAGAGAGCTTCTAGACGAGAGGGGTTAGAACCCCTTGGTGGCAGCAACAGTGTCCCTAGAGGCAGAGAATCTATTCCAGACCATAGGAACCTGAGCAAGGTTGTTCCTCCCTACCAGAGTGGGGATGATATCCACAAGTGGATAACTGCTATGGAGAGGGCCTGTAGAGTACAGCAGGTCCCCCAAAAGCAGTGGGCAGCAATCTTGTGGCTCTCCTTTTCAGATAAAGGTAGAGACAAGCTCCTCACTGTTAGAGAAGAGGATGCTGATGATTATGAAGTCCTGAAGAGTGCACTAATAGATGGGTTTGGCTTAACCACTGAGCAGTACAGGTTGAAGTTCAGAGACACCCAGAAGGCACAGACTCAGGACTGGACTGACTTTGTTGATTGTGCAACCAAGGCTCTGGAGGGTTGGCTGGTTGGCAGTAGGGTTACTGATTTCAAGGGATTGTATAATCTGATGATGAGAGAACAGATCCTTAATAATTGCCAGAACCAGTTGTTGCATCAGTACCTGGTGGACTCGGATCTGACCTCTCCCCAAGAATTGGGAAAGAAGGCAGACAAATGGGTCAGAACCAGGGTGAGGCAGAAACCCCAGAACCAAGGGGGTGACACCAAGAAGCAAGATCCTAAGGGCTCTGAGAAAGGTGGGGATAAGTCAAAAGACCAGAAGTCTTCACAAGGGCCCCAAAAATCTGCATCTGGTGGGGAGTCACAATCCAACAAGGGAAAAGGCCAAAAGAAGCCCTGGTGCAAATTCTGTAAACAGAAAGGGCACTGGACTTCTGACTGTAACAAGTCCAAAGACCAAACCACCACCACTCCTGCCCCTAAGGCAACTGTTCCCCCTAGTTCAGCTACTGGTGGAGGTGGTACTCAGAATAAGGGTGTAGTAGGGTTGACCCTGGGTTCTGAAGTGGACTCTGACCTAGTCAGAGTGCCCACTCAGGCAATGCTGATTTGTGAGGGAGACCTTAATATGTCCTTCCTAGTGAGTCCCAGTAATCTGGGCAAATACAAACAGCAGCCTGTAATAAATGGCAAACAGGCTTTGGCATTTAGGGACACAGGTGCTAGTGTCACCATGGTGGCAGAGGATCTTGTGGACCCTGGACAGATCATCCTGGGCGAAATGTACCAGGTGACCAATGCAAGCAACGTCAAGACCAACCATAGTCTGGCAGTTGTGAATTTCTCCTGGGGAGGGGTAACTGGCCTCAAGAAGGTTGTAGTCAGTGCAGACCTCCCTGTCGAATGTCTATTGGGCAATGATCTAGAGACTTCAGCCTGGTCTGAAGTAGAGTTATGGACTCATGCTGAGATGTTGGGCATCCCTGCAGAGGTATTTGCTGTGACCAGGTCACAAGCAAGAATGCATGACACTGAACCAGCT
This sequence comes from Calotriton arnoldi, assembly GCA_963921515.1. NCBI lineage: Eukaryota > Metazoa > Chordata > Amphibia > Caudata > Salamandridae > Calotriton > Calotriton arnoldi. Next base: position 749,697 of record CAWUFW010007141.1, read on the forward strand.
CTGGATCCTGGAACAATGGACCAGATGCTTCCCAAGAGGAGGAGCAGTAGGGTAAAGGCAGTGCCTTCCCCTCTGTCTCAGATCACAGATTCACCCCCAGAGGGAGGTGAAGCAGATCCTGAAGAAGGAACTGCCCCAGAGGAACTTGAGCCTGATCAGGTTGAGTTCTTGGGGGCAGGGGGCCCTTCTAGGGAGGATCTGAGTAAGGAGCAACAGTGCTGCCCCTCTCTTGAACCCCTCAGACAGCAGGCTGCTGCTGAGGCTGCTGGGAGTGCTAGTGGGTCCCATAAAGTTTATTGGGATGAGGGACTCCTATATTCTGAAGGTAGAGACCCAGCCCCTGGAGCCACCAGGAGGTTGGTAATACCTCAGAAGTTTAGGGGTTCCTCTTGACCCTAGCACATGACATCCCTTTAGCAGGACACTTGGGCCAAAACAAGACCTGGGACAGGCTTGTTCCACATTTTCATTGGCCACATATGTCAGAGGACACAAAGGAGTTTTGTCGCTCCTGTGTCACATGCCAAGCCAGTGGTAAGGCAGGTGGCACAACAAAGGCCCCCTGATACCACTACCGGTGGTGGGGGTACCCTTTGAGAGGGTAGGGATTGACATTGTTGGTCCCCTTGACCCTCAAACTGCATCTGGGCACAGGTTTATCCTGGTGGTAGTGGATCATGCCACCAGGTACCCAGAAGCAATTCCCCTGAGGACCACCACAGCCCCTGTGGTGGCAAGAGCCCTCATTGGAGTCTTCTCCAGAGTGGGTTTCCCAAAGGAGGTCATTTCTGACAGAGGTACCAACTTCATGTCAGGATATCTAAAAGCAATGTGGAAGGAGTGTGGTGTAACTTACAAGTTCACCACCCCCTATCACCCACAATGCAATGGTTTAGTTGAACGCTTCAACAAAACCTTGAAAGGAATGATTAAAGGACTCCCAGAGAAGCTTAGGCGGAAATGGGACCTTCTTCTTCCTTGCCTGTTGTTTGCATACAGAGAGGTTCCACAGAAGGGGGTTGGTTACAGCCCATTTGAGCTTCTGTTTGGGCATCCTGTGAGAGGTCCACTGTGTTTGGTAAAAGAGGGCTGGGAGTTACCTCTCAAGCCCCCAAACAAGATGTGATGGACTATGTACTTGGTCTCCGCTCCCGGATGGCAGAGTACATGAAAAAGGCAACCAAAAACCTGGAGGCCAGCCAAGAATTACAAAAAGCTTGGCATGACCAAAAGGCTGTACTGACTGTATACCAGCCAGGACAGAAAGTGTGGGTGTTGGAGCCTGTGGCCCCAGCAGCCCTCCAGGACAAGTGGAGTGGCCCCCATACAATAGTTGAACAGAAGGGAGAAGTCACCTACCTGGTGAATCTTGGAACTCCCAGGAGCCCCCTGAGGGTGCTCCATGTCAACAGATTAAAGCCATATGTTGACAGGGCTGACATGGGCTTGCTCATGGCAACTGATGAGGACCAGGAGGAGGAGAGTGACCCTCTCCCTGACCTGCTCTCTCAGAACCCTGATGATGGGTCAGTAGATGGTGTTGCTTTGGCAAGCAGCCTCACCGACCATCAGCAAACTGAGTGCAGACAAGTTCTGCAACAGTTTAGACATATGTTTAGCCTGACCCCTAGTCAGACTTCCTGGTGCACCCACGAGGTGGACACTGGAGACAGTCTGCCTGTCAAGAATAAAATCTACAGGCAACCTGACCATGTCAGGGACTGTATCAGGACTGAAGTCCAGAAAATGTTGGAGCTAGGTGTAATTGAGCCTTCAGATAGCCCTTGGGCTAGTCCAGTAGTCCTGGTACCCAAGCCTCATACCCAGGGTGGTAAGAAAGAAATGAGGTTTTGTGTAGACTACAGAGGCCTCAATGCAGTCACTAGGACTGATGCCTATCCCATACCAAGGGCAGATGAGCTGATTGATACTTTGGCCTCAGCCAAGTATCTAAGCACGTTTGACCTAACAGCTGGCTACTGGCAGATCAGGTTAGCTGATGATGCAAAAGCCAAAACAGCATTTTCGACCCCTGGTGGGCACTACCACTTTGTGGTGATGCCCTTTGGATTGAAAAATGCACCTGCCACTTTCCAGAGGTTGGTGAATAAAGTTCTGACAGGGATGGAAACTTATTGCTCAGCTTATCTAGATGATATTGCTGTCTTTAGTTCCTCCTGGCAGGATCACCTGGTCCACCTCAGGAATGTTTTGGAGGCCCTGCAGAAAGCAGGCCTCACTATCAAGGCCACTAAGTGCCAGATAGGGCAGAGTCAGGTTGTGTACCTGGGCCACCTTGTAGGTGGAGGCCAGGTTCAGCCTTTACAGAGCAAAATCCAAACCATAATGGAATGGGTTGCTCCAACCACCCAGACACAGGTGAGAGCCTTCTTAGGCCTGTCTGGGTACTATAGGAGGTTTGTCAAGGGATATGGATCTATAGTGACCCCCTTGAATGATCTGACCTCAAAGAAAATGCCAAAAAAGGTTCAGTGGACAGCTAGCTGTCAGAAGGCATTTGAAGACCTAAAGCAGGCCATGTGCACTGCCCCCATCTTACAGAGTCCAGACTACACCAAAAAGTTCATTGTCCAAACAGATGCTTCTGAGCTGGGTGTGGGAGCTGTACTGTCTCAACTGAATGATGAAGGTCAAGACCAGCCAGTAGCTTTTATTAGCAGAAGGCTGACCCCTAGAGAGAAACGTTGGTCAGCTATAGAGAGGGAGGCCTTTGCTGTGGTATGGGCCCTGAAGAAGCTGAGGCCATACTTGTTTGGTACTCACTTCATAGTTCAGACCGACCACAAGCCCCTCCTATGGCTTAAACAAATGAAAGGAGAAAACCCAAAACTTTTGAGGTGGTCCATTTCCCTACAGGGGATGGACTATACAGTGGAACATAGACCTGGGACCCAACATGCCAATGCAGATGGACTCTCAAGGTATTTCCACTTTGAACACGAAGACTCAACTGGTCAAGGTTAGTTTAGTGTCCCTGCGTTTGGGGGGGGTTGTGTAGGAGAGTAGGATCTGCCTCTTATGTTGCCCCCACTTTTTTTCTGATGTTTACACTGGTTTCTGGCTATAGTCAGGCTGGGACCCTGCTAATCAGGGCCCCAGCCTCTCTGTTCTCTCTAAACGATTTGGAGTGCACTCTAGGTGCACTAGTGATTGGATACTGTGGCACCTTATGAGTCCCTAGTATATGGTACCTTAGGTACCAAGGGCATAGGTACTTCACAGGCCTACCAGGGGCTGCAGCATGTATTATGCCACCCCTGGGAAGCAGACTAAATCTGACACCACAGGCCTGCTACTGCAGCCTGAGTGAGGAAGTGCTAGCACCCCTCACTGAGATATAGGTTCCCTATATCTCTCCTACACACACATATAACCCTATCAGTCACCCCTAAGGCAGGCCCTATCAATCCTGAGGGCAGGGTGCTTGGCTTCTATGTGAGGGGGTGCCTCTGCCTGAGCAGGGCCCCTCTGCAGCTCTCAGAGTCCATTCTCTGGTGCTGTTTGTGGATGCGGTTAAACCATATACTTTTAAGTGCATTATATCCTCGCGGTAAAATGCTAACTTTGGAATGGCTGCATCGAAACATGTCGTGTTTGGTGTCAAACACCTTGGAATACTACCCCCCGCCAGTCCTGGCGGCGGGGGTAGCATTCCACCCTTCTAGAGGGATAGACATGTACCTACTGTGGAAACGCGGTAGAATCCTGCAGAGCCCTGGCATCACAAAATGGATGCCACCAGTCACAGACACTGGGCTGCCCTCCTGCTGATGACCAACACTCGCAGTGGAGGAAGCCCAACAATAGATATCCTGTCCCAAGGGGGTGTGACCACCTCCCAGACAGGGTTTAGTGTATTGGGGCTGGGTGGGTGCACTCTTAGAGTGCTTTGAAGTCCTGCACTGGGGGAGCAGAAGGCTCCTCTGTGCATATGCCAGTTCAAACCGGCTCAGGGGCTACCTGTCCCTGCTCTGGCGTGAAACTGGACAAAGGGAAGTGGGTGTAGCCACCCACTCCCCTGACCCTCCCATAGGTAGGGTCATAGAGCTAGTCCCTCCCTTTCTTTTAGTATAAGAGGGGGAACCTGTGCATTGCACCCTAGATTTCCCTGGACGACGCTCTACAAGAAGAATCCCGGACCTTCGACGTTCCACTACCTTTGGAAGACTGAAGAATCTCCCTTGGAGTCAAGGAGTGACTCCCCTGCTTGGCAGGCACCAAAAACTACAAACGACGGTCGCAAACTACGCCGCTCCCGCCGGAGTCCGAAGTCCCTGCAGCCCAAGAAGTGGATTTCCTGACTTCTCAAAGGCCATCGTGAGTCCCCAGCGAAGCTGAGGCCAGTGGACCCCAAGAGTAACGAGGAACCGCGACCCCTGGGTACCGTGCACTATTGTCAAGTGCAACCCCTTCACAACGTTCCACGAACTTGTGCTTTGGACCACGTGTGGTCCCAGCCTCCAGCAGGAATCCCTCCTAAGATCAGAGTCCTACCACGTCCCGAGTGACCGTGGGCCCCTGTGAGTGAATCCTCCCGAGGCGTCTTCGCGATCCCTTGCCAGCTGGCTTGTGGGTCCCCAGAAGACTTTCTAAAGAAACCAAAGGGCTCCCCTGGTTGCTCCAGGCCTGCCCTGACTTACCCTCGCTGGGTGAGTCCCACAGACCTTGCTGGTCTGCGCCATTGCCTCTTCACACTTTCCCCGAGACTTGCTATTACCAAGGCTTGTTGGCTCCGATCGAGTCGCCGACACCGCAGTAAGCTGCAGACATCGTGGGACACGCCGAATCCAGCTCCTGGTCGTCGTCGACGCCTCCTGGACCTCGTGGCTGAAGAGTCAAGGCAACCGCGAACGACCTGAATCTTGCGACGACGGTGGGCATCCATCTTCCTTGCCCCGAGTCACTGCCAAGTGACTTTGAACACTGTCCCCTCTGCTTTCAGGTCTTCCATCTTCCGAATCCAGGCTTGGATTCCTCCGGACACTTCTCCTGTCGCCGCAAGCAGCAAGTCTTCACTGGCTCCCATTGAAAACGACGCCGCGACCCGACACCAAAGAACACCTATGCACCCGGCTCCCCTGGGTGAGGTAACTTCAGCACTACGGTGCTCCTGTGGGTGTGGGCCCTAGAACTACTTACCCTGTAAGTGACTTGCTTGTAGCTTCCCTAGAAGTGTCCTAAAACTCTAACTTTCCAAGTGCGACAATTGCGCTGACTCGTACAGGGTTCGCGTCTGTGTTAGACACACCGCGTCCATCTCCTTTGCAACACTATCTAAAACTGTATCCTTCGACTCGTACTGAGTCCGATCGGTGTTCGCCTCGAACACACAAAGGGCCTGTAACTCTGAGATCTCCATTGCACTGACTCGCACAAGGTTCGCGTCTGTGTTAGACACAGCGCGTCCATCTCCCTTGCATCTCTATCTGTGACCGCGTCCTTCGACTCGTACAAGGACCGATCGGTGTGTTCGCCTCGAACACGCAAGGGACCTTTAACATTGATATCTCAATCGCGTCTGAGCGCATAGACTCGCACAGGACTCGCACCGGTGCCAGGTCACCGCGTCCGTCCCCTGTGGGTCTCCTACAACTACCTGGGGTGGTTCTTGGGGGTCCCTCGATTCTAGATGCCCTAGACCTAGGTCTAGCAAACTAAGATTGTGATATTCGATTGTGCTAAACTTATTGTGATAATATTTGACTTGTACATATGTTCCTGACTTCTAATCTCATAAAGAGATTAGTAGAGAGTGTTTATTAATAAATACATATATATTTGATATATATACCTGTGTGGTGTCTTTTCATTTGGTGATTCAAGAGATTGTGTGGTAAAACAAGCTGCTTTACATTCCTTCAAGACTTAGCCTGAAGGCTGCTCTCCACAGCTACCACTAGGATAGCTTTCTATAAAGGTTGTCTTAAACCTATCTACTATAAGAGTCGAATTGTTCTTTTGCAAGGTGTCCACTTTAATTAGAGAACAGCATATGCCAGGCCAACTTCTCACAACCCTGCTGATGGCAAAACAAATTTGCCACAGAACCATTACAAGCCCCATGTAAAGAAATGTCCTGACATATAAGAGAACCGCTCAGTGCACTTTTACAGTGTGTACCGCTTAAAAACACTTCACGATCCCCACTCCAACATCTATATGTATACGGTAAATTCCAAGATGTCTTAATGTATTCCTTCCCCAACCTTTCATATTTGCCTGCTTGCATTTGTTTGAGGCAATACTGAAACTGAAAAGTAGTCACAGGTAGTGTGATTTTGCCATGAATAAGCCATTCTGTAGCTGGGTTTTCTGCCACTGTGAATGGTAACTTTTCCAGTTTTTCAATGCTCAGCACTGTATACCTTGCTCCTCTTTGTGCCAGTTTGATCTGTTTATCAGTTAGATTGTATTCTGCAAACAGAGCTGACGTGTTGATAAAACGCCAAGGCACATAGCCGCGTCCAGCTTAATAACACAATAGAACGTAATTGAGATTGGCCTTGCTGTAACATGGCTAAGTCTTGTTCCAATATGTCGATAGCAGAAGATACAATGCCGTCCAATGAATATATTCTGGAGGACAAAGTTGTTAACCCATTGTCGACCACAGAGAGAGTTTTCTCTAAATTAATACGATCAAGTTCACGTATACGTTCTGCGGCCTCCATCTCTGACACCTTCCATGCTTCATTATAGGCAGCATAAATGCCGGCATATATGAAACGTTTCTGACGTGGTTTTCTTGGTCCAAGCAAGAATTCCCTAATGTCTGCGTCTTCTTTAAGTAAGGATAAGTGTTGTTTCACATCCTGTAGTGTAGATTTCTGCAGCCAATCGAGGCATAATTTACCTACACTGTATGTTGTTACTACCCCGGATGCTGTCTTTGGACGTATCTTGGGTCTGGCCTATGAATAGTAAAGCCCTGAGTTTTATTCAGGAATCTTTCCTGACAGTTGTTCGTGTCTGTGGGCCAGATCAACCATTTTCTCCAATCAGGATTAGATCTGTTGAGTTGTAGTATTTGGTCAACTGTAACCGCTGCCTGTGTATTTTTTTTTTTTTATTGAGCATAAAAAACCAAGCATCGTACAAACAAATTTGCAGACTCATCTCTCCCATATAATAAATAGACAATAAATGTACCCAATCTCCTAACTCATTAGTACATAATAAATATGATACACCCAATATACTAAAAGGATAAGAAAAAATAAAGCCTGTTGCATATTAAGTCTCACATTCAGGATATACAGTAAAAGCGAGATATAAATTCATACTCCTTTTTCCTACATGATGTGCAAAACCAGCATTGTAAACAACAAGTCTATAATAGCATATCCCACTTAGCTTAACAATCTATATGCTTTCACTCTTCATCTAGAAATCTCCCTATAAATAAATCCAATTGCATCGTTAATGTGTGTAGTTGCAACATAGCCCTTCCATATCATCCCACGTTTCCGCACCGCCCCTATCCGCTTAGCATACGCCTCCTCAAATTTAAAGGTCCTCTCCATTTTGTATAACCATTGAGCCATTGTAGGTGATTTCTGAGATCTCCAATTTTGTAAAATTAAAGATCTGGCAACTGCTATGGCTAAGGAAACAAAAGATTGCTCATATAATGGAATCTGATCAATTACATAGGAGAAGCCAAATAGCGCCAGCGATGCACCTGGAGGGATGTTTATTGAAACACACTTACTAATAAACCTGAAGATTTCCTCCCAGAAGTGTTGTAGTCTCGGGCAGGTGAAGAATATATGTGACCAGTCTCCTGCATCCGGCAAATTGCATCTAAAACAGTCATTCGGAATCGTGGGAAACCATTTATGCAGCCTAGAGGGAGTGTAGTAAGCCACCCATCTAGAGAGAAAGGACATTCGCTGGAAATTGGCCGCTCTCAGTGCCCTATGGCCCAGCTCACAGACTCGTAGCCATTCCTGTTTACTAAACCTACAATTAGTTTCCTGGGCAATCTTTGGGAGCATTTGTTCAATGAGTTTCTTATTCTTCTCTTGGCGTAATACCTTATACCAGTTACCAATCCCCGATAAATGTGACTCGAAGGCAGCTTTCAAAATAACTCTAGTCCTTTCAGTAATTCCTCTAAAGTTAGTCTGAAGAAAGCATGAAATCTGCCTAAAACTTAGCCAGAGATCCCTACTCTGCATTGCAAATTGTGTCTCAAAAGCCTCCCACGTCATCTGGTTAGTACCATTGTAAAAATCGCCCAGCTTACAAAACCCCAACAGAACATAAGGCTGTAGCCCCTTTTGTGGAAGTTTAAGACCCCATATCTCACAATCATAAAGAGAGGAGTATGCATGGCATGAAGGGATATTATAATTTCTATTGAGACGCTGAATGCGACTCAGTATTGTATTCACCACCTTATATCTTGTTTTCTTTGGTAGCTTTGCAGTGCGCAAGAATACTGGTAGCTTAATAGCACTCTCCTCAAGCATATGGTTAATTAAAAAATTATCAAACTTTGAGGACGGGGACAAGAGCTGAGTAGTTAAGCTAAGTAATGAGGCTTGATAATAACTAGCTAAATGAGGTAGTGCCAAACCACCCTGGTCTACATCCAGTTGCAGAATGGATAACTTAATTCGAGACTTTTTCTTAGCCCAAATAAACTCACGAAAAATCCTATCGATTTCATTAAAATACGAAATTGGGATCTTTAGAGGGAGATTTAAAAATAAAAATAGCAACAAAGGAAGAATCGACATTTTTATCAGAGAGACTCGACCTATTATTGACAAGGGCAATAATGTCCATCTTACTAGCAGACTTTTTATTTTATCAAGTGTTTTACCATAGTTTAGCTGAAAAAGTTGGAGAAAGTCTACTGTAACATACAGGCCCAGATATCTAATGGGTTTAAGAGGTGCAAATGTGAGCCCTTCCGGCAACTCTGTTCCTGATGCATTAAATAAAAGGAGTTCCGTTTTGGATTGATTGACCCTATAACCCCCTAATTCTGTGAATGCCTGGATTTCGCCCAATGCTCTCTCAATGTTCGATTTTTCTGGATTCAAATACAGAATAAGATCATCAGCAAACAGCTTTATTTTAGCCATTTCTAATAGGGGGCCCGGATTAATATATTTGAACAGATTTTTATTGCTAATGGCTCGATAAAAAGTGAAAACAGAAGGGGAGAGGGGGCATCCCTGCCTGGTGCCCCTCCTTATCACTACCTCTCCCGCCTCCTCTGAATTTATAATAATTCTTGCAATGGCTCCCCTATATATTCTCTCCAACATCTCGATCAATTGGCGTGGAAAGCCAAACTCACCCAAAATAAAAAAGAGAGCCTGCCAATCTACCAAATCAAATGCTTTTTCTGCGTCCATCATTAAGATGGCCGCAGATTCCTTCGTAGTAGAAAAATAATCAATAGCTTGCATCAGATAGAAAGTATTTGCAGCCATAGATCTCCCAGGCACAAACCCTGCCTGATCTGCATGCACCAAATAGTGTGCGCAGCCTGCAATTCTATTCGCCCAAATTTTCATAAGAAGTTTATAGTCTACATTAAGTAGACTTATTGGGCGATAAGAACTTGGGTCCTTAGGGTCCTTATCTTTCTTTAAAATTGAGACCACCACTGATTCTTTAAATCTATCTGAGACCTGTGCTCCTGCCAGTACTTGGTTGTATAGTGGTACTAGGAAGGGTGTAAGTTCATTTAAAAACAGTTTATAAACTTCAATAGGGATCCCGTCATTGCCGCTCGCCTTCCCATTTGCCATTTTATTAACGGTTTCACTTAATTCTGCACCAGTAATCGACTCATTCAAGAGCTTGCAATCCTCCTCACTAACTTTTGGCAGGTGTACAGTTTTAAAATAATCAGCAAGAGCTTGAGGATCAACTATCTGAACATCCGCATATATCTTGTTGAAGTGAGATATAAAAATTTCAGCAATTCCGTCCTTATCACTCACTAGACACCTAGTCCTTGGATTTCTGATTTGTGGAATGGTCTGTTTACTCTGTCGCGATTTTGTAGACCATGCCAAAAATTTCCCGATATGCTGGCTTTCCTCGTACACCTTTTGGTGAGCAGCTTTACTTCCAGCAATTTCCTCGAGCAAAAAGAAACTTTTAGCTCCTCCTTAGTCCTAGAAAGTTCCTGCTGAAATGTCTCTTCCTCACGTTCCCCTACTGACCTCCCCAGAAGTTCTCTTCTAGCCCGCTCTACCGCTTCCTGGAGTCCGGCAATCTTAAGTTTCCTTTCCTTATAAAGATTAGCTCTATATGCCACCACCCTTCCCCTAAATGTAGCTTTAAAGGCCTCCCATACCATAAAACCTGATGCCGAGTTCACATTCTCCTTAAAAACCATCCTATAAAATCGCGAGTTTCATCGATCCAATTTTGATCTGATAGCAATGCTTTGTCGAAATGCCACCTATTACTCTTTCTCCTGGAGGCGGGCAAGTGCAATAACAAGGATACTAAAGAGTGGTCTGAAAAAGGATTAGAGAGAATCAATGATTCCCCCTTGCGAACAGATTACTGATCAAAAAGAAATCCAAACGAGATGCTGTTTTGAATCTCGCTGAGTGGCACGTAAACTCAGTGGCACCTGGGTGATCTATTCTCCATGGGTCCAACAAAGCAAAATCCTCCTTAATAATTTTTAAGAGCCTATCTGTTTTAGGTTTTAATTGCTTTTTTCCCTTGTTAGAGGTATCCAAACGTAAATCTTGAATTAGGTTAAAATCTCCCCCATAATTATCAACCCCTGCGCACCCACCAACAGATCGTATACCTGTTCCAGGGCCGCACAGTCGTCAGTGATTGGGCCATAATAGTTGAGCAGCACTAAAGCTATCCCATTAACTACAACTTCTATCCACAGCCACCTGGCTCGCTCATCCCGAATCACCTTACCCACCTCCCAATCTAGATCCGAAGATAGAAGAATACCCACTCCTCGCACTGCCGCCTGGGCTGAGGCAAAATATGCTTGAGCGTATTTCTTTGGGAGGGTGAAGTTGGGGGAACTAGATTTGAGATGTGTCTCCTGCAAAAAAATCACCTGGGGGAGAAGGATTCCAACCATTTTAACATTGCTCCTCTTTTTTGTGCATTCAAGAAGCCATTTACATTACATGAAACTACCTTCAACCCTTGTGTCTATACCATTTTTCAAAGAGGACTTTTATTTTCTCCTTTTCAGCTCTTTTGCAACCTTCTTCTACTTGTATCCGGCCCCTCAATAAAACCAACTCAACCTGTTTAGGAACAGAGACCCTGTCCTTTTCTGCTTAGCCACCATTCCTAGTCTGCCTGTTATTCATACGCTCACTTTTTCTGATGCTCCCCCCCTTACCCCCCACCCTTCTACCCACCCAAAACTGTCTGTGGAGTGAGGCTGCCCTTCCCTCACCACCACCACCTCCCAATAACCACAAGGTGCCTTGGTTGGGCACCCGGGAGCGCATCCTCCCCCTCTCCTCACTGACACCTCTGTCAATATTAACCCCGGAATAGTTAAAGTATACAACATACTTCGGGGACCCCACAGCTTACTTACGTAATAACGAATACCAGCTTTGTGAGGGACACAATACAAGAGTACTCCAATGCTTCAATACCTCAATAAGTAGAATCATATGTAATACAATATACACAGTACGTTAAAGAATAAAGTGCATTATGCAATGTGCAAAGTGCCATACGGAAACAACAGCTCTACGCCTACTGCAACCAGTGCAGCGAAATATCAGTGTCGCACAAGATAAAGTGCAATGTGCAAAGTGCCAAAAGAAAAAAAACCTACATGTCACATCCTCCATACACATTGTAGAGTAAAATTCAAGCATATAAAATGCCACGGAAGGTATAAGGAAGTAATCCATGTAGGGTACCCATACAAGAACAGGGGATAAAGTGCAATATGCATTGTGCAAAGTGTGCAAAATGTGCAAAGTGTCGCATCCAAGCATCGATATAGACTTACTATAGCATATGCAATGAGCATTAGTGCAAACAAATTACGATTACTACCTTGGCATACATTATATATAAGGTAAAGTGCCGTACACAGTGCATTACAAGTCTGTCCCTGCCCAATAAATAAAATTAAAAAAAAAAAGTGCAGAAAGTACAGTGCGAAATGGTAATAAGTCCTATAAGTCCTATAAGTCCTATAATAGGTCCTACTTAGATTATCTAAAATGACCAAATGCCAGAATATTCAAGCAATAAAGGAATGAAATATCTCACAGCTCAATCAGTGAGTTGATTATAACAGAGCAAGAAGAGACTAATACTTAAGACTGTTTAACTTCAATTAAGTCTGTTTGAGTCTCTTATTTTTCATTAACTTGAGTCATCTTCAGCAGTAACTCTTGAGCTTCTTCAAGAGAAGAGCATAGGTGGGACCTTCCTTTCCATAAAACTCTCAATTTGGACTGTTGCGCAATCGAGGCCTGGGCTCCTGCATTCTTGAATTGACTCAGCAATCCAACAAAGTCCTTCCGTCTCCGTGCTGCTGCTGCCGACATATCGGAGAATACTCGTACTCGACCTCCACTGGGTAGAACAATCTCTCTCTTCTGGATTGCCTTTGTTAGTACTGCCTCTCTAATACGGTAATCCGAAAAGTTCACAATTATTGTCCTAGGATACTTAGCCCCAGGAGTTTTCTGGAAGGGAACTCTGTGGGCCCTCATTACTGTAAGATCTTCCGGCGCCTTCTCCAGCAAGTGGTCTCTGATTAATGATTCAATATAGGCCACTGGATTAACTTGGCCGTTTATGCGTTCGCTGTCCTCTGGGATCCCTGTGAAGCGCAGATTCGAGCGCCTTGCATAGTTCTCCATCTCGTCCATCTTATTCTGAGAGGCCTGAACTTTCTTCTGGAGAGAGACAATATCAGAATCCCATAATACAGAGTGGTCCTCAATATCAGATACCCGTTGTTCCAGTTCTTTAAATCTCTCAGGTATTTGCTGTACCATAGTTTCAATTTTATCTAAACGTTGATGCAATAGTGAGAGTTCCTGAGCTTGTGCGGCTTTGCAATCTCGAATTTCTCCCAGAATGGTTTCGAAGAGCTGCTGCATCTGGGATAACGGAACAACTAAAGACTGGGCCGCATCAGAAGCATCAGAAGCAGTGCCAATGGTAGCCTCCCCAGCATTGACGATACCCGTTCCCTGCTGGCCAGCCGGGGCCCTCGCTTCTGGCCTTGTTTCTGGTCCCATCACCAACTCATGCTGTACCAGGGGGATAGAGACCCCAGGACCTCACTTGCCCTGGAATTACGTCGTGCCATCTCCTGCGTTACCCCCTGTGTATCCCCTGCCAACTGCCTTGGTTGGGTTTGGTCCTCTGAACTTTTTCGAGAAGGGGCTCTCCTTCTTTTCCCAACGGAGCCCCAGTACACATAGTGACGACAGTGTCTTTCTCCTGAATTACGGGGGCCGCCTCCTGAGGAAGTATCTTGACCACTGTGCTAACCAAAGTAGCCATCTGATTGAATTTGCGATTTATAGAAAAAACCGGGTACTCCTTAGGAGGATTGACCCCAGATCTCGGTGTGGACGACTCGACTACCACTGCCCCCTCGACTCTGCCTTTGACCCCGGAACACAATTCTGGTGAAAGCTCCAGTGAGGTAGAAGAAGTTCCAGGAGAGTCAGATGGTGTAGAAGAGAACTTCTGGGACAAGAGAGCCACTTGTGAGGTCGTAACGTTTATATCCCCCCTAATTTTCTGAACAGTTCTTCCTCTCCTTACAGCCAAAATATGGGCCTGAGCTGTTTGACGTCTAACTTTCTGTGCTGGCGAAGGAGAAGTAGGGGGAGCTGCAGCTGAGGCCCCTGCGCGTGCTGTTGTCCCTCTCAGTACCATCTGACGCATAGCTCTTGGCTCAATCCTAGTCAGGGCCCCTTAAATCTCTTCCGTAAAACAAGTTCTTACTTCACAGACCACGTAGAGCAAATGAGCTTCTGGGCGTAAAGTCACTTAATTGCAAGCTAACTGCCAGAACCAGAACCGGCAGAGTTTACATATAAAACAACTCTCTTTCCCTTTCTCCTTCTTCCTCTCACGAAAAGAAAAAGAGGGGGGAGCAGCTCGAGAATCCAACTCACCAAGTTACTAAGAGTAGATCCAACCGTGTCTGTCAGCTTGAAGGCAGTAGAGTCATGCCTGGTAAAAGTGCCGCTCCTGTTTCATATTCTCACTCACAGCCCTTTTGAACTGCTCGAGCTCTATGGCCGCTGGTTCCAGCGTGTTACACCGACGAGCAGCTCCAACTCTCTAGCCCCGTGTATTCTCTGCCGTTTCTGCCGTTTCTGAGGCTCCTCGTAATTTTCCATCCCAGGATAGTCACAACCTGGGGCAGCAGGCAGTGTACACTTCCCGAATGCCTAGAAACCGCCACTCACCGAGAGCCCTGGAAACGCCATTACGGTGCGCGCTGAAGCTTCGCCTTTGCTGCCGCTGCTGCGGTCATCCAGAAAGCCGAAGGTGGAGGAAGGGGCAATGCGCTCAGAGTCAGCAGGACATCGGGCTCCGCCTGCTGACCGAGTCTCCCTGTGTATTGTTATCACTTGCAGATGTTGGTACAGAAGGTGTTTTCATCTCTTTGATCTTGGCTAGACCAAGACAAGATGTTTGTTGGACAGTTTCATTCAAAAACATAATTTGTTCAGGGATGATACAGGCTCTATATAAAGCTTTATCCCCTGCACTTGCCAATCTTTAGTACCCCAGACAGTTTTTGTGTCTATTGTGTGTTTCCAAAAGACGAAACCCTGTCTAGACAGTTGGGCAATAAATGCTGCAGAATAAATCTGTTTTGTATTTGTTAACATAATTTTCAGTCCTGTTTTGTTTACATTTTTATAGTAAAACGTTTCTGGATCAGATGTATTGTAACCTGAAAAATATGGAAACTTATTAGCAAATGTTTTTGAACTACCTTTTGGTGGTGTAGGACAATGCTCCCATTGGTTAAACATAAACACATTTCTAGGGTTTGCAGATTTATGCAAATAATGATGACCATAGTGGTTATAGCAATACAGTTGTTCATAGTCTGATGGGAAGATTTATGAGGTTTCAAAAGTAAGTTCACATCTTTTCTTTCAGTGTTCACATGGATGTATCTGCCATTTATAAGCACACTCATAGTCATAGCCAAAGCAGGAAAACAAATATTCCAGAAATAATCCAGAATTCAATCCATGGTGAAACCAGATAAGTCTTTTTCAGAAAGTGAAGAAAGTCTTGTACTTGCTGCTTGAATGTTAATGATGCTGGCGTCGTTTCAGGTTCACTCGGATCTTCTGAGAATGTATCAAAGTGGACTGGGATGTTATGCCTATATAAGGGCAGGGCGAATTGTGCCTATATAAGGACATGATACAGGAAAACCTATATACGGACACCCTAAGAGGAATACAATACTATTCCACTCTACAACACTACACTCTAACCTATTGTACTGCATGCCACTTCACTGTACCTCACTGCACTGTACACAACTCCAAACTACATCACTGCAATCTACACTACTCTTCTGCACACTATTACACACTACACTCTACACAACACCACTTTTCTCCACTCCACTGTATGCTATTCTACTGTATGCCACCCCACTCAACTCTTCAACACTCCACTCCATGCTATTCACTCTTTCTACCACACTCCACTCCATGCTATTCCACTCTATGTCACTACACTATAGGCCACTCCACTACAGGCCACTCCTCTATTGCACACTGCACTGTAGAACTCTCCAACTATGCGACTCCACTCTACACCATTCCCCTGTACGTTATTCTATTGAAAACTATTCCACTGTTGGCCACTCCATTGTACCACATTCCACTGTACTCCACTCCACTTCACTCCACTCTACTGTGCTTTATGAAACTCTGCAGTAGCACATCCCCTTAATAGCATTCCACTTGACAGCAGTAATCTCTATGATTTCAATTTTTTTGTTGTTAAAAATAAAAAAACACTGAATTTCAATGAAAACAATGTTAAAATGCGGGGCGATTCTAACTTGAGGCCATATTAGAGCCAGGCAAGATCTGCCCACCCTTCTCATCAGTAATTTCATTGCAAATGTTGCAGTGATATTATCAATGATATCATAGAAGATGTCATGAGTGATGTAATATGTGTGGTAATTAGCATTGCATGGCGAGGGCATGGGTTATAGTTACTTTAGGGCATGAGGTATTGTTACTCAATATAGCTATAAGTATAATTGATGAATTTCAATGGTTTTGTGTGTCTACAATCTGAACCTAACTATAACGTCCCTGTAACCTTCGGTTTTTTTCATGTGAAATTCTAAGGTCTTTCAATTCTTTTTCCTGACTAAAATGTCTTTGTGACTTTTGATATTTTTACTGAATTTCACATTTTTAATATAAATTGTACTACAAATTCACCCATAAGTTCAGTTTAATAATATCTATTTTCACAAGTTATGGATAGATTTTATTCACAGATTCATTCTTATTATATTTTTAAACCTAAAAATTAAATAAAAATAAGTTAAGGTAACATCTGTATTCTTTCTGTAAATGCAATGTACCAAGGGGTATATTCACAAGAACGTGTGATAACTACCGCAAGAGTAGCGTAATGCAACTTTCAATATCGCAGTCTATCGCGGGAAAATATCCCTGTGTCAACGTGGAATTCACAACAAGGTGGTACCATGCGATAGTCACCAGATAACGCGTCAAATGTCAGCGTGAAAATCAATGCCACGCCGGAAAAATGTGAAACGCGAACGCGAGAAATCATGCGATGAGGCAAATCGCGGTACAAAAAGTAGCAAAAACCAGCCTCAGGCCTGCAAATCCCACACGTCTAGTGGGAAATTGCACCATAAAAACCACAGACACAACACACCAGAAACAAGCCAAAGCACGTAGCAACATGGATGCACCCTGACCCATTGCAGAGGGCAACGCGAACCCCACAACCCCCACAGACCACCAGCAAGGAACAACTGGCTCGGGGAAGGCCAAGGAGAAAAGGGAGAGGAAGACGGGGTGCAGACCGCAGGTAAACAAGACCAAGGCCACGGAGGCAACAGAACACTACCAGCAACTGACCCACAAACAGACCACCTGGAATGCAGTCCGAGTGCCCAGGAGGCCAATCCAGGAGGCCAAGAGGCGCCGGCAGGACTTGACAACCTAAACCAGGTACAAACCCGCTGCCAACAGGAAGGCAGCAACGGCGACAGGAGGTGGCAGTCCAGCGACACAGGAGGAGCAGGAGGAAAGCCAGGCCACAGTCATCAGTGTGGAGAGGGTGCAAGGAGTAGGGAGTACGGACACAGCTCGACAGGACCTGACACAACAACAACAGGGTGAGGATCCAACAGGTCCTGGGGGGACGGCGGGTGATGGGCACAATGCCACACATGCACAATGAGGTGTAACACACTGCACACCCACATTTACCCAGGGACATGTCCCCCATCCCCGTGGCACACTGCAGCACACACACATAGCAATCACAGCACATACCATGACAATGTAGCACAAAGTGCAACACCCACACTGCAGAACAGGGGACACAACTGGGTCCACTCAGGTGCAGAAACAGAACAATCACATAGGACAGGGCAGGGAACTGTGAGATGCACATCTACGGCTACAACCCCACATCAGCCATGTAGGCCAAATGTACACTGTCCCAACTCAAATAGCCACCACCGCCCAAACAGTCACAATGTACATTGTCACACAGTCTGCATGTCGATAAGAACAAGGCGCCAACACAATGCCAACATGCACCTCCCTTGACAATGCAGAGGGACAAACAACACCTCCAGCAGGTCAGAACAGACAACCCATCAGTGATGCCCGAGACGAACACCACATCCCAGACACCGACGCCCGACAACAGCCCATGGACATCCCACACAACCCACCACCATGACCAGGGCAGACAAGCTACTCAGAGGAAAAACCCAGACCCTGCAACAGATCACACAGCATGAAGTACCCGCAATCACGGCTGCCTCACAACACTTCACCCACCCACACATGGCACCCCAATGCCAGGTGCCAGAACGCCAAAAGGAGGTGGCCCAACAGGTGAGGGTGTTGCCTAACCCATGGAATGCGAACAAGAACACATACGTGGGTGTCCAATACCCTTCAGGGACCACCTACACCCCACAAAGGAGACCCACACCTCCACAGAGACACATGCACATATAATGTTGAACTGGCTACGGACACGTGCGCCCGGCCCCTTTATTGGCAGGGCCACATGTACAGTGATGCCTGTGCTGGATGTGTGTGGGGTGAGTATAAGCCAGCCCGCACGGAGTGCTTGGTGCTGGCAACAACCTGAAAAGTGGACACCAGTGTAATGGAAACAGAAAACACCAGCATAACAGGGTCAAATGCAGAGCAACATGGAGGGATCCGGAGTAAGGACAGAGGTCACCCAATATTCAGACTGGACGTTCCGTGAGTTGCAGTGCACTGAGGTAGGGGCACTAGAGAAGAGCGCGCTCATGTGAAGGAATTGCTAGTATTGTGTCCCTTCGGGTTAGTCCTGATGCAGATGCAGTGGGGTGTGGTACACCTGCATCAAATTCCTCATCAACGTCCCAGGTCTCCCACACTGCCTGAGGTGACAGTTGCGTCCGCAGTCCACAGCGCAATACCCAGTATTAGATCCGGGTGTGCAGCTTGACTACCGCCACCAGTCTGCATTCCTGCCTTGGGGCTGTTGCCATTGTCTGTGCCTTCTCCCATCCACACACTTGACACATCCTCCTCCTCATGGTCCCAGGTCTTCCCCACTGCATGAGGTGACATTGCTGCGCAACCTCACAACAGCACAAAACTCAATCAGTAACGGACAATGGCTTGCGGTGCACTGAGTCACTGGCACCTGGAGTGCTGAACAGGGCAGCAGGCCGATGATGGCATCCACGACAGGTCTGAGCAACTCCGTAGGTCTGTCAGGACCACCCTTTCGACTCTGGCAGATGGCGGTTGAAGGTGGTCCTTCCGGTGGTGGCGTGTGCCTCCTGCGGTGATGCGACGTCCGGGCCGGTCAAGACTCAATGCCATGTGTGGGCCCTTGTGGCCCGCAGTTGGGGCCGGAGGAGGCGGACAGCGCAGGGCCACAGACACATGGCATTGATGACCCCAAGACCATCACTACAGAGGCCATTCAATGTCTCAGATGAAGGGGTCCCAGGCCTGAGCAGCACAGAGTTAGTGGCTCCGGATGCACTGCGGCCGGCACAGGCACCCAGCCATGGTACGGTGACTTGCGGTGCAGTCAGAAGGGCCATGCAACGTGAGCGGGTCCCCGTCAATGTCCGAGGTGTATGTTGCGGAGGGTTTCGGGGGACAGTGGAAGGTGTCCTCCAGGGCATGATACGGAAGGTCTGATGTTATCTGGAAGCAGCAAATGGAGGAGTGGAAAGCGCAACCCTCGTTTTCACCAACAATTCGGGATCAGCTACATGAGGATGAAAACTAGCCCCTAGTCCATAGACTCAAACGCCACCAACGTACGACCAGTGAGTGACCATGAATGTCGGGGAACAAACTCAGTGGCACAGGTGCTGGGAGGGGATGCAGTCTGCGATGATGCCTGTACACAGATGTGAACTCCAAGAATGCCAAATCAAGGCGCTGTGACCTACTGGACCGCAGTGTAGGCCGGAGGCAGCGGTCAGCAGTGGCCCACAGCCATGGGTCGTTGGCTCGTGAGGCACAGAGTTAGTGACACAGTGGCAGTTGTCGGTAGTGTTCAATCACCTCTGTGACAATGATCCTGTTCCCGCCAGACTGCAACGCGTCATCCTCTTGCGCCCCTCCGTGCGTGCGAAGAAATGTATTCTGCTTTTGAATTACCGATGTTCAGTTCCAATTCGTGTGCAGCGTAGGCCAGGTTGTGATGCCATGCACAGACTTGTTGCCACCACATCGAAGGGTGTATGGTGAATTGTTCTCTGCCTTAAATAATGTTCACTGCCATGGTGTAATCAAGACTCAGTTCCAAATGTGTGACCTACCTGACCGTGGTGTAGACCTGAGGCAGCGGTCAGCAAGGCCCATTCACCGAGTGTCGCCGGCATAGGTTGGATGGTCCCACCGGCCTGTGTAGTTCAGGTTCAGTGGCACCACGTGTTCGGTCACCTCCGTTTATGTGACACGGCATTCGTCCGGACTGAGCCGCATCTTCCTCTTACACCTCTCCGTGCGACCACTGGTGTGGACTCCGCCATTCATGCTTTGCGACTAGGTGCTGGATGTGTGACCCACTGGTCAGCAGGGTAGTCCTGGTCCCTCATCCACGTGTCACCGGCTGGCGTTGAACAGGGTTAGTGGCACCACATGTTGCCAGCTGGCGTTGAACAGGGTTAGTGGCACCACATGTAGCTGGCTGGCGTTGAACAGGGATAGTGGCACCACGTGTCGCAAGATGCCCATATGGAACTATGCCTCACTGATCGGGGGGGGTCTGGTGCTGTGGACACTGGCCCGGATTTGGGGTCACTGCCATTCATGACTCAGGACACAGTTTCACATATGGGACCTACTGGTCTGAAGAGTAGGCCGAAGGCGGCAGTAGAGTACGTCAACGAAGAAGGAATAAAGCGGACCTGTGTCGTGGAGGCTGTGATGGTCTGAGGTGGCTGCCAAGGTCACGGGCCTCGGGCTTGGAGCTTGCGCCGGTACATGGTGGGCCCTCCTTGACACACGCTGGTGTCAGCAGGTGATCAGTGTGGCCTGGCTGCGCAGGGGCAGGCCTGACGGGTTCGTGGTCCAGCGTGCCAGGGTCCGGCAGGTGCACAGCATCGCAGGCAACTCCACACACAGGGATGGTGTCGGCCTCGTGGCAGGGTGGGAGGCAACGCCCTGTCAGAGACGTGGGTCTTTCCGGAAGAGGACCACGCCCAGGCCTACGTGCTTTTTATTCACACCCCTACGCTGGCGTGCCGTACGCCGGGCCATCCCACTCCGGTGACGCTTATGGGGGGGCGTAACAGGCAACATTTCCGCGAGGTCCCCCACTGGCTGTGGTGACATGGTGGCGTCCACTGTCCACTACACTCCATACACAAGCGGTGTATGTCGCCATGCTTATGGGTGTGTTCTGTATACTGCGGTGTGTCCAGCACATCTCCGGCACTCTTGGCATTGTGTACTTTCCCAATCATGGTTCTACTGCATCCTTCACACATGCCTGGTTGCCACCTCTCCCCACATTGGGCTATTATGTGGCTGAGGTGCCATGTCGTTGCTGGCTCATGTTCAGGGCTTGCCCATGTGAACATTGTAAGTTGTTCTGTCGTGTCTGGTGGGTGGGCATGTTGTTGTGCCTGTTGTATGTGATTTTCTGACGTGTGCATTGCCAGAGTTGTGAGTTGCATGGTTGTGGAGTTGAGGTGTGTGGGGTGTTCATTTGGATATTGCCAAGAGGCTGTGCAATTCCCTTGTTGCCATCCGGGGAACGCTGGGTGATGATGGACTGTCGGAGGATGAAGGTAACATGCACACTGGCTGTGTATTTGAAGGCAACATTGTTGGGTGTTCCACGGTGTTCTGTGGTTGCCTGCACATTGATGTGAGATGTGCGCTTCCTGTTGCGGTGATTGTGTGCTGTGTCACCAGGGGGCACAGGTAGTACATGTGTGCTGTGTATTGCCCCCAACACGTGCGTGCGTCCCGCTTGGGCGTATGGTCCTTGCTTGGTCTCCAGCGGATCCTGCGGATTGTGTTGTACGTATGGGGACTGTGGTACCAGGGTGATGGTGATGTCCAGGACAGGTGTGGGGGACTTGGATGTGGCTGGCTGTGAGACTCCTCCAACTCTGGCGGGTGTTGGATGGGATCCCAGGGGCCAACAGGTGCAGCCATGCCATCAGCTTTGTGTGGGGTGGGATGTTGGTTGTCTGCTGTGTTGTTGCCTTAGGCCTGTTGGGCGATGATGTTCAGGATGCGTAGGTTGGTTGTCCCTTTCAGCCTGTAGTGGACGATGACATTGTCAGATGTTGGGTCTGTGCGGCTGGTACCTTTCCTGGGGTTCTGCGGTCTTTGTCTACGCTGCGTCTGTGGTGGTCTGGGGGGGTGTTCCGGGTGTGGGTTGGGGTCCTGGGGTGGTGGAGGTGGGTGTTGTGGCCCTCTTGGATGTCCGGGCCGCATGATGGGTGGCTCCATGGCATCTGTTGCCCTTCGGAAGTGGCCCTGGGCTTGCTCCATTTTGTGGTGCTGGCTGCCGTCCAACTTTACACCAGGTCAGAGCAGGTGTAGATTTCCTGGTGCTAACGCGCCTTATCGCCTGTTTTGTGTTTTTATCGCGGATGTGGCTGGTCGTTGTGAATGTTGAGGTGTGCTGTTGTCTCGACTTTTGTCACGGGAACGCCTACTCTGCATCTCATTAGCGATATTTGCGGGGGTCCTCTGTGGCGATGTTTTTTGCGGCTGCTATCACAGGTAAACTGGTGCTGTGGGCTGTTAACACCGGCTTGTGAATGGGGAGGTAAATTTATCACGACTTTGGCTGCGATAAAGTGCCGTTAATTCGGCGATAGCTCCTTGCGAATATGCCCCCTAGTCTTTCTTGTTTTTATTAATTTTTATAGATCGTCAGATCCACTGCCAACCAAAAGCACACATTCAATACTAAAACAAAAACACATTTTATACCAACATATGCTATTGCAATTTCTGTACGTTTATCACTGCCTGTGTATGGATGCGTGAATGGCTCTGAGAGTGACTGTGTGGGTGTGTGAGTAGGTTTTTGAGCAGCTGTGTGGGTATGTGAGTGGTTTTGTGGTTCTGTGAGTGGATCTGCGAGTGGCTGTATGGGTTTGGTTTTGTGACTTGTTGTGCGGCTGTGTAAATGGGTGTGTGAGATCATGAGTGGGTATGTGAGTAGCTGTGTGGTTGAATAAGTGGGTGTGTGAGTGGATATATGAGTAGGTGTCTGAACAGCTGTGTGAGTGGGTGTGTGAGTTGTTTTGTGGATCTGTGAGTGGGGGTGTGAGAGGATGTATGGATGTGTGAGTGGTTGTGAGAGTGGCTATGTGAGTGGCTGCAGTTGTCTGTGAGTAGATATGTGAATGCTTTTGTGGGTCTCTTAATGGGTGTATGAGAGACTGTATGGGTCTCTGAGTAGGTGTGTGAGTGGTTTGTGTGAATGGTTGTATAGGTGTATCAGTGATTGTGTGTGTCTGGGTCTATGAGTGGGTATCTGAGTGGCTGTGTGAGTCTGTGAGTGGGTGCGTGAGAGAGTTTGTGGGTGTGTGTGTAGGTGGGTGTGTAAGTGGTTGTGTAGGTGTGTGAGTGTTTGTGTGAGTGAGTGGGTCTGAGTGGATGTGTGAGTTACTGTAGGGGTATGTGAATGGATGTAAGAGGCTGGCTTAGTATATGGTGCACACTCACAGGAGTGATGTTCCCTGCACTAATCCAGGCAACCCTTATGGTGATTTTAGTGGCCTTTAATAACCCTAGGCTCTCAAAGTAGCAGCTGTGGAAAGCAGCCTTCAGGCCTATCTTGAAGGAGTGTAAAGCAGCTTGTGTTACCACATTTAATCAACAGTGTACAATAGATGAAAATGAACCACACAGTGTATAAGAACAAATAATTCTATTTATTACACAGCACAATCACTAACACATTGTTCTATCTCCTATCAACAATACACATGAACATACGTTAAGGAAATCAGGTACGCAGCACAAATTTACACTGGTCTCCAGGGGGAGACAAAACCATATACTGATGAAGTGGAATGCCAACTGCAAGGAAGAATGGGACTTGGATCAAAAGACTCAGATGGGCTGGGAGAACCAGGAACCAACCAAGGTAAGTACAAAGGAACCCCACGGGGACTGTGTGCAGAGTAGAAACACAGCTGGGTGCCCAATAGAAGTCTATGGAGAAGTAGTGTTTGCAGCTTTAAAGAAAAAGGACCCTTCCAAGAGGATCCGAAAGAAACCCTTTGGAGGAAAGAAGCGTGGAAAGACACCCCACCTATGGATGCCCCTGGAACCAGGTGAACTGCAGCAAGGAAGCCAGGTGCATAGGCGTGACGTTGAAACCTTCCCAAGACAACAATGTAGATGAAAAAAGGCATCTGGGGAAGTTCTTGAAGAAGTCCAGTGGAAGCCAAGGGTAGATCCTGGAAGAGGAGAACCTGTAAGCAGACTGGACAGAGTCTGCGTCACTCGGAGGTGACCAGGAGGCATGGAAGCACAATGCCCATTGATGTCAGAGGTTCAGGTGAGTTGAGTTGCTGCAGCTGTGAGGATCAGCTGATATTAAGGAAGACCAGGAACTGTACACAAGCTGTCCCATGTCAGATGTCACTATCTGGATGGTCAATGTCTGGTGGGAGCACCAACAATCCTTGGTAGCCGCAACTGGCAAGGAAAGCAAAAAAGATTAAAATGTTGGGGCCATCAAAGTCCAAGGGACTCACCAAGTGCAGGAGAGTCAGAGCAGGCTCATAATAAGCAGGGATCCCACCAAAGCGGAAGAAGACCCTCAAGAAGACCCACAGGCCAAAGGCACAGGAGTCGCAAGAGTACACCAGCAGCTTACCAAAGATGAAGGCCCATGGTGCAAGGGATGCAGGGAGGACACTGAAAGGATGAGGTGCTGGAGGCTGGAGCTTCTTGTAGCCAGGAGATCTCTGGAGTATAGACCCAACAAGGATACTGTCCTCCAGATTGCAGGGAAGATAGGTCAGGCATCTGGAGAGCCACAGAACCACCACCTGTGTTGCTGAGCCTCAGGAAGCCTGTAGGACGACAGGTGCACCAGACTGCTCAGCTTTGTTGTGATGCTTGCAGATGCGGGGGAGTGACTCCTTCACTGCAAGGAAGATTTCTTTGGATGTCCTTGATGCTCACAGGTCTTCTGCAGATCCTGAGTGAAGCAAAGACACAGATGAGGCAGAAGACTTAAAGAACAGCGAGACCAGGAACAGTAGAATTCTTACTTGATGCATTCTCGGTTCCAGTTGAAGTCCAACAAAGTCCATGTGTCCAGATGGTTGATGAGTGTTTCGGTTTCAGAGGTGTGTCTTGTTCCACAACGAATCTGAGGACCCACTCACAGGGAAGCCCTTTAATACCCAAGGAAAGGGTTGAAAGAACTCTGGGATCCTTCCAAGAGGAGGTACTAGACAGAGGGAGGATACTCCCCTGTCCTTTGTCCAGTTTTGCGACAGAGTGGAAACCAAGGGTTCCTGAACTGGCTCAAACCAGAATATGGAAGGAGGGCACCACTTGTGCCCTTCAATGCAGTCTGGTGGTGCTCTAAAGTGCCTGTACCACAGCCCTATACACTTAGTCCTGTCTGGGAGGAGGTCGCACCTCCCTGTGACAGGAAACATATTGTTCTACCTTCCCCTGCCTAAGCTCAGCTCAGCAGCAGGAGGGCAGTATTGTGTCTGTGGCCGGCGGCAGCGCTAGCTTACTGGCAGACCCTGAGGGGCTGTAACCGGGAGTACGGGGGGGTCCTCTGAGGAGCCCCCAATACAGTGGATGATATCTCCAACAATGGAATCAGTATTCAGGTATGATTCCAAAATGTTTGATACCAAACATGACCAGGTTCGGTGCAGCCATTATATAATTAGACATCACTTAATGACTGATGACCACTTTATATCCTAAAATGGATGATCGCACTTACACAGCCTGGTAAATCAACTCCGGGGTTTGTAGGGGTCTTCTGCTCTTACAAGGGCACCCTCACACTTATAATCAAAGCACCCTGCCTGCAGGACTGAAGGGCCTACCATCTCACACAAGCTACAATGGCAGGCCTGTAGTCAGTGTTTAGGTGGACTCCCATGGGTGGCACAATCTATGATGTAGCTCATGGGAGACCCCTGTTGTAACTATGCCCTGGGTACCTTAGTAGCATATACTAGGGACTTATCGGGGTACACCAGTAGCCAATTGTGGAGATATAAGACAAGTTACCAAAGCCATATTGGGAGAGAGAGCGCAGATGCTGGGGTCCTGATTAGCAGGATCCCAGCAGGCTAAGGCAAAAGCACACTGACACCAGGAAAAACATGGGCGTAACCAGAAAGCAGATCCTACTTTCCTACACAACACCCTTCCCCACCAAATGTAAGGACATGAGACTAATCTTGCCTAGTTGAGTCTTCAGGTTTCAACATTCATCTGTTTATGGCATATGAGGGGCTTATGGTCCATCCGAACAATGAAGTCAGTGCCAAACAGGTATGGCCTCAACTTCTTCAGGGCCCAGACCACAGCAAAGGCCTCCCTCTCAATAGCTGACTAATGCTTCTCCCTGGGGTACAACCTTCTGCTAATAAAAGCTACTCCTTCATCCTGACCCTCTGCATGAAGTTGTGACAACACTGCACCTATCCCTACCTCAGAAGTATCTATCTGAAAAATGAATAGTTTAGAGTAGTCAGGACTTTGCAGAATTGGTGCAGAGCACATGGTTTCACCTACCCCCAAGTAGAAACAGCATTCAGGATGGTGAGCCTCAAAGGCTTCCTGCCCTCTGATATGCTGACCAGGGCCTCTCCAGCTAGTGGAGATGCCTGACCCCCTGACCCAGCCTCACTTTTGACTGCAAGGTCAGAGGGAAAATTAGTAGTCAGGAGAGGTGTGTCCCCTCTCTTCCAGAAGGGTGTGCCCTGGACTGAGGTGACCCCCTCCTTAGGAAAAATCTCCATCTTGAACAGAAGGATTCTACCCAATGAGGTTAGGGGGATGCCCCCTCCCAAAGCGAGGGGACATTCAAAGGGTATAGTTACCCTAAAGGCAAGTAGCCCATTGACTACCAACTGCCAGTACTTGTAATGCTCCTAAATTCACTATTTAGGGCCACCGTTGATTCTCAGATTCCTGCAATCTAAGAAGAAAAGGATAAAGAAGACGACACACAGCTGAGCCTGATAGATGACTACTGATTTGGCACCAACCCTACCTGCCTGTCTCCTGCTCCAAGATCCTGCACTGAAGAGGACGCCTGTCTCGTGCCCAGCGACTTTCAAGAACCCCAGGAAGTCTGCCACTCTCTTCAACAAAGACCAGATCCCCTGAGGACAGCGGCCCTGTCCAGAAAACCTCCAACTTCAAGGACTCCGGATCCAGGCAGATCTGTGACCCCTGCCCACTGCCCGAGTCTGAGTGGCTTACCTGTCCAGTGACGTCTCCCCAGCAATCTAAACTTTGATTCAATCGGTGGCTGACCTCTCCTGGACCCCACAAAGTTGCCTCTAACCTCTACCTGAAGGGTCCCCTTGACCTCGACCAGCTTGAACAAAGAAAACCTAACACCAGAAGGTACCCCTGCATCCTCAACACCCTGGCCTTGGGGAGCACAAGCGACCATGCCTTGACCTTCCTCTGCACTGTAACTTACCTGCTCAGCTAGTGGTCACCTTCAGTGAGTCTCGTGGTCCAAGCGTCAACTTCATTGTGCAACGATATCTTCCATTGGTTTGCATTGGGAACCTAACGCTGATTTGCACCCTGCACCCGGTCGCCCCTGTGCCACAGGTGGTGTAGCCTTGGTGCTGCCTTGTGCCCCCCCATGATCACTTTGACCCCCCGGGGGCCTGTGCCCTGAAATCACAGGTACCTACTGTAGGAAGGTGGAATCTGACTATATGGTTGCCCCCACTTTTTTTATGGTGTTTTGCTGGTTTATGACTTAGTTGGACTGGGATCCTGCTATTCAGGGCCCCAGTCTATCTTCTTTCTCTGTAAAAAGGTTTCCATGTGCCTTAGGCACATCTCTGATTGGAATCTGGAGTGCCCTTATAAGTCCCTAGTATATGGTATACTATGTACCAAGGGCATAGGTACCTCAGAGGCCTACCAGGGGCTGCAGCATGTATTGTGCCACCCCTGGAAGGCCATCCAAACTGACACCACAGGTCTGCTACTGCAGGCTGGGTAAGGTGGTGCATGCACCCCTTAGTGTGATATAGGTTACCTATATCACTAAATACATACACACATATAAACATATAAGTCACTCCTAAGGCAGGCCTTATCAATCCTAAAGGCAGAGTGCATGGTTCCTATGTGAGAGGGTGCCCCTGCATGAGCAGGGCCCCTCTGCAGCGTTCGGAGACCATCTCTGATGCTGTTTGTAGTGCAGCCTGACCATATACTCTTAAGCGCATTATATCCTCGCGGTAAAATGCTAACTTTGGAATGGCTGCACCTAAACATGTCGTGTTTGGTGTCAAACATCTTGGAATACTACCCCCCCGCCAATCCTGGCAGCGGGGGTAGCATTCCACCCTTCTAGAGGGAGAGACATGTTAACCCTGGCCTGGCCGGTAACTTCTTTCTAAAGCCTGGCATCACAAACTGGATGCTACTGCCACAGACACAAGTCTGGCCTCCTGCTGCTGGACGAAACTCCGGCAGGGGAGGCCTGGACAATAGGTTTCCTGTCCCAGGGAGGTGTGACCACCTCCCCAGACAGGATAATGTGTATTGGGGCTGAGCGGGAGCACTTTCTGGTGCTTTGAAGTCCTGCACTGGGGGCACACTTGGTGTCCCTGTGCATACCCCAGTTCAAACCGGATCAGGGGCTTGCAGCCCCTGCTTTGGCGTGAACTGGACAAAGGGAAAGGGGTGTAGCCACCCCTCTGCCCTGACCCACCCATAGGTGGGGCCACAGAGTAGTCCAACCCCTATACTTAGTGTAAGTATAGGAACCCAGTCCTTAGGACTTTAGATTATCCCTGGACGAAACTCTGTAACTGAATCCTGGACCTTCGACGCTCTACTCACGATTAGAGGACAGAAGAATCTCCCTTGGGGTCAAGGAGTGACTCCCCTGCTTGGCAGGCACCAAAGAAGCATCTGTCCGGTTCGCATTTCTGAAGCTCCCGTCGGACGCCGAAGTCATCGCATCACCAGAGGTGGATTCTCAGACTTCCCCGAGGCTACCCTGAGTCCCCAGCAAAGCTGAGGCCCGTGGCTATCGTGGGTGACTTGAGACCATGACCCCTGGACACTGAGTACATTTGCAAGTGCATCCCTTCTGGGTCTTCCAAGAAGTCGTGCTTTGGGCTCCGAGTAGCCCTAGCCTCCAGCACCACCTGCACCGAAGATCACTGGCCCCCACTCCACGAGTGGCCTGTAAGCCAGATCCACGTGCGGCATCACGAGGCTCCTTCGCGGTCGCTAGCCCGTTGGCTAGTAGCCCTTAACGAAGGCCAATCCTTTCCTAACTTGGCATCCTGGTTGCTCCAGGCCTGCCCTCATTTACTCTCACTGGGTGAGTTCCACAGACCTTGCTGGTCTGCACCATCGACGATCTACATCTTCACCGAGACTTGCCGTTGCCAAGGCTTGTTGGGTCCAATCTGGTCGCTGACACCTCAGTACTCGACAAACATCGTGTACCAGCCTGAATCCTGCTCCTGGTTGCCGACAACGCCTCCTGGACCTCGTGGCTGAAGAGTCAAGACGACCATCAACGCACCTGAAGCACTCGACATCGGTGGGCATCTGTCCATCGCCTTCCTGGTCACTGGCTAGTGACCCAGACTCAGTCCCCTCTGCTTTCAGGTTCTTCAGAACTCCTATCCACTCTTGGATCCACCCAGACACTTTTCTCTTGGCCGCCAGCAGCACTTTGCAGCAGATCGCCATTCGAATCGACGACGAAACCCGACACCGAAAGGCACCTATGCACCCGGCTTCCCTGGGTGAGGTAACACGAGTACTCCGGTGCTCCCGTGGGTAGAGACTCTTCAAAGTCCTAGATCTCAAAGGGTTTTGTCCTAGTCCTCTTTTAAGTGTCCCTTTTCTCTAATTTCCCGATCCCGACTTTCTCCATAGAAGTCAACGGCGTATCGCGGTTGTGTATTTACACTGCACGCGTCTCCCGTGGGTCCCCTGTGTCACTACCTTGGGTGGTTCCTTGTGGTCCAAGCACTTCTAGAGGCTCTAGGCCTAGTGTCTAGTTCAGTCGTGGTTCGCATACCACTTTATTGGTATATGGTTTGGTACGCCCCTAGGGCCCAAACGTGTATTTGTGCTATTACTGTGATTTAATAACTTCTAACTTATGTACTTCGAACTCTAGCCTCATAAAGAGACTAGAGGGGTGTGTTTAGCAATAAATACATATATTTTGAATATATACCTGGTGTGGTGCTCTTTCATTTGGTCACTCAAGAGATTATAGACTGGTAAAACAAGCTGCTTTACATTCCTTCAAGACTTAGCCTGAAGGCTGCTCTCCATAGCTACCACTAGGATAGCTTTCAATAAGGTTGTCTTTAACCTATCTCCAATAAGGGGTTGTTTGGACTGGTGCAAGGTGCCCACTATAATTAGTGGACAGCATATGCCAGGCCAACTTCTCACATTGGTGTGCAGCGTGTGGGATTCCAGCTTGCTATTGTTTTACCAGATAATCTCAATTGAATTGATCAACTGAAAACCACTAAAGGTACCTAAGGTACATATAATTTAAGCTTAGAATACAGTAAGTTCTACTGAACTTAGAGTTGTGTGTTAAGGGATAGCACAACCCTTTCTGCAACTCAAGAGAGTTTAGTAGGCCACACTAGAGTAGGTAGTGCATACACCACACCACACTAGTAATGTCTTTAAGGGTAGGATCTAAAGAATCCTTGCAGGAAGCCATTGAGCTTCCACCCTCCAAGTATGATACACTCCCATTCTTGGAATTGAGAGCTTTATGCAACTTGAGAAAAATAAGGACAGGCCAAAGCCCACCACCCAACACCTCAAGGAGTTGTTGGTGGCTTATGACCTTAGTAAGCCCTTGGGGACTGAAGGGGTAGGAGCTGAGGGTGGGGCAGAGGAAGAGGAGGAGGCCAGGGGTACCAATACCCCCAGCCCCCTCTGAGACTGGCCAGGAGGGTGACAATGACCCTGACCTGGATAACCCAATCCCTCCTGTGGAAGATGATGAGGATGATCTGAATGATCCCCACTTTGTCCCCCAGGAAGGATTAAGAGTGTGCCCAGGAAGTCTAGATCTCCTTCTCAGGAGTCTAACCACTCTGGCACCTCCATAGGGAGCTCTATCTCCTCTCACAGGAGGGAATCCTCTCATGAGAGAAGAGACAGACTGGTCCAGTATGATGAAACTCAGCTGGAAATCAGAAAAAAGCAATTGGCTTTAGATAGGGAATCCCTAGATCTCCTTTGAGAGAGAAGAAAGTTGGGACTAGAGTCCCATGGTGGCAGCCATGTCCCTAGAGACAGGGACAGGTCTTATGACCATAGAAACCTAAACAAGATTGTCCCTCCCTACCAGAGTGGGGATGACATCCACAAATGGATAACTGCACTGGAGAGGGCCTGTAAAGTTCAGAAGGTCCCCCAGAGGCAGTGGGCAGCAATCTTGTGGCTCTCCTTTGCAGACAAAGGTAGAGACAAGCTCCTCACTGTAAGAGAAGAGGATGCTGACAATTACACAGTCTTGAAGAGTGCTCTGATAGATGGGTTTGGCCTAACCACTGAACAGTATAGGTTGAAGTTCAGAGACACCCAAAAAGCTCAGACTCAAGACCGGGTTGATTTTGTAGATTGTGCTACAAAGACTCTGGAAGGTTGGATACATGGCAACAAAGTGCATGACTTTTTAGGATTGTACAATTTGATTATGAGGGAGCAAATCCTTAATAATTGTCAAAACCAGCTTTTGCACCAGTATCTGGTGGACTCTGATCTGACCTCTCCCCAAGAATTGGGAAAGAAGGCAGACAAATGGGTCAGAACCAGAGTAAAAACTAGAAATCAGGGTGGTGACCAGAAGAAAGATTCTACTAAGTCCCAAGAGAAAGTTGGGGATAAATCTAAGGATAAGTCCCCTACAGGGCCCCAAAATTCCTCTTCTAGGGGTGGGTCCCAAACTCCTTCCTCTCCTGAAAAGAAACCATATTGCCATGTCTGTAAAAGCCTGGGCACTGGAAAACTGATCCCAGTTGCCCCAGGATTGGCAATAAAGAAAATGTTCCTCCCACAACTACTACCACCCCTCCTGGTACTACCAGTAGTAATCCTCCAGTTGGGAGTAGTGCACCCAAAAAGTTAGGTGCTTTTGCAAGAGGAACAGAGGTGAGCCCTAGTTTAGACAGGGACCCCTCAACAGACTCCTCTGACTCTGATGGTGGTATAGGATTTGCCACCTTTACCATGGGTCCCACAGCGTTGGGCAGGTACAGATTGGAGCCAATAATTAATGGTCAGAAAGCTGTGGCATTTAGGGACACAAGGGCTAGTGTCACCATGGTGGCAGGGAAACTAGTCCCCCTCACCAGTTTTTACCTGAGTTTAAGTACCAGGTGACCAACATTGATGGTGTCAGAACAGATCACCCCATGGCCATAGTCAATCTCAGCTGGGAGGGGGTCACAGGCCCAAAGAGAGTGGCAGTGTCCCCCACCTTACCAGTAGATTGCCTGATGGGCAATGATTTGGAAATTTCAGCCTGGGCTGAAGTTGAACACCAAACCCATCTTAGGATGTTGGGCATCCCTGTAAAGGTTAGTGGGGCTGTGATGGCCACAGCCCCAGCCCAAGAATTCGGAGAGATGGAGCCTGTAAGAATGGCCCACTCTCCCCCAAAAGAGAGCACAAGGGTTGAAGAAAAGTCTTCTTCCCTCCAGACAGTAGGTAAGGGTCAGCCTCCTCAGGGAACTGACCCTACCCCTAGTGAAGGAACTGCCCCAGAGGTAGTCAGGCCTGGCCTGGCCACACCCCTGATGGCAGAGGACCCTTCCAAGGTGGTACCCAGTCTGGAGCAGGTAACCTGCCCCTCTCTACCCTGCCTCAGCCAGCCCAGGGCTGCAGAGGTCAGGGAGGTCAGTGGACCCCCAGGGCCCCCTGTCCAGAGGAACCCCCCATCAGCAGATTAGGGGCACCCAGTGTAGTAGCCCTAGCCAGGTGAAAACTCCTCTACACACTGAGGGATCCCCCATGCCTTTATGTAGGGACCTCCCCCAGAAGGACTCTGGTAGGCAAGGGCAAACCTGGGACCTGAAGGTTCCAAACCTGCCCTGTCCCTCCAGTAGTCCATCCAAAGGGACCCAACCCCCAGCTGTAGGCAGCCAAAGGTTGACCCTTAGAGCAAAGTGCAACTCAGTCATGGAAAGACAGGCATACATGGTGACCAGTGATCTGAGGAAGCTGAGGCCAACATTCCTAGGGCCTCACTTCCCTACTCAGACACCTCACCAGCCTTGTACTTTACCTAAGCACACCACAGGTAGTGATTCCCCATGGTGGAGACCCTCTCATACCCTTAGGGTGAGGGATTGCTTAGTGGACCATAAGACAGGGGGCAACCATGCTAGTGCAGGTGCTTCCTTATATGACCACTTAGTCAATGAAGGCTCAACTGGCCAATGTTAGCCTTATCTCCTTTCGTTTGGGGGGGTTATGTAGGAAGGTGGAATCTGACTATATGGTTGCCCCCACTTTTTTTATGGTGTTTTGCTGATTTATGACTTAGTTGGACTGGGATCCTGCTATTCAGGGCCCCAGTCTATCTGCTTTCTCTGTAAAAGGTTTCCATGTGCCTTAGGCACATCTCTGATTGGAATCTGGAGTGCCCTTATAAGTCCCTAGTATATGGTATACTATGTACCAAGGGCATAGGTACCTCAGAGGCCTACCAGGGGCTGCAGCATGTATTGTGCCACCCCTGGAAGGCCATCCAAACTGACACCACAGGTCTGCTACTGCAGCCTGGGTAAGGTGGTGCATGCACCCCTTACTGTGATTTAGGTTACCTATATCACTAAATACATACACACATATAAACCTATAAGTCACTCCTAAGGCAGGCCTTATCAATCCTAAAGGCAGAGTGCATGGTTCCTATGTGAGAGGGTGCCCCTGCATGAGCAGGGCCCCTCTGCAGCGTTCGGGAGACCATCTCTGATGCTGTTTGTAGTGCAGCCTGACCATATACTCTTAAGCGCATTATATCCTCGCGGTAAAATGCTAACTTTGGAATGGCTGCACCTAAACATGTCGTGTTTGGTGTCAAACATCTTGGAATACTACCCCCGCCAATCCTGGCGGCGGGGGTAGCATTCCACCCTTCTAGAGGGAGAGACAAGTTAACCCCGGCCTGGCCGGTAACTTCTTTCTAAAGCCTGGCATCACAAAATGGATGCTACTGCCACAGACACAAGTCTGGCCTCCTGCTGCTGGGACGAAACTCCGGCAGGGGAGGCCTGGACAATAGGTTTCCTGTCCCAGGGAGGTGTGACCACCTCCCCAGACAGGATAATGTGTATTGGGGCTGGGCGGGAGCACTTTCTGGTGCTTTGAAGTCCTGCACTGGGGGCACACTTGGTGTCCCTGTGCATACCCCAGTTCAAACCGGATCAGGGGCTTGCAGCCCCTGCTTTGGTGCGAACTGGACAAAGGGAAAGGGGTGTAGCCACCCCTCTGCCCTGACCCACCCATAGGTGGGGCCACAGAGTAGTCCAACCCCTATACTTAGTATAAGTAGTATAAGTATAGGAACCCAGTCCTTAGGACTTTAGATTATCCCTGGACGAAACTCTGTAACTGAATCCTGGACCTTCGATGCTCTACTCACGATTAGAGGACTGAAGAATCTCCCTTGGGGTCAAGGAGTGACTACCCTGCTTGGCAGGCACCAAAGATGCATCTGTCCGGTTCGCATTTCTGAAGCTCCCGTCGGACGCCGAAGTCATCGCATCACCAGAGGTGGATTCTCAGACTTCCCCGAGGCTACCCTGAGTCCCCAGCAAAGCTGAGGCCCGTGGCTATCGTGGGTGACTTGAGACCGTGACCCCTGGACACCGAGCACATTTGCAAGTGCATCCTCTTTTGGGTGTCCCAAGCAGTCGTGCTTTGGGCTCCGAGTAGCCCTAGCCTCCAGCACCATCTGCACCGAAGATCACTGGCCCCCACTTCACGAGTGTCCTGTAAGCCAGATCCACGTGCGGCGTCACGAGGCTCCTTTGCGGTCGCTAGCCCGTTGGCTAGTAGCCCTTAACGAAGGCCAATCCTTTTCTAACTTGGCATCCTGGTTGCTCCAGGCCTGCCCTCACTTACCCTCGCTGGGTGAGTTCCACAGACCTTGCTGGTCTGCACCATCGACGATCTACACCTTCACCGAGACTTGCCGTTGCCAAGGCTTGTTGGGTCCAATCCGGTCGCCGACATGCACCCCTTACTGTGATATAGGTTTCCTATATCACTAAATACATACACACATATAAACCTATAAGTCACTCCTAAGGCAGGCCTTATCAATCCTAAAGGCAGAGTGCATGGTTCCTATGTGAGAGGGTGCCCCTGCATGAGCAGGGCCCCTCTGCAGCGTTCGGAGACCATCTCTGATGCTGTTTGTAGTGCAGCCTGACCATATACTCTTAAGCGCATTATATCCTCGCGGTAAAATGCTAACTTTGGAATGGCTGCACCTAAACTCGACAGACATCGTGTACCAGCCCGAATCCTGCTCCTGGTCGCCGACAACGCCTCCTGGACCTCGTGGCTGAAGAGTCAAGACGACCGTCAACGCACCTGAAGCACTCAACATCGGAGGGCATCTGTCCATCGCCTTCCTGGTCACTGGCTAGTGACCCAGACTCAGTCCCCTCTGCTTTCAGGTTCTTCAGAACTCCGATCCACTCTTGGATCCACCCGGACACTTTTCTCTTGGCCGCCAGCAGCACTTTGCAGCAGATCGCCATTCGAATCGACGACGAAACCCGACCCCGAAAGGCACCTATGCACCCGGCTTCCCTGGGTGAGGTAACACGAGTACTCCGGTGCTCCCGTGGGTAGAGACTCTTCAAAGTCCTAGATCTCAAAGGGTTTTGTCCTAGTCCTCTTTTAAGTGTCCCTTTTCTCTAATTTCCCGATCCCGACTTTCTCCATAGAAGTCAACGGCGTATCGCGGTTGTGTATTTACACTGCACGCGTCTCCCGTGGGTCCCCTGTGTCACTACCTTGGGTGGTTCCTTGTGGTCCAAGCACTTCTAGAGGCTCTAGGCCTAGTGTCTAGTTCAGTCGTGGTTCGCATACCACTTTATTGGTATATGGTTTGGTACGCCCCTAGGGCCCAAACGTGTATTTGTGCTATTACTGTGATTTAATAACTTCTAACTTATGTACTTCGAACTCTAGCCTCATAAAGAGACTAGAGGGGTGTGTTTAGCAATAAATACATATATTTTGAATATATACCTGGTGTGGTGCTCTTTCATTTGGTCACTCAAGAGATTATAGACTGGTAAAACAAGCTGCTTTACATTCCTTCAAGACTTAGCCTGAAGGCTGCTCTCCATAGCTACCACTAGGATAGCTTTCAATAAGGTTGTCTTTAACCTATCTCCAATAGGGGGTTGTTTGGACTGGTGCAAGGTGCCCACTATAATTAGTGGACAGCATATGCCAGGCCAACTTCTCACACCTACCAGCAACCTGCAACTATTGTGGTTACCTCAAGTCTTCATGACTAACATTGGGCCCAGCGCCTTCTGCACCCGGCAGCCCCAGTCCTGCTGGTGGTGCAGTACCTACCTTAAACTGAACCTTGCCCAGTGTTGATATAAATCTCCGCAGACTAGAAGAGTAAGTTGTGAACTTAACTGATAATGACTAATACTGTTTTCCTTCCATAGGATTGTATTGAATTTTTATCCTATTGCACTCAAAAGTCTATCTACTTTTATTGCGAAGCTCTACTGTTCTAAACTGTTATTACTAAAGTAATTCTATTACTGTGAAGCATTGTATACTGCTTGCAAAACAATTCCTACTGCATTTGAAAAGTATAAAAACTTTTGAAAACTGTTAATTTACTGCAACTCAGTTCCTCTCGGTTCTAACAAACAAATCATTTTTTATACGAAACAATTGGGCTGGATTCAGTCGTTGAGTGTGTGTAATGATTTCTTGCCTGAGTGCGTACAAGAAATGCTTAACAGAGCACTCCGATAAGCCTAACTGCTCGACCATACTACCACAGATGGAGCTTTTAGTATTATCTACTTAAGCCTCTGGGGATCCACTGGACTCTGTGCACACTATACCTTACTTTAGTATAGTATATACAGAGACAGCTTTCTACACAGCACTGGTTGAAAGATGTACAATTCTGATGCATTCCCCGGTCTCGCAGTGATGGTAAATCTGGAATTGCATAAGAATACATGGGTGGATGTGTGGAACACCAACACTCCACCCATGTAACTCCCCTGCCATGCATGACTTTTGCTACCTTGAGTTAAGCCGGATTTACCAGGCAACACAGGGCAATGCAGGGTGTCCATGCATCATTGGTAAATCTGAATCTAGATTTTGCGTAACCTTTTGTCACTTCGCGTGACGTAAGGGCACTATAAGACATTGATAAATTTGGCCCTCTGAGAGTAATTCTCTGATTATGTGAAGGGCTGTATAGGTTGTAAACTGGTAATTCACCCATAATAACACATGACACCCTCTGCATGCTGTATGAAAAGTGCCTTCAAGCAGTGGTTACTTCAAATAAACAATGCTTCTTGCGTCGCAAGTATAAATAAATGATACACAATTGCATATTGCAAATTCAGACCAGAGCTATGGAGTCAAACAGAGAAAGGTTAATACAAAAGAAATCCGGAGCCCAATTCTCATTTTTTACAATTGATAAGTGTATTGAGAAGTATTTTCATACAAAGGTGTACGCTGTCCTATGTGAAAAAGAACAAAACAATTGTGACACAATACAGTTTATCTAGGGTTTCTTAAGTATAACTCAATGACCATTTCTAAATGAGTCCTGCAGGGTCCACCTTTTGGATATAGGGGCCAAGAATGGTTTGGTATAGCATGAGTCGATGATGTTTCGACCCTTTGAAGGATAGGGGTCTCATCAGGACCTTAAAGTAAGGGACATCTGGAGATTGGATCGGGAAGTCACTGAAATGGGAGATGTCCACCTTATAGTGTGAAAAAAGTGGTAATATGAACAAGTGTTACTCACGTAGGGCCCAGCCGGGTGCCTACCGAGAATGTTGGGACAAGTGAATTTCAAACAGATCTGTTCCCCAGAGGCAACTGTACCATGGAGCAATGTCCAGATAAGAGCGGGCGGGCTGTCCGATGAGCCTGTGTTGCCGTGTGGACAGGGGATAAT
The DNA here is from genome assembly GCA_963921515.1 of Calotriton arnoldi. NCBI lineage: Eukaryota > Metazoa > Chordata > Amphibia > Caudata > Salamandridae > Calotriton > Calotriton arnoldi. Next base: position 787,902 of record CAWUFW010007141.1, read on the forward strand.
GACCTGAGTCCCTGTTAAGTTATGTGGTCTGCCAAGGTCAGCTACAAGGCGCTGATGCTGCTTGCTTGTATCGCCATGTGGACCGGAGACAATGATCGGCGTCCTGGTTAATCAATAATAAATGTGGGCTGCCGAGGTCAGCTGCAAATTGCCAATGCTGCTTAAAGCAGTGGTTAGGCTGACGGAGGAGCAACTTATGCACTAGTGTGTGAAAGAAAAAGATAGAAGTGCATGATCTCAGAAAACTAAATCTGGCAAAAGAATGTATTTATGTATGTTTATTACACTTGCACTCCGAGGAATTCAGAGATTGCCTTGTTGAATTGTTGTGCATAAGAGGTGCCAAATCAATACCCTGGTTCAAAGTTGTCTCCGACTGGTTTAATAAGCTGGGATTGACAAGGTTATGGACTAACCCTGAAGGAATGTGTAAGACCGACCTTAATATTATAAAATCTAGTTGCTGGATTTACATCCAAGATATTTCCTTAAATCACCATTTAATTGGTAAATTAACAAACAGATTGTTAGACATAAACCGTTTTCTCATTATGAGGACTTTTTAGATTTCATCTCCTCTCCTCTGGCTAAAAGTCTTGATATCCATTTTCGACTTGGCACTCTCCATTGAGATCATTAATGAGTCAATGGCACAAGGCCCCCAGTATTATCACTTGTCCGGCATGTGGCTTGGCAGATGAAGGTGAGCCTCACATATTATTCTTCAGTCCGAGCTCCCATCACTCACTACGGAAATGTATTATTCGTGTATGCCAAAATCTGAATCTAACAAAATATATAGTGGCCCTTAGAATATTAAGGAGCGACACCACTCCAGTAATAGCCATTGCAACGAGCAAATGTTTACTGGCGGTATGGCATAAACGTGGTAGACTATTTATTGTGCCCTCAAGCGATTAGACCAAAAACATTTTTTTAATGACTGTTTTACTCTATCAATTTTTGCCTTTATATACATATATGGAAGATAGTTTTTATGTATTTTTATGTATTTATTGCTTAATTTGCACGCAGTCATGTCGACTTCTACTTCCCTTTTGCACATTAGTAATGGTTAAAGTGAATGATTCTTTTTGCATAGTGATGTTTTTAATGAATTGTGCTATGACATGTTTTAAAATGGTCTATGATATATCTTTTGTAATGTTTTTATACATGTGTACTTTGATGGTACTCGGCTACCGCATAAAGATCATTACTATTGCTACACTTGCACATTATCAGCAAATTGACTCTGTGAGCTTAGTTGCTAGGGCAAAGTAGTGTGAATGTGCTGCTCATGCTTATGGACCCTTGAAAGCTGAGATACATTGGGAAATTAGTATAAATAGTGGGGATCCACATACGCACCATGTGGAAAATATCTGATTTTCAGCAGCATCAGTTCAATCGTTACTCGAGGGTTAAAAAATAAAGCAGTTTTAAATGTACTTATAATTACAAGCATTTAGTCAATGGTTTGCGTTCCCCTCTTTTTTTTTCAAACCAATTTAGAGAACCAATAAAAACATGTTAAAGTGTCAGCAATGAGTCTGCAAACATGACCAACCTCTTCAACATAAAAAAAAACAAAATGGTAAACCGGGGTTAGATTTTGTTTCTTGCTCTGTCCTCAGTAGCACTTCTCTTATCTTCTCCAGCAATAAAAAGACAACTATATCATCACATGTGACAAAGTGCCACAGGAAAAGGGCAGAAAAGCACCATATTTACAAAATACAGTGCATTTATGTACATCCCCCCTTTTGGCTGCCTAGCGCCAACACAGGCACCATTGCAACAGTGTGCTCAGGTGCCTGTATTGCATGCAGGATTGTCTTCTGCAGAAGGGACACCTTCCTGCACAAACCAATCCATGGAGACGTTTTACTCTTTCTTTGTGTGCTGCAAAATGGAGCACACATAGAAACAGGAAAAACAAGGGGAAAGAGATTGTTACGCCTTTCCTGGGGAGACATCCAGTTTTGAAGTATTTCCAGGTTTATAGAGCCTTGTTAGTCTGGGAATGTGTCCAAACCCACGGGTGTTGCATGGGAAAACCCACCGCAATGCCCATGGAACGCCTCCTGATGCAGTGACTTGTGCTGCGTTGCCTTACACCATATGTACAAGGACAAGAAAAGCCATACAAAGTGTCTTTGCATGGCCTTGTAGATATGGTTATGCACTCGGCACCACTGGAGCATCAAAAAAAGTGAAGCTCCAGTAGTGCAAGGATCTTGTAAATATGCCCCTGGGTTTCCATTCAGTGAGTGTGAAAAGCTCCTATGTAGGAGCTGCTCATAAAGCTTGAAGAAAATCTTTGCTTTGAGGACAGAAAAATAGACAGCATTTTTAAATACTGAACATAGAATTCTAGGTAGCAGCCTTTAAGATGCACTGCGGAATGTCGCAGGTTCTACTTGATGGGAAGTCTACCCTTCTCTGATGAAAACGTCTGGCATGGAACGCACTGGCTTAATTTCACTCCCTTAATAGTAGGGATGAGATAATAAATGTGATAATATATATTAATATTTAAATAGGTAAATTCACCAGAGCATGCCTGAGTACATGATTACAGGTTCATATATGTAGTGTTAGCTCTAATAACCCACCCTGCACTTTGTTTACCTGAGCCCCTTTTATGAATTTCATTGCTCAACCATTACAAACTGCTGTAGGTGGGACAGTGATGCAGAGTGAATAAATCTTGTCCAAGTAATAGTGCAAAATAGTATGAACAGAAAAAAAGTATCATGTTCATATATTTTCTGGATTTTCCTAGCAATAGAGAGGTTGGTTCTCTAGACCCCTGGTAAGAAGGACTTAGTTGATGAGCCAACTCGAATCAGAGAACCATTTCCTCAACCCACTGAGCAATATTTGAGTGAGATGTGTTTTAGGTAATGATCGGTCTCATGAAACATTGCATCAATACTTAGTGGAATACCAAACTCTCTTTCATTACAGAATACCACAATCAAAATTAGTAGATCAAGAGGGATATATTTAAAATATTTATTTAGCATCAGAATCCTTGTTTATTTCACACAATATGAATTGTAAGCACAATAAAGACACGTAAAATGGCAGCATCAATGCTCACCAAAAGTGTCAATAAAGGGATCCACTCTAACATGGATGCAGTGATGAGCTTATAGTAATTCTCTCATCATTCCATTACTTCTAAGCACTATTCTAATTCTAGAACGGGAAAAATAAAATTGATTTTGAGTGTCAGCGATAATACACACCCGTCTATCAATGTGAACAGTAGATCATATATTCAATGCTGTCACATTGTCTGCTATGTTCGTCTGGCAACGCCCGCTGCCTGGTAGTCTTTAATTTGGACTGTAGATATGACTCTATGTGGCCTTTCTCAATGCCCCCTGATGAGAAGAATCTCCTCTGTCCTTCACTTGCTGTGCTCTGATTTTTCAAAATAATATATTTTTTATTTTTTTCAGAGACTCTTACCCCCATAAAAACCACCAGAAAGTGACCTGATGTCCTTTCAATTATTTTTGTTCTATAGGTTTGAAAATTATGGAGTACCATACATAAACACATAGGGGCCGATTCCGATCTCGGTCGGAGGCGCACCCAATACCATTCGGTCGGGAAAAAAGCCATGCGAAAGCCTGTTTCCCGACTGATCCGTACAGTACACCGAACGAGCAAGTACGATGCGCACAACAGCAAAAAATCTGGCCGAGCCGTACTCACCCAAACCAGGTCCTGTTCTCCGACCGAGGCGAATCCGGAAACGCCGAATCGAGTCGCACGGAAGGAAAAATGCAGCCCCGTCCGGCCGGACAAGTACGATGCGCTTTCCGTACGCTCCGAACCCGTCGCTACGCACGGCACGTCAAAGCATCCGGGAGAGGCGCACATAAGCTCCGATTCGCGCCACAACACGATCCACGGCTCCGAGACGAACACGGCACCGACGAGGACGACGCGAAGCGACGAGGACGAGGCGAAGCGACGAGGACGACGCCAAGCAACGAGAAGGACGAACGACACGAACCAACCATGAATCCCTTCGTCCCGATCATACCAATATTCTACATTTACTACCGGAACAGGCACGGACGCGTACGGCGCAGAAGGTAAGCCAGACACCAACCACAAAACACATACAACACGTACACGACACATCACACACACACACGGGGATGCTGAATATACTTACACCAGCAACAGCAGCACCATAGGGGCGGGATGCCCATCACCAATGCCACATATGCACACAGGGGCCTGAATGCGCACCACCACCCCTACCCAGGGGGGCTGGATGCCTACCACTACTACCACCCTTAGCCAGGGGGGGCTGGATGCCTACCACTACTACCACCCTTAGCCAGGGGGGGCTGGATGCCTACCACTACTACCACCCTCACCCAGGGGGGGCTGGATGCCTACCACTACTACCACCCTCAGCCAGCTCAGCCAGGGGGGGCTGGATGCCTACCACGACTACCACCCTCACCCAGGGGGGGCTGGATGCCTACCACTACTACCACCCTCACCCAGGGGGGGCTGGATGCCTACCATGACTACCACCCTCACCCAGGGGGGCAGGATGCCTACCACTACTACCACCCTCACCCAGGGGGGCTGGATGCCTACCACTACTACCACCCTCACCCAGGGGGGCTGGATGCCTACCACTACTACCACCCTTAGCCAGGGGGGCTGGATGCCTACCACTACTACCACCCTTAGCCAGGGGGGCTGGATGCCTACCACTACTACCACCCTCACCCAGGGGGGCTGGATGCCTACCACCACTACCACCCTCACCCAGGGGGGCAGGATGCCTACCACTACTACCACCCTCACCCAGGGGGGCTGGATGCCTACCACTACTACCACCCTTAGCCAGGGGGGGCTGGATGCCTACCACTACTACCACCCTCAGCCAGGGGGGGCTGGATGCCTACCATGACTACCACCCTCACCCAGGGGGGGCTGGATGCCTACCACTACTACCACCCTCACCCAGGGGGGCTGGATGCCTACCACGACTACCACCCTCACCCAGGGGGCAGGATGCCTACCACTACTACCACCCTCACCCAGGGGGGCTGGATGCCTACCACTACTACCACCCTCACCCAGGGGGGCTGGATGCCTACCACTACTACCACCCTTAGCCAGGGGGCTGGATGCCTACCACTACTACCACCCTTAGCCAGGGGGGCTGGATGCCTACCACTACTACCACCCTCACCCAGGGGGGCTGGATGCCTACCACCACTACCACCCTCACCCAGGGGGGCAGGATGCCTACCACTACTACCACCCTCACCCAGGGGGGCTGGATGCCTACCACTACTACCACCCTCACCCAGGGGGGCTGGATGCCTACCACTACTACCACCCTTAGCCAGGGGGGCTGGATGCCTACCACTACTACCACCCTTAGCCAGGGGGGCTGGATGCCTACCACTACTACCACCCTCACCCAGGGGGGCTGGATGCCTACCACCACTACCACCCTCACCCAGGGGGGTCAGGATGCCTACCACTACTACCACCCTCACCCAGGGGGGGCTGGATGCCTACCACTACTACCACCCTCACCCAGGGGGGGCAGGATGCCTACCACTACTACCACCCTCAGCCAGGGGGGGCTGGATGCCTACCACGACTACCACCCTCACCCAGGGGGGGCTGGATGCCTACCACTACTACCACCCCCACTCATAGGATGGACAATGCATGACACAACCAGCACACCACAACCTAGGGAATGCAAGATAAAGACATCCCCCCACCACCATGACAAGCGTGTGTAGGCTGTGTCAAATGCCTACAACACCGAACATGACTTTGAACATACAATGTGACCCCCTAGCACATGTGCCACACATATATGTGTGTGGCACCCACAATGCAAGCAGCCCATGACCATTGTGGCAATGGGGCCTAAACCCCCATCATCACAGTGACCAAAAGGTAAGTGTGGGGTCCATAGCTGAAGCACATTTTGACCATTGTGGCAATGGGGTCTAAACCCCCATCATCACAGTGACCAAAAGGCAAGTGTGGGGTCCATAGCTGAAGCACATTTTGACCATTGTGGCAATGGGGTCTAAACCCCCATCATCACAGTGACCAAAAGGCAAGTGTGGGGTCCATAGCTGAAGCACATTTTGACCATTGTGGCAATGGGGTCTAAACCCCCATCATCACAGTGACCAAAAGGCAAGTGTGGGGTCCATAGCTGAAGCACATTTTGACCATTGTGGCAATGGGGTCTAAACCCCCATCATCACAGTGACCAAAAGGCAAGTGTGGGGTCCATAGCTGAAGCACATTTTGACCATTGTGGCAATGGGGTCTAAACCCCCATCATCACAGTGACCAAAAGGCAAGTGTGGGGTCCATAGCTGAAGCACATTTTGACCATTGTGGCAATGGGGTCTAAACCCCCATCATCACAGTGACCAAAAGGGAAGTGTGGGGTCCATAGCTGAAGCACATTTTGACCATTGTGGCAATGGGGTCTAAACCCCCATCATCACAGTGACCAAAAGGGAAGTGTGGGGTCCATAGCTGAAGCACATTTTGACCATTGTGGCAATGGGGTCTACACCCCCATCATCACAGTGACCAAAAGGTAAGTGTTGACAAAGAAAGAGCTGCAACTGCCAAACTGCATGGATCATTCCTGGTCACAGAACCAAAAACTCATCTGTGGCAAAGTAGTGTATGTGTCCCATTGCAACATAAATTGGGTGAGCCAAATACTGCAGTGCAAATGAGACATTCCTTTGGCCATGTGCAGACAAACAACACCCATGGGGGCTGACACCGTCAACATTCATCAATGACACAATGACAGAAGTGACCATCAGAATGCAGAACCACATATTTGCACCAATGGGCACACAAATGCAGATATCCTGTGGAGACAGCAGATGTGAGGTGAACAGATACCATACCATGGCAGCAATGGGACACACAAACCAGGATCACTGTGCTGACCGATGACCTAGGAGTCCGAGGGACAGCAGGGGAAACACACCAAACAACATACAGCCAATGGCACACCCAAGATATGCCAATGCAGTGGTGCAGATGCACAAACACAAACAGGCAGACCAACACTGTCATCATACACAGCAGGTGAGGGAGGGGGTGCCAGTGTCCCCAGGTAACCACACAACTCATGAGGAGAGCTGAATACCAATCATACAGATGTGCATACACTGCCACACTAAGGTAACTCATGTTTCCAAATCCCCTATGTGGGCAAGCAGGCATTGTCAGATGAGAGGGAGCACAAAACACACATGTCACACAGGCACGTAGGAACAACAACTGACACAGCAAGACACAGACACACCACAGCACCACCCCCAGGGCCCCCACAATGTGGTGACCCTTGGCTGCATAAAAATCCCACTCTGATGACAAAGCTGAATGTGGTTCACACTGTGAACCACAGTCATGTGTCCTGAGCAACAAACTACCATCACACTGACACAAGCACAAATCAATCAGCATGGCCAGTAAGCCAAGGCCAACATGGAGGCAGGGGTCTAGCTGGGCAACAACTCCCATCTGCACACACTCAAGACCACACCCCTCGACCTCCAACAATGTGCAGCAGTGAAGTACACATGCACTGGTGACATTGCACATGCACCCATGACTATTCCAGGGTGGTGGGTGGGAACCAAGGTGCAGAAACACATCACACATGGCCACTCAACAAGACTCCTGAATGTCTGACACACTGCACACTACGCTGTACATGGACATGACGGTGATATCACACCAACCAATGGGATCCCAGCCACAGTCACACACCAATGAAGAAGCCAAGGTCACCCACAAAGAACACACATAGACAACAACCAACATCGCAGCCCGGACCCTGAGGAGTGCCAGCAGTCACACACACAACGTGTCACAATAACTTAAAGATAACACGAACTGAAAATCACATGACAGGGGCAAACAACAAGTGCCAAGGGGAAACCTGACTGTGACCCATCTGCGTCTGCACACAAACTCAAGACTTTGGGGGAACATAGCTCAAGTCAGCAAGCATCACAAACAGGTACAACACTAGGGATCACAGCATGCGCAGATAAATGGAAGTGAACACACAGACATGCACATACAACACACACCTTGGGCGCAGGCAATGTCACACGTGTACACACTGCCATGAGGGGACTCCACTCCTGTGTGAGGAAAGCTGTGCCATATGTTGCCTCAGTAGGGCCCCATCATGTCAGCTGAGCACTTGGTCACACAATCAACAATTAGCACCAAATGAGGGCTCCCGTCACATCAGCCTCGTCATGGATGTGCCAACGGAATCATCAGCACAGATCCAACACACTTGTATAGCAATGTTGCACTGACTACACGGATGAGTCCTTCCCCATTGATGCCCAAACCTGCATGTCCAGTGGAGATGGCAACACGGTCAGGGAAGTAGACAAATCCAACAATGGCAGGCACAACAGATGTGCAGGGGTGGAAGCCACAGATATGAAATTGCTAATGTAAGTAGGAAATCCCATTGCCAAATACTGAACACATGACACCCTCAGATGCTGCTATGGATGACATGGATACACCACATGATAGGACACATTCCCCCTGGACCACATGGGTTCCTGCACAGTAACACTTCATAATCATGAGACCAGATATCACCATCACTGCAGCAAGGGCATGGTTAGCAGCACCAACAACATGTACATCTGAAGCATGAGCACTAGAGAAAAGAAAGTTGCTTTATTCAGCATATGTGTTGAATGAAAACGACGTCCAGAAAAAAAGAGCAAAGGCCAATGGCCAGTCCATTGTCAAAGTTCAAACAGGGTGACACTGGCAGATGTCACCCTACGCATGCCTGCACAAAACCAGGGACAATCCACTAGGAGGGGCAACCGGGGGGCAGGCCAGGCACCGCAGGGACAGGATCAGGGCTCACCAGGGGGAGTCAGGGAAGGGGTGGTGGGTGCTGGAGAGCCACTGACAACTGCAGTGGAGGCGTCTGACATGCCGGCACAACTGGGGGGCATGACTCAGATGTCGTGGGTGCCGGCACAACTGCAGTGGACCCTGCAGATGGAGTGGACAGGTCCGCCACTGCAGTGCCCAAGTCAGACAGGGCGGTAGTGGACTCCACTGCAGTGCCTACCTCCAGGGGAGGAGAATGGGGAACAGGCAAGGTGGGTTGGACAGAGGGGGAGGACACCCTCACCACATCAGTGGCACAGACAAGCGCAGCGGGGGTGTGGTGCTGGGAGAGCAAGTGGCAGGGGGAGAAGGCCTGATCCTCTTGGGGATGGTATATCTGTGGGTGGGGGAACCTGGGGCAGGGTGTGGTGGGGGCACCTGTGCAGTGGGGGCCTGAGGGATGGAGGACGGAGACCTTCTGCCTGAGCTGCAGGGCGGTGGCGGGGTCTTGCTCTTAGGACTCTGGGGGACTTGCGGGTGGGGGCCTCAGTCCGTCTGCACCTGGGGGAGGGTGTCCGGGGGCGAGGGGCACTCTGCTCCGTGTGGGTGGGCTTCCTCTTCCCCCGGGATGCTGGAGCAGCTTCATCGGTGGGGAAGAGGCCGAGGTCACAGAGGAAGAGCTGCTGTGACTTTGGGGTTGCAGGTGAGGCAAGGGAGGGTGCTTTGGAGGGAGAGGGAACTGAGGACTGCGCAGTGCATGTGGATGCGTGTGTGTGTTCCAGGGCCCCATCCCCTGTGAGTCTGGCTTCAGTCCCCTGAATGTGCGTGCGTGTGCGTTTTGTCATTGGCGTGTGTGTCAGTGTGCTGGATGTGTGTGTGCTGGTGTGTGCCTGTGCCGGTGTGTGTGTGCTTGGGATGGGTAAGGTGCTGGGGAGTGTGGATGGAGCAGAGGCAGGAGGGGTGAGGGACCGTTTGAGGAGGGACACTGCTGCCGTCAGGGAGGAGTCCATGGACCTATTGCCCCTCTGTAGGTCAGACATGCCCGATGAGATGCCCTCCATGAACGACACCAGCTGAGTCAACAGCGCGGTGTGCGCATGGAGGACACTCAGCATGGCTGTCTGGCCTACATGGAGCTGGCGAAGGAGGTACACAGACTCCTCACTCAGGGCAGCAGGGGACACAGGGGCAGGGGCTGCGGTGCCTGGCCCAAAGGAGACACGCTCCCGGACATGGGAGCCTCCACGGACCTGGGGAATGGGAGCCGATGGGAGGGTGGTGGTGGTGCTGGTGGTGGTGGGGACAGCAACACTAGCTGGGGTGTGGTGGCTGCTGACACCCGCCTCCACAAGGGAGTCATCCTCCGAGTTGCTCTGGTCCTCAGCTGAGGTGGATGCTGCTGAGGACTCCTCGGTGTGGCTCCCCTCGCCCTCCGTGCCACTGGGTCCCTCCGACCACTCCTCGGCTGCTGACCCAGTCTGGCTCTCTGGCTCCTCCTGGTCCGTGGAGCTGTCCCCTTCCGTGGCCGTGGATGTATCTGCAAACAATGGGGAAACAGACAGACATCAGTCACCTGCACAAAACGCACACACCACTGTGAGCACAGCACATCACAGAGCAAGCCCTGGCATCATTAGTTGTACATTGCTAAAAGTGCCCTAACTGAACAGGAGAAGCCAATTGTCAGTCTGATGCCAAGCATGGCACTCACATCCCACATGGCCTTGCACCCATCTGTCTGGTGTCTGTTGGATTGCAACACCCCAGTGTGGACACATGCACCAAGTACACAGTAGTTGGACAGTGCAGAGGACACGGAGTGGCATGTGGACATGCACACATCACAGCTCTTGCCACTGAGTCAGTACAGGTTTCCGGATGAAAGGGATGCCCAGAGTCAAATAGGAAATGCATGTGATGCATACCAGCGACAGACACCATGATGCACCCATGTCCTGATAGCCAGCGCCACTATGGTGTGCATGTAGCACATGTCACTCCCCTGCAGGCTCACCAATCAGTAGACACATGCCATGGCGGAGGCATGACTGCAAAGTCATACATCACTGTCTCAGTGATGTATGACTTTGCAGCCAGACAACAACACTCTGCACTGTGTCACAATAGTAGGTCATGGGGAATGCAAGTCCTGGAGCTGCACAAGTGCACATGTACATCCCCCCACAACACATCCTCTTAACCCTCATCTGTCCAGGTCATACCTATTGGACATATGGGAGACCTGTGACACTACCCTCTGAACCTGGGCCCCTCACACTCTGCTGTGAATGGGGAACAGCTGCCTGAACTTCACATTCACATGCCCCAGTCTGCATGGGCAGCTGATCAGACACCTATGTGACACACAAGTATCGTCTCCTATGGTCACATCTCCAGTGGCATGCTGAGCCCCTACCAAGAAACTCCACAGCAGTCCTGGCGACTAATCCACAGCACACTGACACAGAGGCAGACACCTGAGGGGTCAAATCACTGCGTACAATGTGTCAGCTGATACACGGGAGTGGGAGTACAGAGTGTATTGTATGGCCTGGAGTAGGCATGACTGTCCAGCCCCACATGAATGAGGGATGAGCCCTGGACTGTAGGCAGCTGGCTAAGTATGTGTGACACACGTCATATACATACTCCTGGGGCCCAAACATTGTTCCCACCCGCAGCATGGGTGTGTGCCAGATACCCCAGCCACATGTGGTTGATCAGCTCAGCAATTGGACCACAGATCAAAGTAACACGCTGAATACATGTCAGAATACAGGCATTGTGTAAGCAATGGACCCACCCATGATGCCCACCACAGAGTCAGGGAAACAGATGCTGTCTCCCACCTTGAGTCAAGCAAACTGCAAGGACACGATCCTAAGTGACAGAATTCCCTGCATGTAAGGGCCACACCTGGGTATCAGATGAGGAGTGGGCAGTGCACAATAGAGGGACATGGCTCCTGGACAACATGACTGCTGTACTGTGGCAGTTTAACCAGGCCCGAGGAGGGCACATAGCATGTTAGACAGAGTTCACAGTGCAGTCTTTGACTCACCCCCTCCTTGCTGCTCTCTGGCCTTCAGCTGCCCATCCAGGTCTGGAAAGACCACCGCCAGGATCCTGAGCATGTGGGGGTCAGGGTCCGTGTTCCGCCCCTCCTGCGAGGAGGCGACAGCTTCAGCTGGACCCGTGCAATCCTCCGGGTCCAGCCCCGAAGGTCCTGCCACCTCTTTTGGCAGTTGCGGATCCGGCGCTTGTAGACCCCCACGGACCGGACAGCCCGGACGATGTCCTTCCAGATCTCCTGCTTCCGATGGGCAGAAGCCTGTCAGGATGACAAAGTGATAAGGCCATTACTACACATGCAACATATCCGTGCATGACACAGTTGCATATACATGTCGCAATCACAGGGGCACATGGTGTACACAGGCAGTGCAAGGCTGCCCATGGACAGTTTTCCAGAAGTCACTACATGGTATCATTGCATGGGGAGTAAAACCCTGTTCAGAAGCACTGTCACTGCACCATACCTGTCCAGTGCAAGTCACTACACACTATGGGGGGTGACAACTACTCAGTGAGCCTGCTAGCCAGTGGCGTGCAGACTCTCAGCCTTGCTAGTCAGACAAAATGCACATTCAGAAAGGCAGTGCACAGGACACTCACCTGCTCCCCTGGTGTCCCATACAGCTTGCTGTACTGTGGAAGTAGGCTGTCCAGCAGGGCCTGGTTCTCTTCAAGGCTGAAGGCTGGGGCTCTCTCCACAGTACGTGCCATTGCAGGGTCCAGAGGGGCAGAGACAGCAGCAGTGCAGTGGCAGATGTCGTCTTGGAGCATGTAGTGCAGGCAAGTGGGCTCTCAGGGGAACAGCCAGCAATATATATGTGCTGGAGAGGCAGATACTGTCCCTTGTGTCCAAAGTGATAGGTCCAAGTCGTTTGCATCTTCTGAATCTGGCCAATCCATGGAATAGCAGCACCAAAACACGCCCACAGCATCCTTCAAATCTTCAACTTCATGACATACATGATTTTGCAACATTGTTGTGGGTGACCAACTGATTTTCCAGCAACCGACTCGTTCGTAATTCGAAAACGCGTCCGTTGCCAGGCAAGCCCATTGTCAATGGGTGCGCACCGATCGGTCCATTGCAGTTCAACGCGCACAGGGGTACAACGCGTACCCGCACACATTGAAAGCAATGGGCCGGCCGGAGGCACCGATCGGTCCATTGCAGTTCAACGCGCACAGGGGTACAACGCGTACCCGCACACATTGAAAGCAATGGGCCGGCCGGAGGCACCGATCGGTCCATTGCAGTTCAACGCGCACAGGGGTACAACGCGTACCCGCACACATTGAAAGCAATGGGCCGGCCGGAGGCACCGATCGGTCCATTGCAGTTCAACGCGCACAGGGGTACAATGCGTACCCCCACACATTGAAAGCAATGGGCCGGCCGGAGGCACCGATCGGTCCATTGCAGTTCAACGCGCACAGGGGTACAACGCGTACCCGCACACATTGAAAGCAATGGGCCGGCCGGAGGCACCGATCGGTCCATTGCAGTTCAACGCGCACAGGGGTACAACGCGTACCCGCACACATTGAAAGCAATGGGCCGGCCGGAGGCACCGATCGGTCCATTGCAGTTCAACGCGCACAGGGGTACAACGCGTACCCCCACACATTGAAAGTAATGGGCCGGCCGGAGGCACCGATCGGTCCATTGCAGTACAACGCATCACTGTACATGTGACTGGCATATGTCAGCATGCCTGTCTCAGATGGACATATGCCAGCCACAGATAGCTCCCAGGGAGTGAGGGGCACACCTACATCACGACAGCCTGTCCAAACCTTATCATAAGGCATGTAAGGCTGCATTTCCTATTGTGTGTATGTTGGTGTACATGTTGTCCTGTGGGTGTCACCTGTGGGCAGCCACCCCCAGGCTGTGCACGTGTTCATGGGGACAGGATCCTGGGTGTTACGTGTACGTGACCACTGTGATGTGCAACTGTTCATATCTGTGCATGTGCCATGGTCACATTTCACAGTGGTGTTTGTGTATGTCATGTCACATACCCCGTGAGTCCCATGTGGGACGGTATGTTTGAGCCAGGGTGTCCCAGTGGCACAATAGTGATGGACCTCCACAGTCTTTGTGCATGTAGTGTTTACAATGTCTCTGATTTCATGTGCACAATGGGAGACAGTCTCCACATCCACGTTGTGTGTGCATGGACTCTGATGTTGTGCGTGTGTGTCACAGACGTCCATGTCTGTCCTGCCGTGGCAAGTGGGGCCACTACCTGTGGGGGTCATGTTTGTTTTGCTGTGGTGTACACATGATACTCCATGTGATGCCAGTGTCCATGTGGCATTACAGGGTCCCTGGGAATGTACCTGTCGTTGAGCTGTGGTGCCTGGGGCACATCTGTCCTCACATGTCACTGTGGGGGTGATTGTGACACGGCAGCAGGAGATGGGAACTGTGACACGGCATCATGATATCCAATGGGCCAACCTGGGACAAATTGATGCCACCTGTAGGACCGTGTTGACAGATGTTGGCCATGTATGTACCATACATGTCCTTCCGGTACTGCACACTTCATGTAGTTGTGCCTCATAATGATGTATGTTGGGATCTTGAGTGTGTTCAATGCCGCATATGTGGGGTGACTGACAATCTTGCTTACTTCTCCTCTGCACTGCAGGGCTCCTGCTGTCCATCGGCCATTCCCAGACCTGGCAACGATGGTGGAACGGGACAGCATCCGACGGTACCGCTTCACCAGGCAGCTGATTGAGGATTTGGCAGTGCAGTTGTCCCCACATTTGCAGCCTGGCCGGCCGTATCCTACAGCGCTGACCCCCAAGGTGAAGGTGATGGCAGCCCTACACTTCTTTGCCACCGGTACCTTCCAACATACTGTGGCGACTGCTGGTGGGATGTCACAGACCATGTTCAGCCGTGTGCTCCGCGATGTTTTGGCGGCAATGTTGCTCTTCCTGAACCGGTACATCTATTTCCCTAGACTGCGACGACTCACTAACGTGAAGAGTGACTTTTATGCCCTGGGGAGGATGCCGCATGTAATTGGCTCCATTGATGGGACACATGTGGCTTTGGTACCACCACAGGCCCAGGAGCAGGCCTACAGGAACCGCAAGCACTACCACTCGGTCAATGCACTGGTGGTGTGTCTTGCAGACATGACCATCACACACGTGTGTGCCCGTTTCCCTGGTTCAGCACACAATGCCTTTGTGATGAGGAGTAGTCGCATCCCCAGGATGATGGCACAGATGCAGAACCAGCGTGCCTGGCTTGTCGGTGTGTACTGACTTTGTGCCATTGTGTGTGATCTGATCTGTAGTATTCCGCCCACTTTTCCAAGTCAGCTAATGTGCACTTGTCTGTCCGTAGGTGACTCGGGATACCCCAACATGCCGTGGTTGCTGACACCCCTCAGGAACCCTGTGACACCTGCCCAGATGCGCTACAATGAGGCACATGGTCGGACCAGGAGAGTGATTGAGCGGACCTTTGGTCTCCTGAAGAGCCGCTTCCGCTGCCTGGACAAGACCGGAGGGTCCCTCCCATATGCCCCTGCGAAAGTGTGCAAGATTATCATCGTCTGCTGCATGCTCCACAACCTGGCAGTGCGGAAGGAGTTGCCTCTCATCCAGGATGACAATGACCAACATCCACCACCTGTGGAGGATCCTGGCCTGGACCACGATGCCAGTGACGATGATGATGATGATGATGGTGATGGTGATGTCCGCACACAGCTCATCACCAACTTCTTTAGCTGAATGTGAGTATCCTGAGGTGTCATGTCAATGATGTGAGTTGGCATGATGTGTGGGTGGTGCTCTGGTGCTGTTGGAGTGTGTCCATGGGCTACTTGACTGGATGTGTGTTGCGATGTGTGGTGACAGGTGGGCTGTACTCCCCAACAGTGTTGACATGCTAACTTGGTTCTGGGTGGGTATCTTGTAACATGTATTGTGCATGAGTTTTGCTGTTCTGTCCTGTACTCCATTGCTTTTGACTGTGTGTCATTTCTGTCCTTCACAGGGTACTTTCAGATTCGTTTGGTCAACTGTGTCCACCGACGACGTGATTGCACATCCAGGCTGGTAGCTGTTGTGTCCCTACAGGTGATGTGCGCCACACCCATGGACTTCCTTCCGTCTACAGTTGTTGACTGTGTGCCCGCTACCAGGTGGGGTTACCTTGCATCTGTAGTGGTTACGGCATGTTGCAACTGTGTAATAAACCTGTGCTTCACTTTGTGATGTGCGTTGTCTGTGGTCACACATTTGACTGCCATTTGCTTACTGCACCTGTGGGCTACTTGACTACAACTGGGAATGGGTGTGGTGTCTGTGCATTGCACCGTCTTCCCTGGCAACATCAGTGTAGGCAATGAGTCAGATGGCCTAGGTGTGTATGTGTCGTGTAGCCCTGGTGGTGTGTCTCCCTCATGTGTGTCACGTTGCCTGTACTCACATGCCTGTGTTGTCCTTGCTGTTGCAGTTCGCATACACAGTGTAATTTTGCAGTTCATCATCCCCATAACAGCACCCACGTTGGAATCACGACAGAGGCAAGTATGGTGTATTAGTGTGTTTATTGTGATACATTTGTGTTAATAGTGCATAGGATGGGTTGTGCTGTACATGAATCTTGCAATCCCAAGTTCCTAGGTGAATTGAAAGTCCGGGTAGACAGGATCCCCAGTATCGGGGCCACAGTTGTCTGACACATTGGTCCAACTTGTACTCCCCATGCAATGTGTGGGAGTAGTGTTGCTGTCAACAGGGTGAACAGTCTGTGCACAAAGGCGAACATCCAGAACAGGTTCAGGCTTCCTGGGAGTTGCGCTTGGCCATCGGCCTCTCACTTTCCCTCCTCGGACGACCCCTCTTCTTGGGGGGGCCCTCAAGTGCAGGCTGCTGCGGTGCAGGGGACTCTCCGCCAGAGTCCTCCTCCCTCCCTGTGGCAGTTGCAGTTTGTTCGGCACCAGATGTTGTTGGCACACAGGGAGGTGTGGACTGGTTGCTGTTCATCTGGCGGAGGCATTGTAAAATGTCCCTGTGCACCGCCGTCATCTCATGCAGTACATCCCACTTGGACTCCACGCGGGACATGTGTGAGTCCACACGGGACATGTGTGACTCCACGTGGGACATGTGGGAGTCCAAGCGGGCATGATGGGCAGCCTGCTGCTGTTTAATGTCTCTGAGGAGCCCCACTACCTGGCTGAGCTCTCCGGTGCTGGACTGGTACGCATCAGCTATGCGTACCAGTTGTGGGTCGTCATGCACACCAGCAACGTCTGCAAGCAGCGACCTCTGTCTCCCACCCCTCCCACCACCCCTGCTGACATGTGCAGTGTGTGCAGTGGCACGCACAGATAACCCTGGTCCACCTTGGGGGTTGGTGGTGGTGGTGGTGTCCATGGCCCCAGGTTGGTCCAGGGTCACTGTGCTGGTGTTGCTCCTTATTCTGTCCATGTCGGCAGGGATGGTATTCGTGGTGACAGTCGTTGTAGGGGTGGGTGCAGGGGGTGCAGCTGGTGGTCCTGCTGGTGCTGCAGCTGGTGGTCCTGCTGGTGCTGCATGTTGACTTGCACCGGATGTGCCAGGTTGTTCTTCATCGTCCGAGGAGGACAGAGGCTGTACGACGCCAGTGAGCTCGGCATCCTCTTGAGCCTGGGACTGGGACTCCTCAGCGTCTGCTGCTGTGTCCCCATCATCACCTGTTTTTGGGAGACACAAACAATGTATGTCATGTTTCTGCAGGCATCAATGGTTGACACACATGACAGTTGTGACTGTGCCTCTGGGTGCGGGCCTGTACATTGCATTGTCCTAAGTCGTCACAGTCAGGGGTTGATATTGGTGTGGCACATTGTCCTGCATTATTTGGGCATTTCTATGTATTTTCTGGGGTGTGAACATGGTCTGCATTGCTTGTGTTTGGTTGACAGCCGGACCTCCTTCCCACCCACCCAGCCAGTCAGTTATCCCACCATGGAACGTGCTTGCGTTGCAGGGAGTGTAAGTTGTCTCTCAGGATGTCAGTCAGTGGTGTCCTGCTGTTTGTTGGTGCACAGTTGGCAGCAGGGCCTTGTGCTCCCCACAGCAGTAGCCAGTGTCAGCCATCTTGTGAGTCCTTCTCCACTCCCTGTGATGTGAGCATGGTTCAGGGTGGTGTTGATGGGCCAGTTGTGAGGCTGAGCAATGTCTGTGACTACGACTCCCATCATGCTATTGCCTCCACCCCCTTCCCAGCATGCCCATGCTTCCTTCCTTTTGACTCTGCTTCCCTGTGGGTTGGGCTGGCTGTGCTGACAGGATGGCTGGGAGTGTTGTCCTGGCAGTTGTTTGGCTAAGAGTCCCAAGAGTGTCCCTGTGCTTCACACAACATAACCCAGGGTGGTGGTGCTTTGTGGGATCTTGTGTTAGGATGGAGGGCATTGCATTCTACCAGGTGGGTACTGTGGAGTTTGTGTTGGGGGGTGTGAGGGGAGGTGCTGGTGACTATAGTCAGTGCTGCAAGTCCCCCTTCCCACCCAGCCAGCCAGATATCCCACCATGGAACGTGCTTGCATTGCAGGGAGTGGAAGTTGTCTCTCAGGATGTCAGTCAGTGGTGTCCTGCTGTTTGTTGGTGCACAGTTGGCAGCAGGGCCTTGTGCTCCCCACAGCAGTAGCCAGTGTCAGCCATCTTGTGAGTCCTTCTCCACTCCCTGTGATGTGAGCATGGTTCAGGGTGGTGTTGATGGGACAGTTGTGGGGGTGAGCTATGTCTGTGACTACGACTCCCATCATGCCATTGCCTCCACCCCACTTGCCAGCATTCCCATACTTACTTGCTTTTGTGTGGAGTTCAGTGGGTGTGGGTGTGAGGGCAATGGCAAGATGGCTGACAGTGGTGTCCTGCTGTTGGTTGGTGTGCAGTACCCAGCATGCCCTTGTGCTCCCCACGACACAGCAACAGTGTCAGACATCTTTGATGGGCCTTTCCACTCTCTGTGGGATGTGCATGCGTGAGTGTGAGCTTGCTGGGCCATGTGGTGGGGGATGTAGGGCTGTGACTACGACTCCCATCATGCTATTGCCTCCTCCCCCTTCCCAGCATGCCCATGCTTCCTTCCTTTTGACTCTGCTTCCCTGTGGGTTGGGCTGGCTGTGCTGACAGGATGGCTGGGAGTGTTGTCCTGGCAGTTGTTTGGCTAAGAGTCCCAAGAGTGTCCCTGTGCTTCACACAACATAACCCAGGGTGGTGGTGCTTTGTGGGATCTTGTGTTAGGATGGAGGGCATTGCATTCTACCAGGTGGGTACTGTGGAGTTTGTGTTGGGGGGTGTGAGGGGAGGTGCTGGTGACTATAGTCAGTGCTGCAAGTCCCCCTTCCCACCCAGCCAGCCAGATATCCCACCATGGAACGTGCTTGCATTGCAGGGAGTGTAAGTTGTCTTTCAGGATGTCAGTCAGTGGTGTCCTGCTGTTTGTTGGTGCACAGTTGGCAGCAGGGCCTTGTGCTCCCCACAGCAGTAGCCAGTGTCAGCCATCTTGTGAGTCCTTCTCCACTCCCTGTGATGTGAGCATGGTTCAGGGTGGTGTTGATGGGCCAGTTGTGAGGCTGAGCAATGTCTGTGACTACGACTCCCATCATGCTATTGCCTCCACCCCCCTTCCCAGCATGCCCATGCTTCCTTCCTTTGACTCTGCTTCCCTGTGGGGTGGGCTGGCTGTGCTGACAGGATGGCTGGGAGTGTTGTCCTGGCAGTTGTTTGGCTAAGAGTTCCAAGAGTGTCCCTGTGCTTCACACAACATAACCCAGGGTGGTGGTGCTTTGTGGGATCTTGTGTTAGGATGGAGGGCATTGCATTCTACCAGGTGGGTACTGTGGAGTTTGTGTTGGGGGGTGTGAGGGGAGGTGCTGGTGACTATAGTCAGTGCTGCAAGTCCCCCTTCCCACCCAGCCAGCCAGATATCCCACCATGGAACGTGCTTGCATTGCAGGGAGTGTAAGTTGTCTCTCAGGATGTCAGTCAGTGGTGTCCTGCTGTTTGTTGGTGCACAGTTGGCAGCAGGGCCTTGTGCTCCCCACAGCAGTAGCCAGTGTCAGCCATCTTGTGAGTCCTTCTCCACTCCCTGTGATGTGAGCATGGTTCAGGGTGGTGTTGATGGGCCAGTTGTGAGGCTGAGCAATGTCTGTGACTACGACTCCCATCATGCTATTGCCTCCACCCCCTTCCCAGCATGCCCATGCTTCCTTCCTTTTGACTCTGCTTCCCTGTGGGGTGGGCTGGCTGTGCTGACAGGATGGCTGGGAGTGTTGTCCTGGCAGTTGTTTGGCTAAGAGTTCCAAGAGTGTCCCTGTGCTTCACACAACATAACCCAGGGTGGTGGTGCTCTGTGGGATCTTGTGTTAGGATGGAGGGCATTGCATTCTACCAGGTGGGTACTGTGGAGTTTGTGTTGGGGGGTGTGAGGGGAGGTGCTGTTGACTATAGTCAGTGCTGCAAGTCCCCCTTCCCACCCAGCCAGCCAGATATCCCACCATGGAACGTGCTTGCATTGCAGGGAGTGGAAGTTGTCTCTCAGGATGTCAGTCAGTGGTGTCCTGCTGTTTGTTGGTGCACAGTTGGCAGCAGGGCCTTGTGCTCCCCACAGCAGTAGCCAGTGTCAGCCATCTTGTGAGTCCTTCTCCACTCCCTGTGATGTGCGCATGGTTCATGGTGGTGTTGATGGGACAGTTTTGGGGCGGGCAATATGTGTGACTGCGACTCCCATGATGCTATTGGCTACACTGACTTGGCCAGCATACACAGAATTCCTTCCTTTGAGTGGTCTTCACTGTGTGTTGGTGTTGTTGTGGTGGCTACATGTGTGGATGAGTTTGTTAGTTCTATTTGTGCCACTGCCTAGCTGTAGTTGTGGTTGTGTTTGTACATGTGTTGGCACAGTTGGATGTGACTTTTTTGATGGCATGTTTTGTGTTTCTCTGACTGACATACACATTTTGGGATGATTCTGTTCTTGTTGCTGTGTGATTGCTATGAGTGCATGGTTTGACTCTCCCCTTGACAGTGATGTGTGTGTGTTTTGTGGCAGTATATTGTGTACATTTGTTGTGTACTCACAAGGCTCTGGGATGTCCTCTAGTCCATATATGCTCACTGGCGGTAGGATGGCCCGTACCTTCTCCTCCCAGGGCCTGAGGTATATTGGCTTGGCAGGAGGGCCACTGCCGGTGTGTTGGCTGTTGATGTAGTCTTGCTTCAGCAGTTTCCGTACCCTCCTGCGCACGTCATACCACCTGTTCTGGATGTCGGTCTTTGTGCGCCGACATGGTGATTGGGCGTTCACCCTGTTGATGATCCTCTCCCACATCTTGGTTTTCTGCGACATGGGGGTCTGTTGGACCAATGTGCCAAACAGCTGTGGCTCTACCCTGAGGATCTCGTCTACCAGGACTTCCAATTCACAATCTAGGAACTTGTGATTCTTCTTGGGGGGCATGGTGATGGGTGGTGATGGTGAGTGATGTGTGTGTTGGTGTGCAGGTGAGGGTGTGTGAGTGTGTGTTTTGCTGGGTGTATGTGAGGTAGGTATTTGTTGGTGTGCTGATGGTGTGTGGCTTGTGTGAGGGATGAGCTGTGGGTGTGTGGTTGCTTTCTCTTGGGTGCTGGCAGTGGAATGGCATTTGCAAAGGCTCATGGTAGTGATTTGTGTCCTTTATATAGGTGGAGTTGTGGGTGTGTCTTTGTTCTCTGTCCCCACCCCCCAGTATTTATTGGCTTGGTAATTGCTTGTTTGGCCTTTTTTTGGGTGATTTTTCCTTTGTGCTGTTTGTGTATGTTGGAAACGTTCTTGTGACCGAGTCGGACCCTGCATTGGTCTCGTACGGTGTTCTCCGTTTCGTTCACGCTGTGTTTGTGCAGTTTTCTATGCTGCGTACGTGTCAGTCGCGGTGTATTGTGTTGCTTCGGCTCGGTTTTGTATGCGTGTCGGTCGTACGGCTTGTCCTCCGTCCAACTCGCTCGTTGTTTTCGCGCCTTGCATCGTACTTAGCGGTTTGGAGTTAGCGTGTACGTTTCGGTCGGATTTGTTCCGGGTGCGTGTCGGTCAGTTGGATTCGCGTGTTTTTCCGGCCGGATTGCTGTTTTCCGTGCGGCTCGGTCGGTCGACTTGGTTTCGTTACGTGTCGGTCGGATTTTTCGCGCCTTGCATCGTACTTGGCGTGTCGGGCGCCACGGGTACGTGTCGGTCGGTATTTTTTCCGGATCCGAGTCGGTCGGTGCTTTTTCCGGCCCGAATCGGAATCGACCCCATAGTTGTCAACCTTCTAGAAACCCTTAGAAATCTACAACATGCTCAGGTAAAATGAAGCAGTCAACATTCAAATGAAATACTGCAAATATGTTCACATATGCTATCAGATTGCAGCACATAATACAATAAAATGAATAGCAGTCATGTTAACCAAATGTAATCAGCATTTTATGATTCCTGAGTATTCACATTTTGATTGGTTGATTGTCACATGTAAATGAAGCAGGAGAATGCACAGAATAGAAAAGGCATAATATCCATAACAAAGTGAGGTTTTAGTTAGTAAAAATATCAAGGCAAAAGGGCTTGCATAAGAGTGAACAATAACTTACATTCTGTGCTGAATAACCTATGGAAGCACTAGATGTGCTATTTTGACATTTACTAAACCTAGACCCACAGCATCTTTGAATTGACTTACTTAGTGGGAAGCTTCTGGTCGAGCTGACTCCACGATGTTTGAAAACAGTTGAAATGGGAAAGTGTTGGGTGATACCTATGACGAGTTTCTTCTTGACTTCAAACAGTCACTGTGGCCCTTCACATCTTTTGCATTTACTGCCCCTCCGGAATGGTCAACCTCTAAGTGCTTAAAAGTCACAAGGTAAGTACCCTTACGCCACTGTGTAGCATACATGCAATGTATGCTACAGCAAGCAGCGTTCACTTCTTTGTGAAATCATCATGGAGAACTATCTAATGGCTATGTATAGTGATAACAGTGCCATTTATAAAGGACTCAAGTCCTTTACTATCTATGTCTGAGTGTTCAGGCAGCACATCCCAAGGGATGAGCACAATTCCCTAATGCTAAATAATGAGAAATCTACATGTGGCAAATGAATGACAGGGTGCAGAAAAACAAGATAACAGAATAAAGCACAATGGTGTGTGTACTAATGCATATAAAACCCATTACATCATCTTTCTTATTTAACCTCCCTTGCTTTCCTGTCCCTCAATTTCCAGAGCTACCCCTTTCTATGAGGGTTACTACCCATGCAATGAAAAAGAATCAGTTTTTGTGCCTGATAAGCATGTTTGAAGCCACCAATTGGGTACACCTCTGAAAGGTCAATTTCAATTCCTCATGTGTCATTGGAGAACAGCATGAAATGACAGTTTTTCAAGAATATGGATTTAGGTTCAATGGCTGATGCAATATGGGCTGAGTTAGAAAGTTGAAGAGGTGGTTTGATGGGCAAAAGAGGCATTTGATGATGGCAGTACAGTGTGGAGTTATGGAGCTATGTAGTTAATGGTTTGGGGAGTAGAGATATGGTAACTGGATTTTAGAGCAAAGGTGAGGGATGTGAGACAGATCCATATGAGTGAAATTGATGGGCCCGGTATATGTTAGAGTTAGCAGAGTGTTTTTTTAATTCAAATAGTGCCAATGGTACTGACAGGAACCACATTAGGGAAAACATCCGCTGTGAATGGCAAGAAACCAAAAATGCAGTTGCTGTTCTGCTGCCTGCCCTTGATGGAAACAGTTTTCCTGGGTCACGCTGACTGCTCGAAGGTCCAAAGCCCTTAGACTGCTTTGCATTTAAATTATCTATTTAGTTTTCCTAATTTATTTGAATAGGCAAAATGAAAGGTTCAATGAAAGAGGTATTAACTGGGATGATTAATATGGCTGCTCCCAACTTGGCTTCACAGCGGCTCTTAATTCACTCTCCGGTGGATGAATTGAACTCAGATCTGTAACTGGGAGTAAATGTTTGATTAATTTAGCATTCCGACTGTCATCTTTTCTTTTTGCATTTGCCGCCCTAAGTGGAAAGGGTATGCCCAGACAAGGGTCCCATGCTCACTACACCACCAGATTCAAGCTAGCCTGGCTGATGAGGGGTATTACCCTGAAACCAGTCCCAGGATGCTTGTTTCTGGTCCAGGGAGGACCTGGCCTGGCAGTTCGAGCTTGACTGTTCCCATAGAGCACAGGGTCAAGACTGATTTGCATTTGGCTGCGTCTAAACTGGAATGGCGTGGCGTGCAAGAAAACAATACATTTATCACAGATCTGTGACTGGGGTGAATGTTTGATTAATTCAGCATTCCATCCATCATCTTTTCTTATTGGATTTGTCACCCTAAGTGGGAAGGGTATGCCCAGACACGGGTCCCGTGCTCTCCACGCCAACAGATTCAAGCTAGCCTGGCTGTTTAGGGTTGTTACCCTGAAACTGGTCCCGGGAAGCTTGTTTCTGGCATTTTGTCTGGACTGTTCCCATGGGGCACAGGCCCAAGACTGATTTGCATATGGCTGGGTCTAAACCTGAATGGCGTGGCATGCAAAATACAATGGATTTAACCCAGATCTGTGACTGGGAGTGAATGTTTGATTAATTCAGCATTTTGTAAATCATCTTTCTTTTTTGAATTTGTCTCTCTAAGTGGGAAAGGTATGCCCAGACGTGGGTCCCGTGCTCGCTACACCACCAGATTCAAGCTAGCCTGGCTCATGAGGGGTGGTACCCTGAAACCGGTCCCAGGATTACTTGTTTCTGGTCCAGGGAGGACCTGGCCTGGCAGTTTGGGCTGCACTGTTCCCATGGGGAACAGGCTCAAGACTGATTTGCATATGGCTGGGTCTAAACTGGAATGGCGTGGTGTGCAAAAAAACTAAGGATTTAACCCAGATTTGTGACTGAGGGTAATTCAGCATTCCATTCATAATCTTTTCTTTTTACATCACTCTCCAACTTAGCCAGCACCAGAGCCTGAACCTTCAGCACTCTATAAGGCAGCAAGGCCTCAGGACCCTGCTACTTCATCAGGCACACCCTTAACCCCCTGGGGGGCAGCACCTACAACCCAGATTAACTGCTGCTGATATGGAGTTTTAGCTATCTGGGCAACATGTGCACCTCAGAGCAGGGAATGGGATCAGTCCCCTATCCAGACTTCGCCCTGACACCAGCAGCCTCAATATTTTTGCACTGCCTCTTCCAGGGAGCCTGTGGTAAAAGAGGGGACCACTAAACTTTTACTGTTGTGAGTCATCATCCCTCTGCACCGTTGAGGTCGAGCTGTTCAACCTCATTCAGCATTCAAGTGACACACTGGACTTCATCCCAGGAGGCAAATAGGACGCACTCTCACTCATTAGGTGCCTCTTTCATTCTCACAATGGCATTATTGGAGGCCCAGCTAAAGCCCACCAGCAGACCCACCCCTTAGCTCAATAGGGGCTTTTTCTTTGTGCCAGTGACTGGAGACAGATGACCCCTGCACACCCTATACTTAGTTGGTCTGTCCAACGCTAAGGCAACCAGCAATGAGAGGAGTGGGGGCCCATCGGCATCTGGTTCCTCTTGAGGCCCCTAGGTTGTTGCTGGTCCAGACTCTGGTGTTTGTGTATGGGAGGTGTAATACTCCATCTGGGATTCAGCCAAATGGACTAAAAAATGACATGTCTGGCCTCAGAGATGAAAAACATCTGACAGGACAAGTCCGCCATGCATTCTCCCTTGGCCATGGTCAACCAACAACTGAATGCTGTTGTATCCTAATATGACTGCCTGCCAGACAGGAGACACAACATTGACTTCCTGCTGTGGAAAGTTGAGGATTTAAAGGACAGGTCTTAGAGAAACAATTTCAGGCTCTACAGGGTCCGGGACGGCACATATTCAGCTCCCAAATTCCTTGGAATTCTAGATTGCGCACCAGTTTCGTTCCTTTCAAGTCTCCTCTACCAACACTCAATGTCCTATATTACTCCTATACTCTGTCGTCAACATACATCAGTAATCCTCTCCTCAGCTAGGGAGGTGTTTAAACTGCTCTGTATTGATACAACTACCAAATGCAGGATGTTTCTGGTGCTCCACGCCCAGAGGAAACATTGGGACATCATATTTAGACCCCTGGCTCCAGCAAAAATGATTGGTACTGTGGACGGACGCAAGTAGGAGTTCCTGGATCTGAGGGTACTGGAACTGTTCCTCAACACACTGGAGGAACACCCAATGGACATGGCACACAAGGCCATAGATGATCGCTCTGGCCTGCCCCCAGCGCTAAAAGTGTTCCATAAAGAAGGGACAGAGGCAACTCCAGGTTCTTACTCTACCACACTACACTCTACACCACACCACTTTCACCCACTCCACTGTACGCTATACTACTGTACGCCACTCAACTCTACAACACTCCACTCCATGCTAATTCACTCTATGCCACTCCACTATAGGCCACTCCTCTATTGCACAGTGCACTGTACAACCCTCCAGCTATGCCACTCCACTCTACACCATTCCACTGTACATTATTCTATTGAAAATTATTCCACTGAAGGTCACTCCACTGTCCCACATTCCACTGTACTCCACTCCACTCTGCTCAAATATGCTTTATGAAACTCTACAGTAGCGCAATCCACTAAATAGCACCCCACTTGGCGACAGTAAAATACACAATTTAATGGGTTTTTGTCTTAAAAAGAAAAAAGCACTGAATTTCAATGAAAAAAGGTTCAAATTTTGTTATAGTTGGGAAAACCTTACATATTCTTCCTATACAAAGGAAAGTTAAAATGCACAAACATTAGAACTCATCACTTATAGTTACACCTTAAATTTACAATTTATGACTACATTGAAAATTACATTACTTTGTTTATTGTTTGGCTACAAGCAAAATTTAACGCTCACAAAAATATTTCTAAATGTATAGCTATAATTTTTAATTTTTGCATTACCTTTAGACTTTTATAACTTGTGCATCTCCATGCACAGTGTATTTAACTTAGTTACCACACTACCATAACTATAACTTGCTAATATACCACGCACTGTGGGGCATATTTATCTAGGAGTTACTTTGTCATTGTGTCACGCAATGGGTCAGACCAGCAAAGAAACTCTTAAGTTAGATTTATCAAGCCACGCAAGGCCACTTTGCATGGCCCAGTGTGGTTTGATAAATCTAGAGTAACATAATGCAGCACAAATCACTGCATTGCGTTACTGTTCCCCAGAGAGGTGGTCCATTGGTGGAGCGTGGGTATTCCCACAGATTCACCCATACATTTTGGCACATTCCCAGATTTCCCAATACAGGTAGACCTGAGAATGTGTCAAAATTCTAGACCTCCGCAGGTGAGGCATGACGATTAGAAATACCTTTATTTCTACCTTTTTCTATGTGCGCTTTATTCTTCAAAGATGAATATGCTCCAGGTGATTGATTTTGTGCAGGAAGGTGTTCATTCCTGCACAAAACAATCCTACTTACAACCCAGACACTCTTGCATCATGGTGCAATTGTGCCTGCGTAGGCATTAGGCAGCATTTTTTGCACCAGTGCTAGCAAATTAAAGGAATGCTCTGCATATTGTTAAGTATGGAGCATTTATGCCCTTTCTCTATCATGCATCTCTTCAAGGTGGCTTTCTATGCTGGGCTGTGTGATTATTTGATAAATATGCCCCTGTGTTTTCACAACATTTATGGTTTGTGATGTCATACCTATTATTGTATATAATATTTTCCATGATATAACTGATATAATTCAATAGATTAGAAGCAGTTATGGAGAAGGCATGAGTTATAGTTAATGTAGTGTAACTACTAGTTTGGCCACCCTTTGGAACACACTGTGTATGGAGATGGATGAGAATAAATAAAGTAATATAAATTTAAAGGTGGTCAGTAAATTATACATTTAAGGTCTGACTATAACTGAAGAATTTCTAATGTTTGTGTAATTTAAGGATTTTTTAGAAATTACTGTATATGTGAAAAACCACAAATTGGAAACCGAAATGTAGAGAAAACGATCTGCTGGTAACACAGCATTGCATGACCACAGTTTTCACCACAGAAGAGAAGCTGGATATACATATTTGCGAAAGGAGGTATTCAACACAAATGATAGCACAAGCAAAGTCAAAAGCCAATCAGAAGTGAAGGAAAACAGTTCTGTTTGTAGGCAATATCAACAAAGAAAAGCAAATCTCAAAGTTCAGATTAGTCACAACTTTCCAAAAAGAGAAAGGGAATATTAGAAGGAAAGGTTACAAATGCTGCCATTTGGTGACCCAGTACTAGGAAAACTAGTCCCCAGGAAACTAGGGAAGGTTACAAAACTTCACAGGTTATAAAAAGTGCAACCGATGTAAAGCCTGTGGTTATGTAATTAATAAGAATGATTTTCTCTCCCCATTTCATAGAAAGCCACATATGATTGGAGGCCCATTCACTGTGAAAGTGATTTAGAAGTTTTGGTGCTGAACGGGTCTGTGTTGACTAACGCTGTTGTTTTAACGTCCTTTCCTGGTGACACTGTCGATCCTTGTTGTGGGCGCTGATCCTTGCTAACGCCTATTTGGACGCCTGTTTTGGACGCCGTATCCCGCTTTATCACCCTTTGGAGGACTACATCACCCAGGGTGCAACGCGAGCCTACCCAGGTGTTTCGGGTCCTGCTGACGAGGGGGAGGCACCGGACCATCTTCGCGCATAAAGCGCAGCCTCTACACCCGCAGCGCGGAGGCGTGCGCGGGCGAAGCCCGGGCCAAGGGCGGGCCCGTCTGAGCCCGTCAGAGACAGATCGAGGCTGGGCTGGGCCACCCCTCTAAGAAGCTCAGATTGTGCACTTTGCTATTGTGAAAATTCCTAATTCAAAAGAATATCTAAGGTACTGTGCAAGAGCTTAAAGCATAGAGAATACCTGGGTTGTTTGATTTAATTAGTCGTCTAAAAGAAAATGGAAAAACGCAAGGGGGTTGCTGGCACCTTAGATGCCTTTTTAGTAAGAGCGGAGTCACTCTTAACCCACGAAATTCATTTGACTGAGAGACGTCTTTCCTTAGACCCTGCTATTTTACAGAGACACATAACAACTGGCATCTCTTCACCTGTACTGGGGGACATTGATCAGGAGATTCCACCGAATATTGCTACAAGTGTCCCATTGAACTCTATTCCTTTTTTATCTTCCTCTGAAGAAATTTCAAGCTCTTCAGTGGTTCCTAATAGAGCTACTAGGGCCAGGGCAGCGAAAAATGTGACCAAAGATAAGATTGAGCCACGGTTAAACAAAAGAAAACGGGACACAGAGATAAGTAAATCTAAGGGCAAGGGCAGCATTGGTACCTTCTCTTCACTGAAAAATATTTCAGTTGGTACACAAACAGAGTCGACCTTATTGCCATCAGCGCAGAGTGTAGCTAACACTAAGGGAGTTATGACTGAGTTCTCTACAGGAGTGAATGATTCTGGGTTAAGAGCAGCTTTAACTTGTGTTAGCGACTTGGTTGAGAAATGTTTTTATAAAATCAGCCTCCTAGAGTCTGCAATTAATACCCTAAGTAGTAACATTGTGGGTGTGTTACCAACCAGAGTAGAAAGGGAGGACTTAAGGTTAGTGATGGACAGTTGTTTATCAGCTGACCAAGACGAGAATATTGTTAAAACAAACGAGAATAATTTTATTTCAAATAATAAGGGAAAAAATAGGTTGGTTCCACCGTCTGTGGGTCCGAATGTGATAGTCTCTCAGGGTGCACAGAAGGGACATGTAACAACTATGGGTAAAATGGATGATGCGAGTTCTCTTGTTGGGTGCCAGAGAATTAGTGAATCTAATGCTTCCTTAGCCCCTAATACTGAAACATTGCGTCTCCCCCGGAATCATGTCCTTATGTTTTGATTTTGACAGGGGTCCCACCTCTGAGGGTTGGGCAGAAAGAAAACTGGATTGACTTATGGAATAAAACTTTTGATTGGCTGACTAAACACAAGAACCTCCACCCATCTGATGCTTATGAGATAATAATGGTTCGTAGAGTAGGGTGGATAGGGCAATCTACTAAGAGTATAAGAGGTGATTGCATTGTGGTCAACTTCCGCAGGCCAAAGATGGTTCATCATCTTTTACAGTATTGTGATGCAACCTTTACCCCTAAAACTGATATTAGTGCACTCTCTTTAGGATACTTTTATAAGCCGGAAGGTGGGAACAAAGTTATGGGATTTCCATCGGTTACACAATCTAATAGGTTCCAAGCACTGTCAGACTTGGATTCCCAGGACTGACAACTACTCAAAATAGGGCAGGATAAGACAAGGATAATTACTTGTAAAGATTTAAGATCTAAACCTAATGATGGTGTTGCTGTACTGATATCTATTGATGTTTTAATCACCCCTATGGAGACGGGAACTATAGATAATGATAATATGGCCTCCGAGGCGCATACTGGTACTCGTGAAGGGAACCAGATATTTAACTTAAATAGCATCCAGAATGTAAATGCACGTAGGAGCTTTGGAGGACCTTTAAATGACATAGTAGATGTAAACATAGTGAACATCGTGAAAGATCCATTAGTTTACCAGGGAGAGGAACTTACATTAAATGGTAATTTTGTTAATAATAATCTTGGTAATAATAGTGAGGAAGCATTAAGTTTGGAAAATGGACGCAAGAAGATAAATGGTGACCAAATTAGTGAAGAACGTAAAACAGAGATAAAGTTGACTTCTTGGAATATTGCAGGGATTAAGAAAAACCAAAGGGATGCAATATGGCAGGATTACATAGGTCAGAGTGAAATAGTCCTCCTCAAGAAACCTGGGCAATAGAAACCCCCATAAGATAGGGTTTAAAACTTTTAGTACTGCTGCAATTCCCTCAGTGAGAGGAAGGCCCTCGGGAGGCCTTGCCATTTGGTTAAAAATCACTTTGGGTGCTGACTTTACGCAAATTGATTCCCCTTGCCAAGATATATTGGGAATAAAGTTTTTAGCACCAGACAAAAGGGAAGTCTACATTTTTAATATATATAGTAGACCAAGCGTAGCAAGTAGAGATGTTCAAGTTATTGAGCAGCTGGATCAAATGCTAACTATAATAAACAAGAGTGCTCTGATAATCATTGGGGGTGATTTTAATCGTAAATTTGAACCAGTGGCTGGATTTGAAAATATTTTTGAAGATGAGGACTTGGCCAATAATATTCCAGCACTGAATAGTAGCCCAGTAGTTTCGTGTACATGTGCTGTAGCGCAGTTACTGAGGCTGGTTTCAGCCCATGGTTTACGCGCCTGTAATGGGCGATTATCTTCTGACAGCCCAAATTTACCAACATTTATCCGGGGTAATTCTAAAAGCTATATAGATTATATATTGGTTTCTATCCCTCTATGGCCTATGATGCAAGATCTAGTTGTTGAAGATAGAATAGAGAGTGATCATCGTCCTTTATGTTTGACGCTCTCAGCTTCCCTATTTCAGCCAAGTTATTTAAGGAGATGTGACCCTCGTCACAGTTTAATTGAGCCTCTACTATCGAATAATCGCAGAGCACTCAGATGGCCCTTGGTTCTGGGGAATGACAAGATCATTAAAAAAATTATGAAACTTACATAGAAATAGTCTCTCCATATATAAATTTGCCATTAACAGAGATACCAATTATGGAAATGCATGATAAGTTGGTAGAAGGACTTGAACCAATATTAAGTAAGGCCCCAAAACAATTAAAAAAGGGAATATCTAATTCAGCCTTGCTAGAGAACCCATGGTATAACAAAGAATGCCGCAATGCAAAAAAGGATCTGATTCAGGCAACAAAGGATAAGGATATAGTAACCCTAAGGGAAAAAAGGATTCACTATAAGGGGGTATTAATCAAGGCAAAGAAAAGTTGGGAGGATAATATTTGGTCTGAGCTGATAAAAGCATGTAAATCAAATGACCAAGCTACCTTTTGGCGTTTATTATCTAAGGGTAACAAAAAAGGGAAATGTAACAAGGACCTTTTCCTTGATGCAAATACCTGGGTAACTCATTTTTCACAATTATACTCAACCACTAAAAATGATATTAATTTTAATTTTGAAGAACTTGCTATTCACCCAAGTGAGACCCCTCTACATTTTAGCTTAGCGGAAACAATAGTAGCAATAAATGCAATGAAACAAGGGAAGGCCCCTGGGCCAGATAAGATACCAGGTGACCTATGGAGGCATGAGAAGGAGGTTTGGGCTCCCTATGTTAATCTTTTGTGTAATACAGTTGCATCGGGTGCACCGATTCCTGAAACGTGGAGGGTGCAGAGATCGCAACTATTTTTAAAAAGGGTAACCGCCACGACCCGTCGCATTATCGGCCGATTAGTCTAATTGATGTTTTACAAAAGATATATGCACGTCAAATTTTAAATAAACTGAGCGATTGGATTGGGGAGTATAATATTTTATCCAAGTACCAAGCAGGCTTTAGAGCCAAAACTAGCACAATTGACCAGGTTTTTAGATTTCTCTGTATAATTTGGAAGTATATTACAGTTAAGAAAGCCCATCTGTATATAGCCTTTGTAGACCTTAAGGCAGCCTTTGACCTCATACCCAGAAATCTCCTGTGGAAATCATTAAGAGATCAGGGTGTCCCAGGGGAAATCCTCGTGCAGATTATTAGGTTACACGAGGATAACTTTGCAAGGGTTAGATGGGGGCCAAATGGCGAACTTACTGATCGTATACAAGTAAATAGGGGGTAAGGCAAGGTTGTGTGCTGGCCCCTACCTTATTTTCGTTGTACGTTAATGATATCCCTGAATATCTCTTGGGCTGCGAGCATGACTCTCCCAAGTTGGGGGTGCCAGTACCGGCACTTTTATTTGCCGACGATACAATTTTAATATCACAAACCCCCAAAGGTCTGCAAAACGTACTTAATACTTTCGAAACCTACTGTGAAATAAAGGGCTTGGAAATCAACTCTACTAAAACAAAATACATGGCAGTTAATCCGCACAAATCTTTTAAAAAAACTTAACTGTAAAAAATGAGAGGATAGAATATGTGCTAAATTTTAATTATTTAGGTATTACTCTAGATTCTAAAATGAACTGGAGACCACAGCTGGATAAAAGCAAATCAATATTAATTCAAAATTCAGTCCCAATAGTAAGGAAGCATGAGAGCAGCTTATCTAAAGCTGTCTCTCCTGCGTTGGAGTTATATAAATATAGGGTACAACCTGCTTGCCTATATGGGGCTGAATTGTGGGGACATGTGACAAAGAATAGTTTTATGGTGTACAAGAATACATTTTTTAGGAAATTGTTATGTTTGCCAACACGCACACCTCTAACACCAGTAGTAATAGATTTAAACATTCGCCGCACTGACCAGCATGCGGCTTTGCGGCCACTATTATTTTGGGTACGTTTGTGGTCCACAGATGAACTTGTTCATTATAGAGAAGGTTTGGAGGAAATTTTTAGAATTAAAAATATTACAAGGTTACCATGGTTGAATCATATTCAGGATTGGTTTTACAAACTAGGACTAAAACAGTTTTGGGAGGAACCTCAGGGTTTGTCTTTGGGATCAAAAAAGCTGTTGAAACAGACTTTTTGGGCATTTACTCAAGATACTTTGTCACATTGTCCAAAACTAGGTACTTTATCCACAAGGTTTCTCACAATAAAACCAAACGGTAAATTCGAGTCCTTTCTAGATGAAATTCAACCACAACTTGCCAAATCTCTTTACCTTAAATTTCGCTACGGCATTTTGCAGATTAATGCAAATACTATGAAATGGGTACGTAGCGTAGGTGGTGCAAACAATGGTTGTTGTGATATCTGCCACACAGGTGCAAAAGAGAATGAACTGCATGTGCTATTCTTCTGTCCAGCCTACACTTATGCTAGGAGGAAGTGGATCAAACCCATCTGTCAACTTTTGGGTATTAGATCATGTAATGAGGCAGGAAGATTATTGCGAACAGACACAACACAAGCAATTGTATTTAGTGTAAGCAGATACCTTTTTAGTGTCAACCTAACAAGAAAGAGAATGGGACTGAAATTTTAGGCATTTTTAATAAACACGTGTGTGTTAATCAATTTATAATCAGATGTTTGATTTTAGTTGGTCACCGTGGAGCCTTGTATTTGGGTTTTAAAGCATTGTTATAACTGCTTTTTAAATTGTTTTTTAAATTGTTTCTTAAATTGCGTACTATCGGGCGGGTTAGCCTTTGAAGTATTGTTGTATGATGTTTTTATGTAATCTTTTATGGTTTTTTTAAAATCGAAATAAAGATTGAAATGACAAATGACTAACATATGTAAGATTTACCACCCTGCACGTCACAAAAGAATGCTACAGCCATGAGAGAGCAAACTGTTTAACTACTATCTGATAATATGTGACAGATTCTGTCTCCAGAAACATGAGGAGAGGTGACAGGGTACAGCATGTAAGAATGCTTGAATCTCAGTATACATTAGAAATGAACACCAAGATTCCATTTGGAGATGTACATGCACATCTCTGATGAAAAATAGGAAATAGTCAAGCAGCTTTCCCATAGCATCAGGAGCAAAGACATGCAAAAAGCTGTAAAATGAATGTTGGCAGCAAGCCATATGGAAGGAAGTCTGCAGTTTTAAATATATTAGTTGATTGTAATAAAACCCTTTATTCCCTTTTTTAGCAAAGGATCATACCTGATGACACTCCATTAAATATTGACCCTCTATAGTGATTATGATACAAAATAAGCAACACTGTGGGAAGTAGATCACTGAATATTATATTATCAGCTATGGTGCAATGGTAATGTACAATTTGTGGCATTAGGAACACTATTCTAAGATTTATGATATTTTAGAAAGAAAATGTCTTTTACTCCAAGTATGTATCCTAAATTCCTTGAATTTAAAAATATCTGAAGAAGGACCTTTGAAAAGGAGTTTTTATTTTACATAAAGGAATATGATAATGTGCCCTAGATATATTGATGGCTCATGAATTTATGGAAAAGTAAATAATGCATATTAAAATTTAAAAAACATTTCCATGGATATGACAGTATAGCGAGAAAGTGGAATGTTTTATACATCTTAAGATTAATTTGGAGGTATCTATAACTAGTGCTCCAATCATGCACAGTTGTCTCATCAATAATTTAATTGCAAAAGTTGCAGTGATATTATCAATGATGTCATAGAAGATATCAAGAGGGATGTAATATGTGTGGTAATTAGCAATGCATGGCAATGGTGTGGGTTATAGTTACTTTAGGGCATGAGTTATTATTACTTAATGTAGCTATAAGTATGATTGCTAAATGTCTATTGTTTTGTGTGTCTAAAATCTGAGCCTAACTATAATGTCCCTGTAACCTTTGTTTTTTTCAATGAATTTCTAAGGTCTTTTAATTCTATTTCCTAACTTTAATGTGTCTATGACCTTTGATTTTTTTGTGAATTTCACATTTTTAATATAAATTGTACTACAATTTGACCCATAAGTTCAATTCACTAATATACATTTTCATAAGTGTATAGATACATTTTATTCACACATTCATTGTTATATATTTTAAAAATAAAAATAAAAAAATAAGTTTAGGTAACTTCTGTAGTCATTCTGTAAATGTGATATACCAAGTTTTTCTTTTTTTTTCTTCATTTTATAGATCCTCAGATATGTTGCCAACCAAAAGCACACATACAATACTAAAATAATAACTCATTTTATACAAACATATGCTATTGCAATTCCTTTAATTGTATCACTGCCTGAGTATGGCTGTGTGAGTGGCTCTGAGAGTGACTGTTTGGGTGTGGAAGTGGCTGTGTAGGTGTGTGAGTAGGTGTGTGAGCAGCTGTGTGGGTATGTGAGTGGTTTTGTGGTTCTGTGAGTGGTTGTGAGAATGGCTGTATGGTTGTGGGTGTGTAATTGGTTGTGCGGCTGTGTAAATGGGTATGTGAGGGCATGAGTGGGTATGTGAGTAGCTGTGTGGGTGTGTAAGTGGGTGTGAGTGTGAGAGTGGGTGTATGAGAAGCTGTTTGAGCAGCTGTGTGAGTGGGTGTGTGAGTGGATGTATGGATGTGTCAGTGGGTGTGTGAGTGGTTATGTGGATGGCTGTGTGAGTGGCTGTGGGGGTCTGTGAGTGGATTTGTGAGTGCTTTTGTGGGTGTATGAGTGACTGTATGGGTGTCTGAATGGGTGTGCGAGTAGATCGTGGGTCTTTGAGTGTGTGTGTGAGTGGTTCTGTTGGTGTTTAAGTGGTTGTGTGTTTATGGGTGGGTGTCTGAGTTGCTGTGTGAGTCTGTGAGTGGGTGAGTGGGCGGGTGTGTAAGTGGTTGTGTTGGTGTGTAAGTGGTTGTGTGAGTGAATAGGTATGTGAGTGGGTATGTGAGTGGCTTTGGGGGTCAGTGAATGGATGTGTAGGTGATTTTGTGGGTCTGAGTAGATGTTTGAGTTACTGTATGGGTATGTGAATCAGTGTAAGAGGATGGCTCAGTATATTTTGCACACTCACAGGAGTGATGCACCCTGTCCTAATCCAGGCAACCCTTATGGTGATTTTAGGGGTGTTTATGACCTTAGGCTCTCACAGTGTGTAGCTGTGGAAAGCAACCTTTAGGCCTATATTGAAGGAGTGTAAAGTGACTTGTTATGCCACATTTAATCAACAGTGTAGATTAGATGAAAAAGAACCACATGGTGTATATGAGAAAATAATTATATTTATTACACAACACAATAACTAACAAATTGGTTTTTCTCCTACCCAGAGATATCAGCAATACATGTGAAAATATGTTTAAGAAATCGAGTAAGTAGCACAAATATACATAGGTCTCCAGGGGGAGACCAAACCATATACTAAAGAAGTGGAATGTGAACTGCAAGGAAGAATGGGACTTGGACCAAAGGACTCAGTGGAGCTGGGAGAATTAGGAACCACCCAAGGTAAGTACCCAGAAACCCGACCCGGGCACTGCTGCATGCCCAATAGAAGTCTATGGAGAAGTCGTATTTGCAGCTTTAAAGAAAGATAACCCTTCCTGGAGGATCCTGAAGAAACTGTTTGGAGGATGTACGATCGGAGAGCCACCCCACCTGTGTATGCCCCAGGAACCTGGTTAACTGCTCCTAGAAAGCCAGGTGCATAGGGTGAAATGATGTTGGAACCTCCAATAGAAAAACAATGTAAGACTTCAGAAGAAAGGCCTTTGGCAAAGTTCTTGAAGAAGTCCAGTGGAATCCAAGGGTGGATTCTGGAAGAGGAAAACCTGCAAGCAGAGGGGACAGACCAGGAGGCATGGGCGCACAATGCTTACCGATGTCAGGAAGTTCAGGAGAGTTAATGGTGAACTTGTCGCTGCAGGTGTGAGGATCAGGTGACACTGAGGAAGACCAGGAGCCATACACAAGCTGTCCCATGTTTGTGACTAGCGGGTCAATGTCTGTTGGGAGCACCATCAAGCCTTGGTAGCAGCAAATGGCATGAAAAGAGAAAAAGATGCAAACGTTGGGACCATTAAGGTCCAAGACACTCACCAAGTGCAGGAGAGTCAGAGCAGGCCCAGAGCAAGCAGAGGAGCCAACAAAAGCAGATGAATACCCTCAAAAGAACCCACAGGCCAGAGGCATAGGAGTCACAAGAGGACCTGGCGCAGCTCAAAAAAGATGGTGGCCCACGTTGCAAGTGATGCAGTTAGGATGCTGATCTCCGAAGGATGAGGTGCTGGAGGCTGGAGTTTCTTGGAGCCCGAAGATCCCTGGAGTACAGAGCCAACAAGCCTTGGCAATGGTAAGTCAACTAGGTGCACACAGGTTAGGTCCCTGCAGCTCCGACTAGGGATACCATCCTCCAAATTGCAAAGTAGACAGGTCAGGCCTCTGGAGAACCACAGAACCACCACATGGGTTGCTGAGCCTTGGGAAGTCCATAGGACGACAGGAGCAGCAGACAGGTCAGCTTTATTGTGATGCCTACAGATGCAGTGGGAGTGACTCCTTCACTCCAAGGGAGATTTCTTTGGATGTCCTTGATGCCCACAGGTCTTCTGGAGAACCTGAGTGAAGCACAGACACAGATGAGGCAGGAGACTTGAGGAACAGTGAGACCAGGAACAGCAGGATTCTTTCTTGATGCAGTGTTGGTTCCAGTTGAAGTCCAACAAAGTCCAAGTGTCCAGATGGTCGAAGAATGTCTTGGTTTCAGAGGTGAGTATTGTTCCACAACGAATCTGAGGACCCACCCACCCACAGGAAAGCCCTTAAATACCTAAGAAAAGGGTTGGAACAACTCTGGGATCCCTCCCAGAGAGGGACTGGACAGAGGGGAGCATACTCCCATGTCCTTTGTCCAGTTTTGTGACAGAGCAGAAACCAAGGGTTCCTGAAATGGCTCAAACCAGAGTATGAAAGGGGGGCACCCCTTGTGCCCTTCAATGCAATCTGGTGGCTCTGTACAGTGCCCCCACCCCAGCCCAATACACTAAGTCCTGTCTGGAAGGTGGTCACACCTCCCTCTGACAGTAAACCTATTGTTCTACCTTCCCCTGCCCGAGCTCAGTTCAGCAGCTGGAGGGCAGAATCGTGTATGTGGCTGGCGACAGCACTAGCTTGCTGGCAGACCCTGAAAGGCTGTAACTGGGAGTACAGGGTGTCCTCTGAGGATCCCCCAATTGCAGGGCATCATATCTCCAACACTGGAATCAGTGTTGGGGTTTGATTCCAACATGTTTGATAACAAACATGACCAGGTTCTGTGCAGCCATTATATAGTTAGACATCTCGTAATGGCTGATGTCCACTATATGTCTTAAAATGGCTGAGCGTACTTAAAAGCCTGGAGAATAGACTCTGGGGTGTGTAGGGGTATCCTGCTCTTGCAGAGGCACTCTCACACTTATA
Source organism: Calotriton arnoldi (assembly GCA_963921515.1). NCBI lineage: Eukaryota > Metazoa > Chordata > Amphibia > Caudata > Salamandridae > Calotriton > Calotriton arnoldi. The sequence continues at coordinate 826,908 of CAWUFW010007141.1, forward strand.
ACTGAGTACCTTCTCATGGCCTGTCACCTCAATGTTGGACAGACCACCTAAGTATGGGGTGTGCAGGGGTCATCTGTCTCCAGTCACTGGCACGAAGAAAAGGCCCCATATGAGCTAAAGGGTGGATCTGCTGGTGGGCTGCAGCTGGGCCTCCAATAATGCCATTGTGGGAATGAAAGAGACACCTAATAAGTGAGAGTGATTCCTATTTGCCTCCTGGGATGTAGTCCAGCGTGCCACTTGAAGGCTGAATGAGGTTGAACTGCTTGACCTCAACGGTGCAGAGGGACGATGACTCACAACAGTGAAAGTTTGGTGATCCCCTCTTTTACCACAGGCTCCCTGGAAGAGCCAGTGCATAGATCCTGAGGCTGCTGGTGTCAGGGTGAAGTCTAGGGGACTGATCCCATTCCCTGCTCTGAGGTGCACACGGTGTCCAGAAAGCATCACCTCCATACCAGCAGCAGTTAATCTGGGTTGACGGTGCTGCACCCAAGGGGGTTAAGGGTGAGCTGATGAAGTAGCAGGGTCCTAAGTCCTTGCTTCCTTATAGAGTGCTGAAGGTTCAGGCTCTGGTGCTGGCTAAGTAAGAGAGTGATGCAAAAAGAAAAGATTATGAACAAAATGCTGAATTACTCCAGTCACAAATCTGGGATGACTCTATCATTTTCTTGCAAGCCATGCCATTCCAGTTTAGACCCAGCCATATGAAAATCAGTCTTGAACTTGTGCCCCATGGGAACTGTCCAGCCCGAACTGCCAGGCCAGGTCCTCCCTGGACCAGAAACAAGCATCCTGGGACTGGTTTCGGGGTAACACCCCTCATAAGGCAAGCTTGAATCTGGTGGCGTAGCGAGCACGGGACCCACATCTGGGCATACCCTTCCCTCTTAGAGTGACAAATGCAAAAAGAAAAGATGATGGACAGAATGCTGAATTAATTAAACATTCACCCCAGTCACAGATCTGAGAACACATGGTTTCACCTACCCTCAAGCAGGAACAGCATTCAGGATGGTGAGCCTCAAAGGCTTCCTGCCCTTTTTTAAGCTGACCAGGGCCTCTCCAGCTAGTGGGGATGCTCACCCCCCTGATCTAGCCCCACTTTTGGCGGCAAGGTTGGTGGGAAAATTAGTTATCAGGAAGGGAGTGTCCACTCTCTGCCAGGAACACCCCAAAGGTGCCCTGGACTGAGGTGTCACCTTCCTTAGGAAATCCTCCATCTTGAATGGAAGAATTCTACCTAATCAGGTCAGGGGGATGCCCCCTCCCCAAAGTGAGGGGAAATTCAAAGGGTGTAGTCACCCTAAAGGCAAGTAGCCTATTGGCTACCAGCTGCCAGTGCCTGTAATGCCCCTAAATTCACTATTTAGGGGCACCCCTGAACCTTGAACCTCAGATCCCTGCAACCTTAAAAGAAGAAGCTTCACAGTCGAGCCTGGAAGAAGACTACTGATTTGGCTCCAGCCCTACTAGCCTGTCTCCTGCTCCAAGACCTTGTGATGAAGATGACGCCTGTCCGGTGGCCACGACTTCAGAGAACCCCAGGAAGACTGCCACTCTCTTCAACAAAGACCAGATCTCCACAGGATAGCAGACCTGTCCAGGAAACCTCCAACTTCAAGGACTCCGGATCCAGGTGGATCCCTGACCCCTGTCCACTCTGCACCTGAAACCCACGACCTGAGTCTGAGTGGCTTACCTGTCCAGTGACATATCCCCAGTGATCCAAACTTCAAATCCATTAGTGGCTTACCTCTCCTGGACCCCACAAAGTCAGCTCAAGCCTCTACATGAAGAGTCCCTCTGACGACAACGGCTCCAACAAAGAAAACCCAACACCAAAAGGTACCCTTACATCCTCAGTCCCCTGGCCTTGGGGAGTCCAACTGACAGTGCCTTGAACTTCCTCTGCACTCCAACTTAACTGCTCAATCAGTGGTCACCTTCATCCAGCCTCCTGGTCTGAGCCTGCAGCTTATTTGTACAACCAAGTTCTTCCATTTTTTTGCATTGGGTACCCACTGCTGATTTCACCCTGCACTCGGTTGCCCCTGTGCCACTGGTGGTGTAGCCTTGGTGTTGCCTTTGCTCACCTTAACCCCCAGGGCCTGTGCCCTGAAACCACAGGTACCTTCCAGCAAACTGCACCTCTTGTGGGTACCCCCAGTCTCCATTGACTAACATTGGGCCCAGTGACCTCTGCACCGGGCAGCCCCAGTGCCGCTGGTGGTGCAGTACCTACCTTAAACTGAACCTTGCCCAGTGTTGGTCTAAACCCCCGAAGACTGGAAGAGCAAGTCGTGTACTTACCTGATAATTCATAACACTGTTTTATTTGCACAGGATTGCATTGCATTTTTATCCTATTGCACTCAAAAGTCTATCTACTTCTATTGCAAAGTTCTACTGTTCTAAACTGTTATTACAATTCTATTACTGTGAAGCATTGTATAATGCCTTGAAAAACAATTCCTAAGGCATTTTAAAAGTATTGCTACTTTTGAAAACAAACTGTTACTTACCTGCATCTAAGTTACTCTTGATTCTAAAATAAAATAACACAGTAATCATTTTTGATACAAAACAATTGGTCTGGATTCAGTATTTGAGTGTGTGTAATCACTTTTTGACTGAGTGTGTACAACAAATGCTTAACACAGCATCTGATAAGCCTAACTGCTTCACCAAATTACTACAAATAGAGCTTTTAGTGTTTTCTACTTAAGACTCTGTAACCCTCTGGGGATCCATTGCCACTGTGGACACTATACCTTACTTTGTTATAGTATACACAGAGCCAGCTTCCTACACAACACTGGTGGAAAGGTATACAATTCTGATGCATTTTCAGGTCTCCCAGTGATGGCAAAATTGGGATTACGTAAGAATACATGGGTGGATGTGTGGAACACCCACACTCCACCCATGTAACTCCCCCACCATGCACGACTTGTGCTACCTTGAGTTAAGCCAGATTTACCAGGCAGCACAGGCCTATGCAGGGTGGCCTTGCATCGCTTCATAAATCTGAATCTAGATTTTGCGTAACCTTTTGTCACCTCGTGTGACGTAAGGGCAATAAAAGACATTGATAAATTTAGTGAAGGGCTGTATAGGTTGTAAACTGGTCGTTCAGCACCATCTGTATGCTGTATGCACAGTGCCACAAACCAGTGGTTACTTAGACAAAACAATGGTTCTTGTGCACAATGTATGAATACATGATACACAATTGCATATTGCAAACTCAGACCAGAGCTATGGAGTCAACAGAGAAAGGTTAATACACAAAAAATACGGAGCCCAATTCTCATTTTATACAATTGATACGTGTATTGAGAAGTATTTTCATAGAAAGCTGTACGCTGTCCTATGTGAAAAAGAACCTACAAATTGTGACACAATACAGTTTATCTAGGGTTTCTAAAGTATACATCAATGACCATTTGTAAATGAGTTCTACAGGGTCCACCTTTGGGATATAGGGGAGGGCCAAGAATGGTTTGGTATAGCATGAGTCGATGATGTTTCGACCCTTTGAAGGATAGGGGTCTCATCAGGACCTTAAAATAAGGGACATCTGGAGATTGGATCGGGAAGTCACTGAAAAGGGAGGTGTCCACCTTATAGTGTGAAAAAAGTGGTAATATGAACAAGTGTTACTCACGTAGGGCCCAGCCGGGCGCCTACCGAGAATGGTGGGACAGATGAATTTCTAACAGATCTGTTCCCCAGAGGCAACTGTACCATGGAGCAATGTCCAGATCAGAGCAGGCGGGCTGGCCGATGAGCCTGTGTTACCGTTTGGACCTGGGACAATGACCCGTGTCCCTGTTAAATTATGTGGGTTGCCAAGGTCAGCTACAAGGCGCCGATGCTGCTTGCTTGTATCGCCATGGACCGGAGACAATGATAGGCGTCCTAGTTAATCAGTAATAAATGTGGGCTGCCGAGGTCAGCTGCAAAACGCCAATGCTGCTTAAAGCAATGGGTAGGCTGACAGAGGAGCAAATTATGCATTAGTGTGTGAAAGAAAAAGATAGAAGTGCATGATCTCAGAAAACTAAATCTGGCAAACAAGAATGTGAGTATTTATGTATGTTTATTACACTTGCACATTATCAGCAAATTGACTCTGCGCTTAGTAGCTGTGGCAAAGTAGTGTGAATGTGTGTGAAGGTCCTACATTAATGTGCCTACTGCTCTTGCTTATGGACCCTTGGATGCAGAGATATATTGGGGAATTAGTATAAATAGTGGGGAGCCACATACACAACATGTGGAAAATGTCTGATTTTCAGCAGCATCAGTTCAATTGTTATTCAATGGTTAAAAAATAAAGCAGTTTTAAATGTATTTATAATTACTTAGTCAATGGTTTGCGTTCCACTCTTTGTTTTTTAAACCAATATGGATAACAAAAAAAACATGTTAAAGTGTCAGCAACGAGTATGGAAACATGACCCACCTCTTCACCATAAAAAAAAAAAATCGTAAATTGGGGTCAGATTTTGTTTCTTGCTCTGTCCTCAGTAGCACTTCTCCTATCTTCTCCAAAAATAAACAGACAACTAAAGCATCACATGTGACCATTAGTTTTCCTACTGAGAACACTGTAGGGACCATGTAAAGAGAGACATACTTACTCCAAAGTGGCGCACGGCAGCGCAGCAAGTGACCTTGCTGCACTACCCTGTGCCACAGGGAAAGGGCAGAAATGCATTGTGCTTACAAAATATGGTGCATTTCTGTCCACTTCCCCCTTTTGGCTGCCTAGCACCAACGCAGCCACCCTTGCACCAGGGTGCAAGGGTGCCTTCATTGCATGCAGGATTGTTTTTCTGCAGGAAGGGACACCTTCCTGCACAAAACAATCCATGGAGACGTTTTCCTCTTTCTAAGTGTGCTGCAGAATGGAGCAACATAGAAACAGGAAAAAAGGAGAAAGAGATAGTACTCCTTGTTATGCCTCCCCTGGGTAGACGTACAGTTTTGTAGTATTTCCAGGTTTACAGAACCTTGTAAATATGGAAATGGAAAAACCCACTGCAATGCCCATGCAATTCCTCCTGATGCAGAGAAAAGCAATGTAGTGACTTGTGCTGCGTTGCTTTACACCATGGGGCAGATTTACGAGCCCCCTGCGCCACCAGTACGTCACTTTTCCTGACATACTGGTGGAGCAGGGGGCTGCTCCATATTTACAAGGAGAGGAAAAGCCACCCTGCGTGACTTTTCCTCTCCTTGTAAATACGGCCCCTTCACACGCAACACTTTGTGGTGAAGGGGCCTTCCATGGGTGTTGCTGTGGGTGTTCCCACGCAACACTCATGGAACAAGACACATCTCCAGAATTACGAGAAATCGTAACTCTGGAGATGCGTCTGAAAGCTACGCCACCCTAGAGGTGGCGTAGCGAGGCACAACGAGGAGAAATGTTTTCATTTCTCCTCGTTTTCCTCTTTCAATGCGTGCTGCATTCTACAGCACGCATTGAAAGAGGAAAATGCTTGTATTGATTGTTTTTGTGCAAGAAGGTGCCCTTCCTGCACAAAAACAATCTCCCACGACGCAGGCATCCTTGCACCATGGTGCAAGGGTGCCTGCGCTGCGCATGGCTGCAGTTTGTGCGCCAGCGCAGGGGGAAGGACAGAGATGCGACATATTGTTGTAAATATGTCGCATTCCTGTGCTTCAAAACTAACGCAGCGCAGCAAAATGACTTTCTGTACCGCGCTGCGTTAGTTCAACGTAAATCTGCCCCCATATGTAGATATGGGTCTGCACTCTGTGCCACTGGAGCATCAAAAAAGTTGTGCTTCGGTGGCACAAGGGGCTTGTAAATATGCCCCTCTGTTTCCATTCAGAGAGTGTGAAATCCTCCTGTATAGCAGCTACTCATACAGCTTGAAGAAAATATTTGCTTTAAAGACGAAAAAATAGACAGCACTTTTGAAATACTGAACATAGAAGTCTAGATCGAAGCACATACCTGCCCAGTAACTAAATAATGCTCAAAAACACCAACTCTGTGTCTCACACTGCTGCAGCCGATGTAAAGGATGAAGCGAGGATATAATATCTTTAAAGTTGAACAGGACATGTGCTAGTGGTTGTAGATACATCATTGTGGGGCCAACCACAAATCCTCATAAAGGTGCTCATTGAATTCTCTCAGCATTGTGCATGTGAACCTTTAGGGCCTGATTCACAGAACTAACTTACGTCAAAAACGTAAACGTAAACGTAAACGTAAAGTTAGTACTATTCTGTGAATACCAAAATGAGTAAGTTAATTCTGTGAATACCAAAATGAGTAAGTGTATTCTGTGAATACCTAAAAAGTACTAACTTTACGTTTACGTTTACGTTTACGTTTTTGACGTAAGTTAGTTCTGTGAATCAGGCCCTTTGTGTGCAGTGTAGGTCCCCTTTAAAACTGTATCAGTGCTTAGAAATCAGTAAGTGATGGCAGTTGTCTGCAAATCGAGGGTCAACATGAGTGAACATCATGCCCCTACACTTTTTAGGATGGCCACAGAGTAAAGAAAATGCTTTTTGTTCCTTTTATGATGAACTGCAGAATATCACAGGTTCTGCTTGATGGGAAGTCAACCCTTCTCTGACGAAAAATTCTGGAATTGGAATGCACTGGCCTAATTTCCCTCTCTTAATAGTAGGGATGAGATAATAAATGTCACAATATATATTAATATTTAAATAGGTAAAGTCATCAGAGCATGCCTGAGTACATGATCACCGGTTTATATATGTAGTGGCAGCAATAATCACCCATCCAGCACTTTGTTTACCTGAGCCCCTTCAGGGCCTAACCACCTAAAAACTCCTGGAAGTGGGCCTGTGATGCAAAATGAATAACTCTGGTCCATGGAATAGTGCACAATAGTATGAACAGACTAAAAGTATCATGTTCATATATTTTCTGGATTTTCCTGGCAATAGAGAGGTCACTTCTCTAGACCCCTGGTAAGAAAGACTTAGGGGCATATTTACGTTCCCTGGCGCATCCCTGCATATCAGCAGGGATGCGCCAGGAAAATGCGTCACACAAGTTTACCCTTGCGCCACGTCCGATGCGCCGCATTTACAATGCGGCGCATCGTGGCGCAGGATAAGCAGATGCGTGACGCATCTGCCGGCGGAAGGTTGGCGCAGTGCTGAAGTTGTGTCGCAAGCGCGACGCAGCTCCAGCACTGTTCCAACCTTCCTATCCCTAACATGGTGCGTCAATCCTTATGCCTGCTTGAAGCAGGCGTAAGGATTTGACGCACCAGCGTCGAAAAAGTGACTGCGTGAAATCTTGTAGATTTCACTACGTCACTTTTCCGAGGCGTTCCTGCGCCGGAATGCCCCCCCCTGCGCCGGTACGCCCACATGAAACCTGACGCAGGTTTCATGTGGCGCAGGGGTTTACTACGTGATGCATCTCCCTAGATGCGTCACGTTGTAAATATAGCGCAACGCAGCGCATGGTTTGCGTCGCCGCTGCGTCACATGCGTGACGTAACGGCGGCGCAAAAGTGGCGCAAGGGGCTTGTAAATATGCCCCTCAGTTGATGTATCAACTCGAATCGGAGAACCATTTCCTCAACCCACTGAGCAATATTTGAGTGAGATGTGTTTTAGGTAATGATCGATCCCATGAAACATTACATCAATACTTAGTGGAATCCCAAACTCTCTTTCGTTACAGAATAACACACTCAAGATCACTATATCAAGAGGGATACATTTAAATATTTATTTAGGATCAGAATCCTTGTTTAGTTGACACAATATGAATTGTAAGCACAATAAAGACATAAAATGGCAGCATCAATGCTCACTAAAAGTGTCAATAGAGGGACCCACACTAACATGGATGCAGTGATGAGCTTATAGTAATTCTATCATCATGCCATTACTTCTAAGCACTATTCTAATTCTAGAATGGAAAAATAAAATAAAATAGATTTCACGTTTCAGCGATAATACACACCCGTCTATCAACAGTAGATCATATATTCAATGCTGTCACATTGTCCGCTATGTTCGTCTGGCAATGCCCGCTGCCCGGTAGTCTTTAATTTGGACTGCAGATTTGACTCTATGTGGCCTTTGTCATTGCCCCCTGATGAGGAGAATCTCCTCTATCCTTCACTTGCTGTGCTCCGATTTTTCAAAATAATTTTATTTTTATTTTTGTCATAGACACTTTTCAAAAAAAACACCAGGAAGTGGCCTGATGTCCTTTCAATTATTTTTGTTCTACAAGTTTGAAAATTATGAAGTATCATAAATAAACAGATAGTTGTCAACCTTCTAGAAACCCTTAGAAATCTACAACATGCTCAGGTAAAATGAAGCAGTCAACATTCAAATGAAATACTGCAAATATGTTCACATATGCTATCACATTGCAACACATAATACAATAAAATGAATAGCAGTCATGTTAACCAAATGTAATCAGCATTTTATGATTCCTGAGTATTCACATTTTGATTGGTTGATTGTCACATGTAAATGAAGCAGGAGAATGCTCAGAATAGAAAAGGCAAAATATCCATAACAAAATGAGTTTTTTAGTTAGTCAAAAATATCAAGGCAAAAGGGCTTGCACAAGAGTGAACAATAACTTACATTCTGTGCTGAATTACCTATGGAAGCACTAGATGTGCTATTTTGACATTTACTAAACCTAGACCCACAGCATCTTTGAATTGACTTACTTAGTGGGAAGCTTCTGGTCGAGCTGACTCCACGATGTTTGAAAACAGTTTAAATGGGAAAGTGTTGGGTGGTACCTATGACGAGTTTCTTCTTGTCTTCAAACACTCACTGTGGCCCTTCACATCTTTTGCATTTACTGCCCCTCCGGAATGGTCAACCTCTAAGTGCTTAAAAGTCACAAGGTAAGTACCCTTACGCCACTGTGTAGCATACATGCACTGTATGCTACAGCAAGCAGCGTTCACTTCTTTGTGAAATCATCATGGAGAACTATCTAATGGCTATGTACAGTGATAACAGTGCCATTTATAAAGGACTCAAGTCCTTTACTATCTATGTCTGAGTGTTCAGGCAGCACATCCCAAGGGATGTGCACAATTCCCTAATGCTAAATAATGAGAAATCTACATGTGGCAAATGAATGACAGGGTGCAGAAAAACAAGATAACAGATTAAAGCACAATGAAGTTTGTACTAATGCATATAAAACCCATTACATCATCTTTCTGATTTAACATTCCCTTGTTTTCCTGTCCCTCAATTTCCAGAGCTACCCCTTTCTATGAGGGTTACTACACATGCAATGAAAAAGAATCAGTTTTTGTGCCTGATAAGCATGTTTGAAGCCACCAATTGGGTACACCTCTGAAAGGTTGACTTCACTTCCAATAAGTTAAATCCCTAAGAAAATGGTTGGAACAACTCTGGGATCCCTCCCAGAAGAGAAACAACATGGAATGACAGTTTTTCAAGAATATGGATTTAGGTTCAATGGCTGATGCATTATAGGCTGAGTTAGAAAGTTGAAGAGGTGGGATGATTGAAAAAAGAGGCATGGGGTGATGGCAGTAGAGTGTGAAGTTATGGAGTTATGTAGTCATGTAGGTTGGGGGGAGTGGACATATGGTAACTGGAGTTGAGAGCAAGTCTGAGGCATGTGAGACAGATCCATATGGTGGAAATTAATGGGCCCAGTATATGTCAAAGTGAGCAGAGTGTTTCTTTTATTTCATATAGTGCCTGTGGTACTGACAGGAACCACATTAGGGAAAACCTCGGCTGTGAATGGCAAGAAACCAAAAATGCAGTTGCTGTTCTGCTGCCTGTCCTAGATGGAAACAGGTTTCCTGGCTCACACTGACTATTCAAAGGTCCAAAGCCCTAATACTGCCTTTGCATTTAAAATATCTATTTCGTTTTTCATACTTATTTGATTAGGCAAATGATGTGCCTGATCCATAGTTCAATGAAAGATGAATTAACTGGGATAATTAAGATGGCTGCTCCCGACTTCGCTCCACAGCAGCTCTGGCTTCGCTCTCCCACTTAGCCAGCACCAGAGCCTGAAACCTCAGCACCCTACCAGGCAGCAAGGCCTTAGTACCCTGCCACCTCATCAGGACCACCCTTAACGCCCTGGGGAGAAGCACTGTCAACCCAGATTAACTGCTGCTGCCATGGAGGTGAAGCAACCTAGACAAAGTGGTCACCTCAGAGCAGGGAATGAGATCAGTCCCCTATCCATACTTTGCCATGACACCAGCAGCCTTAAGATCTATGCCTTATCCTTACAGGGAGCCCGTGAGAACAGAGGGGACCATCACTCTTTCACTGCTGTGAGTCATCAGCCCTCTGCACCATTAAGGTTGAGCAGCTCAACCTCACACAGTCTTCAAGTGACATGCTGGACTTAATCCCAGGAGGCAACCAGCAAGCACTTCCACTCATTAGGTGCCTCTTTCAGTCCCACAGTGTCATTACCAGAGGCCCAGCTGCAGCCCACCAGCAGATCCACCCCTTAGCTCACGAGAGTCTTCTACTTTATGCCAGCTACTGGAGACAGATGACCCCTGCACATGCCCTACTTAATTGGTCAGTCCCATGCTAAGTCGACCGGCCATCCATGAGAGGAGTGTGGGCCCATCGACATCTGGCTCCTCTTGAGGCCCCTGGGGTATTGCTGGTCCAGACTCTGGTGTTTGTCTATGGGAGGTGTACTGCTCCTTCTGGGCTTCAGCACCATTGACTCCAAGTTTACAGATCTGGCCTCGGAGATGAAAACCAACTGACCGGACAAGTCTACCTTGCATTCTCCCTTGACCATGTTCAACCAACAACTGAATGCTGTTGAATCCTAATATGACGGCCTGCCAGACAGGGGACACAACATTGACTTTCTGCTGTGGAAAGTTGAGGATTTAAATGACAGGTCCTGGAGAAACAATTTCAGGCTCTACGGGGTCCTGGACGGCACACATTCAACTCTGAAATGCCTTCGAATTCTAAAGAGCGCACCAGTTTTGTTTCTTCCAAGTCTCCTCTACCAACACTCAATGTCCTATATTAGCATATACACTCTAAGCATCAACACACATCAGTCAGGCTAGGGAGGCGATGAAACTGCTCCTCATTGATACCATTACCAAATGCAGGGCTGATTCTGGTGCTCCAAGCCCAGATGAAACATTGGGACATCAAATATAGACTCTTGGCTCCAGCAAGAATGATTGGACTGTGGACAGAAGCAAGTAGGAGTTCCCGGATCTGGAAGAACCGGAACTGTTCCTCGACAGACTCTAGGAACACCCAATGGACATGCACACAAGGACACAGATGAATCCACTCCCCAGATTGACTCTCAGCCATCAGGGACCCCCCCACCCCCAAGCAACTAGCCCCAATCTCAAAGAAAGTGAGATACGATCACAAGGGAGTTGGATCGCTCTGGCCTGCCCCCAGTGGTAGATGTGTTCCATAAAGAAGGGACACAGACAAGTCCAGTTCCTTACTGAAGCAAACTGTCAAGGAGGCTGCTGGTGCCACTGTAAATTGATCATACCCTTTCCATTTGCACTGCAAAGCTTAGAGCTGTGTTTGTTGTTGATCTTGTTGAATTATTGATGTTTTACTAACTGTGGTCCTGGACTCTATACTGGACCTCCATCAACCCTAGAGTGTCCCTCCTGCACTCTCAGACTGGCACAGCCACTTTCATCCCAACCTCCCTGACCTCTTTTATATCTCTGCCTGGGGGCGGCTGGTACTGAGGGTTGCTGACCAAGACGGATTGTGACAACAACCCTACCCCCACCACCTCACCCCTTCCTCATAGACTGGCAGCAACTGATGCTCTCCTAGTTTCTCTCTCTTCTAATGATTTTTGTTGTCCCCAGAGACAGTGCAAACACTTAGCAATGCTTCTGGCACTACCCAAACTGCTCACTATATTATCCCGGAATATCAATAGCCTGACCCTTTATATCAAGTGAAAGAAGTTGCTACATTACTTTCACACAAAACACACTGGTATCGCCTTGCTTCAGGAGACTACTTGTGGATTCCTCAAAGTTATAGCATGAATGGGCGGCACGGTCATTATTAGTAGCAAAATGGGAAATGACCAGTGGGAGCCTTCAACGCCCACTGGCTGCTCTATGAAATGCAGTGGGATTTTAGTTATTAGGAAGTGGCTGCTATGTTAGGTCCTTAAGACATGTGAAGACGCAGAGGGACAATGGCCTTTCACAAAGCTTTGGTTCCCAAAGCTACAAGTGGTTATGTGGTCCATATATGGCTCTACTACTTTATCGCTCAACTGTCTAGAATCCTTCCAGTCTTTTGGTCATCTCCTATTCTACTGGGGAGCAATTGGGATTTAGCACCAGATCTTTCCCTAGATCACTATGGATGTGTAGACTGATAGGTCTCTGCTGAAGGACTTGCAGGAGGGTCATGTACTGATAGAGGTGTGGTGCCTTCTACATTCTTCTGACAGGGATTACACTAGTATCTCTGGCCCCCATGGGACCCAGTCTCGTATTCACTAGTTTAAGCGCATGGCAAGATGCTCCCACACATCACACATTGTGACAACCAAGAGGGGAGCTTCGCTGACCATAACCAGATTCGGTTGGGGTTGGACCTAGGAGTGGCCCCACACCCCTAGTCCAATGGCATATGTGGGTGTTTGCCTATAAATGTCCTGAGCGCATGATTAAGCTTCACAGATACATTCTATCTTATTTTGTAACAATAAAGAATTGGTGGTTCCTACAGAGTCCTATTGGTGGTGGGAAAAGCAACATTAAGAGGGAGAATGATGCAGGCTTCGGCACAGGTGAGCCGTAAGGCTCAGGCCTGGTGCACTGGTATCGAAGGTTAGCTCCCTGATGGTACAATATACAGCTAACCTCCCACCCTCATTCCAGACCCAGTTAGACTGGGCAAAGTTATGCCTGAATTCCTGTTTCTGAGATGCTGTTGAGAAAACCATGCAGGCATCCTCATGACAGTGGAAAGAAGACAGGCATGCTTTTAGCCACCCAACTGAGGCAGAGTGTTATGTGCCCAAGTTAGACCCATGCAGCAAAGCTGCACATTTTCTTACATTGTCATCTTTTCTATACCATAACATTTTTCTGTGACCTTTTGCACATATTTATGTGCATGACAATGTTGAATTCGTTTTTCTGAAACTGCTTTGCTTACAAATCTGGCTTCACACAACATTATCATGATCCCTCATAAACTGAGTACTATGCCCTTGCACACGCTGTACAAATGTCATTCTATCTTCATCCACGGGGCAACATGGCTATCTGCATACCCATAGCAATGTTAATCTGCATATCTATTGCAAGGATGCTATTTATTATAAATAAATAAGCATTTCTGGGGGTTAGCCAGAGGAGACACTTCTGCTGACATCGAGATGTCCCTGCCTGCTGAGGCTTTGCTAAGCATCTGCCTATCATCTCCGTGAGGCGTGTCCAGTTTGTGACCAAGACGGGGTCCTACATTCTGTCCCGCTGAATATATGATGTTACAACGCATGCAATTACAAAGCATGCTTTTACAACGCTGTCTTTACATCGCAACTGCCATTACATTGCATGATTTTACAACGCATGCCATTACAACGCATTTTTTAAAACTATCATTGCAACGCATACCATTACAACGCATAATACTTTTAGGGCAACAGTAGGGTAAGTGTTGGATAGTGTAGGGGTACAAATTACTATTCCCACTCCAGTGAGTACAACATTAGGGAAAGTGTTGGATAGTGTAGGGGTAATAATTACTATTTCCATGTACCTCAAAACCTATACCCCCTCTAATACTAAAAAAACTCTCCATTACTTACCTTATAATGCGTTGTAATGGCATGTGTTGTAATGGTATGCGTTGTAAAGGCATGCATTGTAGTGACATGCGCTGTAATGGCATGCATTTTAATGGCATGCGAAGTAAAGGCAGTTGTGTTGTAACAGTTGCATTGTAAAGGTAGGTTGTTGTAATGACTGCATTGTAATGGATGATTCCCGTCCCGCCAGGTAATGGGGTTAGATCATCCAGTAGGGGGGATTCTTGGCTCTAGACACACCCACCTACACACACTCTAGATGTTCATAGAGTAGGGATTGCATAGTAGGAGTATTCCAGATTACCACCTTGTTTTATATGCCCGCATATATACACTGTTTTAGCACCATGGTGGAACTATACCTGGTTGTTAACTATTTTGGTGCTTGTAATCCCTTTCATGTGCTTCTGTCTACTGATTATTGCAGCCCATGTACACTATAAAAGGATAATATTGGTTCAATAAATATTTTGAAAAATGTCCCAGTGTCTGTTCTCCGTACATTTCTCTGAAAACAAGAGTGCACAAGTGACTGAGCAAAAGGGTTCTAGATCTGTTTCCACGATCCCTGAGGGGAGAGGGTTGTCATGTTTAGTGGTAGTCAGAAACTATTCGCTCCCTGTTTTGGTTAGTGGGGCTTGTGGTGGCACTGTGAGCTAGCTGGTCTCTAGGCCCACATATACTGCGGGGTGCATGGAATCAGTCTAGGCACCTCACCCAAAGTTTATTGATCCTGGCCCTATTGATCAGTGAGAACTACATGAAAAGAGGGAATCCTAGTTCATCATAGAGATACAGTCCACGGATTTGCAGCATTCTACTCCTCTTTGTACTCTAGGGACCTAGGGCCTCTGGAGTGCAGATTGAAGGGTTCCTGGGATCAGTGCACCTACCCACCCTTAATAAAGAGGGGCAGACTTGTTGTGTGAGGACTTTGCGGAGGAGGATGTGGCATGGTGCTTTCTGCCTATAAATCACTGGGTGAGGATAGCTTTACCAGTGAGATTTATAAAGCAGAGAAGGCTCTCATTAAGCCCTACATGCCCTGGCCTTCTTTGAGGCATTAGAGACTAACGCTTTGGGAACTACCTCAAATAAAGTGGTATTACCCTCCACCCTATGGACAGCAATGATTCCTTTGACTGTGCCAGTTAACGCCCAATCTACTTCCTCAATGTGTATCTCTAAGATCATGGCTAAGATTCTATCAGCTGCTTGGGTGCAACTCCTGCAACCAACTTAGGACTATTGCTCACCCACCTCCTTTTGTGTGTGAGAGGTGACCTGTCAGAGATTTTTGCACTCTCCCTGGATGCAGAAAAAGCATTTGGCCAGGAAAAGGGCCGTACCTCTCCAGGTTATGTCCCACATGGGACTGGGTGGCAACTTTATTGGAAAGGTTTGCCTCCTCTATGATTTACTGACTCCTGAGGTTTCCTGTGGATGCTTTCTCTCAGATCCCTTCCTGATCAAATAGGTCACCTTCCAGGCATGTTCACTGTCCCTGCTGTTCTTTCTCTCCTCAAAACCACTGTAGGGTCCAGAAAGTGGAGGGAATACCTACTGAAGTGGGAGAGGTTGAGGACCTGATCTACACAGAGGAAATCCAGTTTCTCCTATTCTGCTTGCATTCTTCTATATCGGCAGTGATGTCCATCATAGAGGATTTTCCCACCCTCTAGGGCTACAGGGTCAATTGACTCAAAAGCAAGGCCCTCACCATGCCTAGATCTACCACTTGTGCATGTATACATTGCTACCACATGAAATGGGTGCTGGAGGGACTGCAATACCTGGGAGTTCGCATTTTTCTTGAGTAGTGGAGGATATACTTCTCCCCCTCCTCGATTGCTCCAAGCAGTTGACCTTCCCTGCTCTGTTTGACCGCTCCAGCCACCCCTCTTAGCTCACGGGACCACGACTGGACTGTCTTTGCCCTGTCTGTTAGCTGTGGTTTCCCCCTCAGTGGTCTTGTCCTACCACCCTGGTCCAGGCAACTGATCGGGATGAGTCTCTTCCTTCTCCTGCTGGCCCCAGGGGTGAAATATGGGCCATCTTCACATGCCCGGCTGGACATCTGGCATGCTCCTCTTCTCATTTTGGGGCATACTCCACCCAGCTTGTTGTTGTCTGGGACCTTCACCTCACCTCCACTGGCTGTTCTGCCACCATCTGGCCCCCAGCTGGCTGACAGTGTGAGAGTGCCATTTTTTTTGTCCCCTGTCGCCTTACAGGCCCTGGCCTCTGGAGTCGGTTATGTCTTCACAAGCTCCTCCCCCTGTTGTTCCCACCTACCATTGCCCATGGACACTGGGAAGGTGTCTTGTCAGTTGCTCTTTTCTGAGGCTGTGGTCCACTGCAAAGCCTCTACACTAGTCCATCTACCTGCTCAGACAGCCCGATGGAGCGCATTCTGCAGGAAATTACAGCGGCATGCCACAAGTTTGAACTGATAGATGCCACGATCACTATCTAAACACAATACAAAATCCATCCAGATGGAAATCTGAGTGTTCCAGGGCTGACCGATGGTGTGGAGCCCCACCTCACTGCTTTGGAGGTGCATATCATCAACTTCTCGAGACAGGAGGCTGAACTTTGGAACCTATACTTCAGTATCACTGATCTTGAAGGCAGAAGCCAGCCAGATAACATCTGCTTCATTGGATTTCTGGAGAAGGTGGATCAGGATGAAGCTGGGCACTTCGTCTGTGACCACCTCCTGTTTCTCTTGGGGGTGTCTTGCACACCTCCCCTGGAGATCCATTTGGCCCATTGCATCCATGACCACAGGTCGGAGACCGCTGGTAAGCTTCTTCCACTCATAGCTTGTTTTCTGATGCAGACCCTGACCCCGGCCCACTCCTATCGCCCCTACGATTATATGGGACACAAGATCTGCATTGTGGGGAACTTCTTCAAAGAGACGAATGACAAGCCTCACACTTTTCTAGCCCTCCGCCCGGCCATGTGCAGGTGGGACAACAAGTATGGACTACTTGAACCAGCTTGCATATGGATCACCATGGATGGCAGTTCAAAAGACTTCCTGGAACTAGATGATCTCAAGGCCTTCCTTGACTCCCTGCAGACTCCAGCATGGATTTAGCCCCCCAATCTGCCTCAGATGGGGACAAACACCACCTTAAAGCTTTTGGCTAGCTGCATCAATCAGGCAGGCTGCAGGAGTGGCTTCTCTCTCCTCCCTCCCACAGTGGGAAGGACAGAGATGCCAGGGTGGTGATTGACCTGGACGATGAGGACCAAAAGGGGCCCCCCTGTGACGTGTACAGGATTAGTATTCTGAGCTGTTTCTTGATTTCCCTTGCCTCTGCTATTGTGTGTGATTATGCTGCTGGCTCCAGCCTGCACAATAGAGTGTTTTCTTCAGTTTGTGCTGATTTCAGAGCTGCTCTACTGCTCTGTGCATTACCCTGGGAAGGTTACAATGTTCTTGATTGCTCTTCTTGTTTCTGTTGCATTGTTTGGTGGGGTGGGGGTCATTCTACATTATGGGGACCCCATCTTTCCCCCACACCCTCCACCAGGTGGCTGGGTGGCAGCCCAGTGCATCCATGTTCCATCGCTTTCTGATCCGGGGGTCTTCCTGCTAGCAACATACAACGGCTCCCTTGCAGGTCTTGTTGCACTGACGGCCCCCTCCTCCCCATCATTGTTTCTCTTGCTCTGCCACATAGGTCCCCCCTTCCCTGGTCTACTCACATTCTAGTCCCACTCGACCTGGATCTCATCCACTCTATTGTCCTCCGGCCCGGCTTTGGGGATGCCGGGTGGTTAGTAGGTTTTGGTTCCACTGACTAAATAGTTATCCCTTCTCTCCATCGTAAGAGGGTTATCCAGCTTTTCTTCTTCCACCCTCTTGCCCACTCCCCCGGCCACTTCCCAACCACACCCCTCTTTTTTCCTACCCCTGACACCCTTGTGTACCACCCAGTCACGCTCCCCCGCTTGAACCCTGGGCCCCACATCCTGATCTCTCCTGGCTGCAGCCTGAAGCCCATGGCATTGGCGTCCCTGTCAGTCCTGTCTTGGGATGTCCACCATCTCATTTACTACGTCAAGCAGGAAAAGGTCCTAGCATACCTCACCTCGAAGAGGGCTGATATTGCCTTGCTACAGAAGACGCACCTTACTAATCCTGAGGCCGGTAAAATCAGGTGTGACTGGGTGGGGAGGGTCTTCCATAGCAGATGTGCCTCACAGCCACTCCCAAGGGATGCACCTTTGCCACACAAATGTGGGTAGGCCATTTTACTGCACAAGTTGCTCAAGACGTGGAAAGATCTAGAGAGGTGATATGTTTTTGTCCCTCTCTAGGACCTGGACCAGGTCCTGTGTGCAGGATTCAACTATGCCCCCATCAGGACCAAGGCAACTTTCCTCCTGGAATGTAGCTCTGGATCCTGTCCTGAACCGCACCAGTCCATACAACAGGACTACATCCCAGAAAGGGCCCTTCTGATCGATCTTCAGAAGGACCACAGTCTGCTAGATGTTTGGCGCCTCCATCGCTCAAATGATAAGTCCTATATGCACCAGTCGCTGATGCATGGCACTCAGTCCCTACTGGACTATTTTCTGGTCTTTTACACCTTCACACTGGTGTTGGTTGATACCAACATCTTGTAGAGCTCACTTTATGACCATTCCTGACTAGTCTCTTGCTCGACCTCTGCCTTACATTCCAGATCCGGAAATCTTGGAGGTTTAATGCCTCCTTTTATCTTCCATTCACATGCAGTCTGCAAGTCAGACCTAGTACAGCAGGTTTATTGCAACCCAGAAAGCTGAATAGAATCAGATTGCAACTGGCAAAGGTATTACCAGATCCAAGCCATCTCTCCTGAATATCCAAATCATTCTGCAAAATTCAGCTAATGGGAAGAAGAGGCAGGGATCTAACAGGCGGGCTTTGCTGCCTTGTTTCACTCTTTGGGCCCCTGGTCCATGCAGTCATCTCCTGCCACATGCTAAAGGTCACAATGAGGCACCAGAACCTGTACACTTTCATTGACTCAGTGACACACCAATGGCGTGAAAGACATAATGAAGTAATCAGGGTCACACACAGGGACATGTGTTTGTCAACTACCACTCACTCAGAGTCACACTGAGGGAAACACATAGGTACCTGAACATGCTCACTGTCATTGAATCAGTGCCAAATCTTTGAAGTGAAAGGCTCAGTGGCGTAGTCCGAGTCACACACAGGGACATGTGATCTCACACTGCCACATTCTCAAATGCACATCGAAGGGCATCCCGGGGGTCTGAACATCCTCATGGTTATTTACTCAGTTATATACCTATGAAATTTAAAGCACAGTGAAGTAGTCAGAATCATACACAACAACAACATTTCATCCACCGCCACTCATTGGGATGCACGTTGACTGCATACTGAGTCATCTACTCTCCGATTGGGATAAAGGAAGGGTGACATAGCTCAAACTTTGTTCACTCAAAACATGTCCAAAGCATGGAGGGATGGATGCATCCCACACTTGCAAATGCAAAAGCAGGAAATGCTCAAACTCAGAACATGTCCAAGACATTCAGAAGTACAAGCTTTCATCACTCAGAACAGGTCTAACACATGCAGATTTTCAAGGCTTTCACACTTGGACCAGGTATCCACATGCAGAAGTGCAAGCTTCATTCACTTGGAACAGGTATAGCACATGCATAGTTGCAAGCTTGCCTCACTCTGAACATGCCAATGAAATGCATAGAAAGAAACTTCCCTCAATCAAGACAAGTGACACACGCAGAAGTGCAAATCCCCTTATTCTGTAGCGGTGTGAAAATTATTAAAATATATACTTGTCCATGGAATAAGTTGCTTCATAAATCTATTTGTCCTGTAACAAAATCCACTTGTCCAGGCTTTGGTGCCATATAGTTAAGCGGAAAATTGTGGCAGCAATCTCCTTATATAAGAGGACTGTTGGAGCAGGGGAAACAAAATATTTTTTGTACCCCTATGAAATTAATGACCTCATAACGCTAATGATACTAACCGTTTGAAAACGCATGAATTAATCAACAAATACACTTTTTAGTAGACACTACACGTGGGTAATATGCTGATTTGTGCAAAAATCTAATTTATTTACAAATGTGAAGTAAACTAACGTTAGTGTTGTGATTTGCGTAGTAATTAGAAGTGAATTGCATGATTTGCGTTGCATAGTAGAATTGTATTGTGGCAAAGAATGCAGTTGGTAAGTAAAATGGCTTTAAATGTCGCTTTAGCTAGGTAATATCTAACACGGGTTGTCATTAGAATGGCGGGTGGTAAACAGAAAGGCTTATTTTCCATATTTAATTTCTATTGTGTTTGTTCTTATATTAGTTCCGTTCGGGCCTGCTAGGCCATGCTTCTAAAATGGCAGCTGGAAAGGACGAGATCGCGTGTGTTAAACAAGATGGCCCCCACGCAGCCTCAGAAAGAATGCTCCAGTCACGTGCATGCGGCCTGTGTTCGGAGTGAGAGATGTCAAGGCCAATCTGACCTGCAATGAAGCAACATGCCAAGTATTCGGCATGTATGCCTGGGAACGGATGGAGGAGACAAGCGACAGGGGATGAACTAATGTGTGACCATCAAAGATTGTTGCAAAATGGACTAACAAATTGGACTACTTTTTAGAAACCATGGTCATGATTCGTATTGTGTGCTTTATTGTCCCCAAACCGGTTCTAACAAGGAGGGCGATGAGGTGACCATCACCACCCCTCCAATGGACCAATTAGCGTGATTCTTGCCCCTAAAGATTGCAACTTTTGAATGTAGTGAGCCAGAGAATAGGGTATAAGAGGGTCTGCTCTGACATTGTGAAAAAACTTGCTTTTTATTTTTCAACCTTGATGCTGCGAGAGACTCTGTCATTTTGGACTTTAAACTTTGACTGGGGAAGGAACGAGACCGTTGCGGGAATTCTGCCCGGGAGGTGCGTCCGAGGAGGTTAGCGGGACAGTCAGTCAGTTTGGAAGTCCTATCCTGTGATCTGCGGTTCATCTTCTTTTGGTGAACCATTCTTGTCATCGCCCCATGGCCGAGGGTAATGCATAATTTCTCACTTTTCCTAAACTTTTTTATAAATGTGTATTGATATTTCTAAATGTTTTGCCTAATAAAGAATTATACTTATTTGCTTGAAGAATTTTAGATACAATTATATTCTAACTCTAAAATGAGTCTGTGGTTCTTTAAAACTAAGTTTATGATTTAATAAATGTTAAAAGGTTCCAATTGTGATTGAGCTGGTCTTAATCACCATCAACTGATTCTACTAGTTGGTCCATCGACCAAATAGCGGAGTACCTTGATGTTTAGAACCGACAGGATTCGAAGTCAATGTATATAATGTATAGGTTATAATTCTGTCATTTTAATAAGGTATCCCGCTTGTCCAGCAACTCTTTCTCCTTGACGTTTAAATCCAGGATTGAATGAATGTATGTATGCGGTGTCATGGGCCCCATCGATATAAGTTTTGTGTAGGTGTTTTCTGGATTTGGTGTCATAAGGAGAAATTTATATCAGCTGCGCTGGATCAGATTTCTTGGTAGCAGAGTTATGGTTTCTATAGATTAGTTTGGTGATTTTTGATTATTGATTTTTCGTGTCTAACACTCTATGTTGAATTTGTGTTATGTTATGTATAAGTCGAAATTTTGAAGCTTCCGGAAAGTAGGAAGTGGACACGTGTGGCAAGAGAAGTCACACGGAATTCAGCATTGTCTGATTTCAAATTGGTGATAACACAGGATTGTGTTATGTTAGGGACATTTCATGTATGAATTGCGTTTGAGTGAAATAGCAACAGGTTTTCTTGTGAAACTCTGGCCTTAATTCTCAGGAGCAGTGTAGTCTCCACATGTGTTTTATCCCCAGAGGAACGGGTTCACCCCTTGCTTGAAAGAAGGGTAAGGTAGAGAGAAGTGCTACACTTATCGAACAAAATAGTATTCTTGTAAGTCGGAATAAACTATCCCTTTTGTTTAGCGAAACAGACAATGGTAATGTGTTTTACATAATCAATTTTGTCGAAAAGAAAAGCTAAGAAAACTGCCGATAATTTTTGTACAGGAGGGGTCAGTAGAAGTAGGAGTAGAACTGACGTTAACGAGAACCGTGCTGGTATTGGCCAGTTGTGTAGAACGAAGAGTGTCCGGATTGGTGCGTTGGTGTGAGACGCACTGGAATAGGTTAGTGTGAGAGTGACGTAAAGCTTTCTGATTGGTGCGTTAGTGTGAGACGCGCTGGGATAGGTCCGAATAACCGAGCAGTAAAAAGAACTGATTGGGGAAGGATTGCGTGTATCTGTTTTGGGGAAAAGAACAGCAAAATATGGCTTATTATGAGTATGGTAGAGAGAAACTGTCATGGTTTGCAAAGATTAAAAACTTTTTCAAGAAAGACAAGAAGGTTGTGACTAGGGAAGGAGAAGTACTTCCTCCGCCAAAAACGCCAGCATCTCATATGATGTTAAAATATGGCTATCATACTTGCATTTGGTTGGAAAATTGGGAGAAATATACCCAAGGCAATGGAGTATTGGCATTTCCAGAAAATGGTTCGTTTAGCACAGCAGTACTTCGAAATTTGAGAGAAAAGATGATGAAACTTGAACCGAGACCTAGACCGACACAGTTTGAAGCCTTAGGTGAATGGGAAGATGAGATGTATGATAGGGAAAGACACAGAGGTGCAAATAATTATAGTTTAGTTCATGGAAGAGTATTGGGTTTGAATCCTGAAGACAGGATGAGACGATGGCGGTACACTAACATGACGGATGGTTTGTTTCCTGTCAGAACAGTTGAAGAATTTGCAGGGAGAAAATGTATGGAGAAAAAGAAACATGCAGTAACAGAGAGATACGGGTAAGGAGTTAGCGACACAGAGGATGAGTTGCTGGAGGACATTTTAAATAAAAGACCCCCTCCATATCAACAGAATTCTGCGGTGGTGACACCAAATGCACTGCCAATGAGAACTGTAATAAATCAAAGCCCTGAACGAATGTTGGAAATAAATAGTCTGTTTAATAAACCAGAAACACCACAGACTCTGAAAGATGATAATGGTAATACAGCTGAATTAGCTAGGACCACAAGAGAGTTGACTGAAAAGATAAGAGAACTGACAAGGAATATGGAAGCTGTGACTGTGCCAGTAACTATAGGGCTAGTATTCCCAGTATTTGAAAATCAAAAGATAGATGAACACTCCTTAACAATTTCATTAAATTCCAATATGCAAAGAGTAAGAGAAGAGATGATTTCAGAAAATAGAGAAAACAAAGATTCTGTTGGTCCATTTAGGTCAAGTCCACCTGTAAATTTGACAGTTAATGAGAGTCTGATAAATAGGATTCCTATGGGAGCCGAATCAGCAACTGAAACCCCAGAGAGAAGTGCAAGTTGGGCAGAAATAAACAAAACCCCTGTGGGCCCGACTGCAGAGGAATTAAATGATTGGGTGAGGAGCTTGCAGAAAAAAGATACAGAACCACAACTTTTGGATGTGGTCAGATTAAAGATAGACATGGAGGAATTAATCCTAGGAACTATTGGTACAGATCGGTTCAAGTCCTATCAAGATGACGAATTAATGTTTATGTGTAAAGCGTTACTTGGAGAGCTAGAAATTTGCCCTAAAAATTGGAAGAAACAGCGAACAAACTAGGAGAAAAATTCGGAAAAATTAGAGGATTACAGAAACCGTACAGGGTAGATTTTAGTGAAAAAGACATAGAAAATCTGAACACTTCAGGACGATTGACGCAAATAAAGAAACTGATTGTTTTATTGCGAAAATGGGGTGATGTGGATAAATGGAGAAGTAGGTGGTAAGGAGAAAGGAGGGAACAACTGATAAAGCATCATTGGGTTTTCCAGTGAAAGAGAAAGAACAAACAGTAATGGAGTATCCAATGAGAGAAACTCCAGGTGGAAGTTATGTACATGTCCCATGGTCCAGACAAGATATATTGTCATTTATTAATGACTTTCCAAGATTGAGAGAGAAGCCTGCAGAATGGTATAGACAGGTAGAAAGGTTTGTAAAAGTTTCAAAAGTATTGTGGGAAGATTTGGATGGACTATTTGAGATTGTTGTTCCAGCAGATTTATGGACAGAGTGTAAAATTAAAATTGACTGGCCGAAGGAAGAATATCCTAGAGATGCAAAAACAGGAGCCCCAGGTCCAGAAGTAATGAGAAAATATGAACAGGCAATCACATTTTTGAAAAATAAAATCCCACCCAAGGAAACGGACTGGGTAAAGATTGATAGAACGACTCAGGAGAGTAAGGAATCTGTACATGCCTACTACGAGAGATTATTGTTGGTTTTTAAGCAGTATAGTGGTTACGAGAACTTGAGTGAAAAAGACATGAGTCATTTTGTGTATAGATTCGTGTATCGCTTGAGACCTGAAATAAGTGAAATGATTAAGCAACATATGTTATGTTGGCAGAATAGCACAGAAGATGAGGTATTACGGTATGCAAAATATTGCAGTGATGATATTGAGTGTAGACAGTGTAAACTCAAGGAAAAGGCAATGTGGGCACAAGTAAAAGTTGCAGAAAAGCAAGAAGCTCAGATGAACAGTCAGTCTAGTGATGCAGGACAGACCATATCCAAACCGAATATTGGCAAGGGAAAAGGTCAGATGAGTATAGAAGAAGCTAAAAAGAAATGGCTGTGAGAAGTTGGCCTGGTATATGCTGTCTACTAGTTATAGTGGGCACCTTGCACCAGTCCAAACAACCCCTTATTGATGATAGGTTAAAGACAACCTTTATTGAAAGCTATCCTAGTGGTAGCTATGGAGAGCAGCCTTCAGGCTAAGTCTTGGAGGAATGTAAAGCCGCTTGTTTTACCAGTCTATAATCTCTTGAGTGACCAAATGAAAGAGGACCACACCAGGTATATATATAAAATATATGTATTTAGTCTTAAACATACCCCTCTAGTCTCTTTATGAGGCGAGAGTTCGAAGTACATAAGTTGCAAGGCAAATATCAGCAGTTATTAGCACAATACACGTTTGAGCCCTAGGGGAGTACCAAACCATATACTAAAATAGTGGTATAAGAACCACGACTGAGCTAGACACAAGGCCTAGAGCCTGTAGAAGTGCTTGGACCCCAAGGAACCACCCATGGTAGTGACACAGGGACCCACGGGGGACGCGTGCAGTGTGAGAACACAGCTGCGAATCACAGTTAACTTCTATGGGGAAAGTCGCGGTTGGATTTTAAAAGAAAAAGGACACTTCGGAGAGGACTTCCAGTTAACCCCTTAAAACTTAAGAGTTTCTAGGGCCCACATCCACGTGAGTACCGAAATACTCGAGTTACCTCACCCAGGGAAGCCGGGTGCATACGTGTTAAAAGGCGTCGGGAATCGTCGTCGTTTTCAATGGCGACCTCTTGGAAGTGCTGCTGCCGTGAAGAGGAAGAGTGTCCGGTGCGATCCAAGCCTGGATCGAGGAAGAGGAAGACCTGAAAGCAGAGGGGACAGAGTCTGGGTCACTAGCCAGTGACCAGTGGCACGATAGTCGAATGCCCTCAGATGTTGGGTGCTTCAGGTAAGTTGAGGGGTGCCTTGACTCTTCAGCCACGAGGTCCAGGAGGCGTCGACGACAACTAGGAGCTGGAATCGAGCTGTCCCTCAAAGTCTGTCGAGTGCTGCGGTGTGGCGACCAGATTAGACCCAACAAGCCTTGGCAACGGCAAGTCACGGGGAAACAAAGAAAAGGCTGCGGTGCAGACCAGCAAGATCTGAGGGACTCACCCAGTAAAGGTAAGTCAGGGCACTTCTGGAGCAACCAAGAAAGCCCAAGCAAATGAAGAGTTGCCTTCGTGGGGACCCACTAGCCAATGGACTAGAGATTGCGAAGGAGCCTCAAGCGGTCGCACTTGGAGCTGGCCCACGGGACACTCATGGAGTATAGGCCAGTGATCTTTGCGGCAGTTGGTGCTCGGGGTTAGGGCTACTTGGAACCCAAAGCACGGCTTCGAGAGATGTCAGGAAGTTGGTGCACTTGCAAATGTACTTGGAGTCCAGAGGTCACGGTTTCATGTTACCCACGACAGCTACGGGCCTCAGTTTTGCTGGGGACTCAGGGCAGCCTCGGGGAAGTCTGGAAATCCACCTCTGGTGATGCAAAGACTTCGGCATCCGGCGGGAGCTTCAGTGATGCAGACCAGACAGATGCTTTGTTGGTGCCTGCCAAGCAGGGGAGTCACTCCTTGACCCCAAGGGAGATTATTCAGTCCTCTAATCTTGATGTAGAGCGTCGAAGGTCCAGGATTCAGCTTCAGAGTTTCGTTCAGGGATAGCTAAAGTCCTGTTGCCAGGGTTCCCTTACTTATACTAAAGAAGGGGGTTGGACTAACTCTGGGGACCCACCTATAGGAGGGTTTGGAAAGAGGGGTGGCTACACCCATTTCCTTTGTCCAGTTTCGCACCAGAGCAGGGGCTGGTAGCCCCTGCAACCGGTTTGAACTGGGGTATGCACGAGGACACCAAATGTGCCCCCAGTGCAGGACTTCAAAGCACTCAGAGAGTGCACCCACCCAGCCCCAATCCACTAAGGCCTGTCTGGGAGTTGGTAACACCTCCCTGTGACAGGAAACCTATTGTCCAGGCCTCCCCTGCCGGAGTTTCGGTCAGCAGCAGGAGGCCAGACTTGTGTCTGTGGCTGCAGCATCCATTTTGTGATGCCAGGCTCTGTTTAGTTGGTACCGGGTATACCGGTGCTGTCATGTCTCTCCCTCTAGAAGGGTGGGATCATACTCCCACACCAGGTACTGGTGTGGGGGTATGATTCCAAGGTGTTTGACACCAAACACGACATGTTTCCGTGCAGCCATCCCAAAGTTAGCATTTACTGTTTAGATATAATGCACTTAAGAGTATATGGTCAGGCTGCACCACAGACAACCCCGGAGAGGAGATTCCGAAGGCTGCAGAGAGGCTCTGCTCATGCCTGGGCACCCTCTCACATAAAACCAAGCACCCTGCCTTCAGGATTGATAAGGCCTGCCATAGGGGTGACTGATAGGTTTGTATGTGCAGTGATAGGTGAGGTATTGTGAACCTATATCTCTGTAAGGGGTGCATGCACCACCTTACTCAGGCTGCAGTAGCAGTCCTGTGGTGTCATTTTGGAGGGCCTTCCAGGGGTGGCACAATACATGCTTCAACCCCTGGTAGGCTTCTGGGGTACCTATGCCCTGGGTACATAGTATACCATATACTAGGGACTTATAAGGGTACCCCAGAATCCAATCTGAAGTGTACTTAAGGTACATGGAATCAATTTAGAGAGGAAGCAGCTAGGCTGGGGTCCTGGATAGCAGGGCCCCAGCCAGACTAAAGTTGAAAAACAGTGATACACCAGCAAAAAGTGGGGGTAACCATAAGAGGCAGATCCTACTCTCCTACAATGGCCATGTCATAATTGCGGAAAATTAGGGCACTGGAGAAACGAGTGTAAATTTCCTCCAAAAGCTAATACAGAAAATCAATCATTGAATCCACAGGTGCAGAGTGAGGTGAGTTACCAACAGCCACAACAACCGCAGGTAGTTACTCAACAGTGTCAGGTTCCACTACCACCTCTTCCAAAGAGTGTAAATCCTCAAAGATACAGTACAGAGGCAGGATTCTACGGAGGAGAGCAGGTAACAAAATTGCTGCGCGCAGCTGCAATTTTGCAGTATTGGTTGCGGCAGGATGGAGATGAGTCGGATGAAAGTTTATGACGGTGCCTAGGAGAGGAAGAAGAGTGCGTGCTTGGCGCAACTCTAGAGGTAGATCAGTCAGATCCATTTGTGGATGGAAAAGTGAATGGTGTAAATGTTACATTCCTTGTGGACACTGGTGCTACCCGTTCTACTGTTAGATCAGTGGAAATTCTAAAACTTCCTCTCTCAGGAGGCGACTGGAGGAACATGGCGGCCGCTAGCTAAACGGCCGCGGCTCGGCTCCCCCTCGGGTCTTATTAAGCAGCTATGGATTCCTGCTAGAGGAGTTTCTGTTTACTTTTCTCCCCTTTTTTGATGTCCCCCCCGTACCTGAGGGCATGCGGTTGGAGTTGATTTCTCCCGGTTTTGGACACCCAGACGTCGGCGGTAGGGAGAGTGGAGAGGTCGGCGTGGTTTGTGGCTGGCACTGGGAGGAAGCAGCCCGGACTCGGTGGAGACGCAACTCGGCTCTTTTCCTGTTCCGAGTCGTGGGAGGCAGAGCCAGCACCAGCGTATGCGCGCCTCCAACCCCCCGTGTCTGCAGTGTCCCGGGAGTAGTTGCAGACCTCCAGGTAGGGTGTCGCCGAGTTTGGTCCCACATACCTTCGGAGGACGCATATCTTAAGGGCAGCAACAAAGGTAAGAAGAAATTCTTCTTTCTCCCAGGGGGTACTAAAAATGAAGCCTTAACATCCCCGGTGCTTGGCTTATATAGTCCTCAAACTTGGAAAACATTTCAGGCAAGAGAGGCACAGAGTAAGACACAAGATAAGTGTATGGAGACAGGAGAAGCTGGCAAGCTAGGTGGGCCAGTGGCAGCAGATAACCACGTACCAAAAATAAATAGATACACCTTACGGACAAGAGTTGCCCACTCCTTTAGCAACGACATCACTAAACCCAGTCTGTTTCCACAAACCCCCCCAGGAATCTCTGAAGTAAAAACATCTATGCGACAGAGCAGGCATAAAGGGGCCATTACGGACGACGGCGCCAACCTAAAAGGCAAAGGGGCTGACGTTGGCAAGGGAAAATGAAGGGGTAAGAGGGTTTTTCACTCTAAGGTTAAAATTACGCCCTCGCTCAAAACCTATTATAAAGTCATGTCCACCTCTACTGCCTCAGTAGGCGACATATTAAAGAACGTGGGCCAGGGCAGTCTATCGGCAGAAGCACTCAGTTCTGTAAGTTCCTCAATAGGGGGGGCGGGCAATGTTGTGAAAGTGCCTGATATAGCCTCTGATAGGATATTAAGTACGCATCCATCAGTGAGCTTATCAAATAGATATTCAGCCTTAGCCATAAATGAACCCCCAGATCTGTCTCTGAAACCCCTTAAGGCCTCCAACACTACCTCTCTCAATACCACAGAAGACAACGCAACAACGGAAAAATCAGTTGGCACAACAGGTGCACCAGGTACACCAGGTACATCATGCTCCCTGGCCGATATATTATTGGCTATGAAGGATGAAATGGCCAACAGATTTACTGTGTCCGAGACAAATCAAGCTGAAATGACCAATAGATTTGCAGTCTCCGAAGCAAACCAGGCAGCTATTCAAGCTTCCTGTGAAGTACTAGCTAAACGAAGTCGTATTAAGAACAGACGCAATTGAACTGGAAATTCCTAAAATTAGGGACACCATGCATTCTACCACAGCGGAGCTGGCGAAACTAACGGCCCAGAATAAAGAACTGAAAGACGACATTGAGCGCCTGGAGAACCACTCCAGGAGGAACAACCTGTGGCTTTTGAATGCCCCTGAAGCATTGGAGGGATCGGATATAAAGGGGTTCGTGATATCTGTGTTAAAAGAGACAGTGCTAAAGAATGCGCTCAAAGTAGACCTAGCAAGTGAAATACAAAGGGTTCATTGCGACCCCTTCAAAAGGAACCTTGCAAGACAAAAACCTAGGAAGATATTGGTGAACTTTCTAACTTATTCAGTCAAGGAGCAGATCTTGTCATCCGCCCTCAAAGAAGGCACCATAACTTCTAATGGTTCCAGTCCCTTCTCCTTTCAAATAAGATCAGACATTTCTCATGTGACAGCAACACGACAGTGGGAGTTAGGGAAAAGGCTAGAGGAGCTGAATAGCATCAGGGCTAAGGCACAGTTAAAGTTCCCTGCACAACTACGCGTAATGTGGAAAAACCACATGCATCAGATTAGATCTAGCGAGGAGGCAGATGAACTTATAGCGAAAATTAAAACTGAGCGGGGTGGAAGGAGTGCATTGAGGAAGAGGGGAGATATCTGATTTGATCTGTTTTTTATTTGATTTGTCTTTTACTGATAGCAGGACCTAAATTATACATGTAGTTTCTATCCCAAGGGGGGGAAAGGGGCCGAATAGGCTTGCCTATTGGAAGGAGGGTTCCTCATGGGAAGGGGGGTACTGGGGGAGATGGGAGGGGGGGTGCACTGGGTGGGGAGCAGTGGGTAAAAAACAAAAAAATGAACCTCATCTCACTTTAGATTTAAGGAAATACCATCAAGCCGGTATAATAGATCAGTAGATTAATGGCAGGAAACCAAAATAAAAGGGATAGTAGGGCCATCTTTATTTCCTGGAATGTTAATGGGTTAAGGTGTCCTCGTAGGTAAAGGCTGATTTTAAAATATTTAGAACTTTCCTCGGCCCAAGTAGGCATTCTGCAGGAGACACATCTGAGCTTTTTGGAAAGTCGTTCTGTTTTTTCAAGAGTGCCCTGGATAAAATGCTACTGTACTTCGCAGCAAACGATCCACAGTAGAGGTGTTGCAATTTTGATTAAGCATGGTGCCCCCTGTTCTATAAAAAATTCGTAGTCGGACCTCACTGGGAGGTGGTTGGTTGCACAATTGGCTCTGGAGAACTCAGACTTAGTCTGTGCCTCGTTTTATGGCCCAAATGTAGATGATCCGACATATATCTGCAAGTTGCAATCAATATTGACAACAGAAACTCCTCCTTTTATAATCGGTGGAGCCTTCAATGTCCTTTTGGACCCTTCAAAAGATAGGTCCAATTTGAGTCATTATGTTGGGGCCCCCAGGGTACGTCGTGCATTGTTAAACATGCTACACGACTTGGACTTAGTGGATGTGTGGAGGGCAAAGAAGGGAGATCTACAGGGCTTTACGTTTTACAGCAAAAAGCACCGTCACTCCTCCAGAATCGACTATATATTGATGGACAGATCCACTCTGGGCGGTCTGGAGGGAATCTCAGTCTTGCCAAGCCACCTTTCAGACCATGCCCCAGTGCAGTTTTCACTTCAAAGTAAAGGGCGCTCGTTACAGACAAGATGAACGCTCAACAGGGCTATGCTTCTGGATTCCGAAATTATCCAGGCTGTTAAGCAGTCCACATTAGAATTTTTTTCTTTGAATATGGGCTCCACAACCATGGATTTTATCTGGGATGCCTACAAGGCAAACTTGATAGGGAGGCTCCATGGACTTATATGTTCCAAGAATAGAGCCGAGGCTAAGGCCCTAAATATAATTGAGGAAAAAATAGCCAAGTTAGAGAGCGAGAGGAATAGATTAAGTCATGGGGACCAAGGGCATCTGCGACAAGTTATGAGCGACCTAGAAGACGCAAGACAGGATTACAGGGGTAAACTAGATACAAACTGTAGGGCACAATGGCATACCAAGAATATGCAAAAATTTGAATACGGGGAGAAAGCAGGTGCCTTACTGGCCTGGAAAGCAAGAACCGATCGCTCTAAGAACAATATTACTGAACTGATAGTTAACTGTAAGGGGGAGAAATCGAGGAGCATCGAAGATATGCAAACTTGTTTGCTTTCTCTTTTTTTGGATCTTTACAAAGAGGATCTGACTCCGTCTCCAAGCACTATACAAGCATGGTTGAGGACTAAATCTTTGCCTTCCCTGTCAGAGGAGAGCCGTAACAATTTAGAGGCCCCCATCACATCAGAGGAGATAACCGAGCAAATTAAAAAATGTAAGAACAAAAAGGCTGCAGGTATGGTCTCGCTTCCGAATGAAGTATATAAACTGCTAGCAGCGGAGCTGACCCCTGTACTGGGTACCATCATTAATTCAGTGTACTGCCTCTCAGGTAAAGTCCCAGAGTCTTGGAAGGAGGCTACAATTGTCCTGATTTTAAAACCAGGCAAGGACCCGTTAAAGGCCGACTCATATCGTCCAATCTCTCTGCTGAACGCCGACTATAAGATTTTTATGGCCGTTCTAGCAGGGAGATTGGCGAAATTGGTCCCCAGCCTGATCCATATTGACCAGAAGGGCTTTGTCGCTGGAAGGCACATCCAGGAACAGACTCAATTGTTAATAGGTAACATCGACTTGGCCATTGAAAGATCTGAACCTTTGGCCATAGTTGCTTTGGACGCGGCCAAGGCCTTTGATAGGGTTTGCTGGGTGTACCTTTGGGAGGTACTAGAGGCGATGAGGTTCGGCCCGATTTTTATTCAAACCCTGAGAAACTGCTATCAAGGAGCCTCTGCTTGGATCCTTTTGAACGGTTTGCTGACTCCTAGTTTTAACATCCAGAGGGGGACCCGGCAGGGTTGCCCGATCTCGCCTCTCCTGTTTAACATCTATATTGAACCGTTGGCTCAAGCTATTAGATTAGACGACTTAATATACCCCTTTAAGTCTCAACATTATAGTTGTAAGTTAGCTTTGTATGCTGATGACTTAATACTGTACACTAACGATCCCGAGGTGGTTATTCCCCGGGTGGAGGAGCTTCTGGAGGGGTTTGGGACCCTGTCAGGTTACCTAGCAAACACATCAAAGACCGAGGAGATGTGCTGGAATCTAGACCAATGGGAAGGCACAACCAGCAACGAGTTAAAATACTTAGGTATTATCATTGTTAAAGACTTAGAAAAAATTCCCCAGATTAACTTGAATAGAATCATTAAAGAAATAGAGCGCCTCTTTGCCAGATGGAGGAACCTCCCCTTAACCATTTACGGGAAAGTCAATTTAGTAAAGATGGTCATTCTTCCCAAGCTTTCTTACCTGTTCTCCACAATACCCTTGGCCTTTCCACATAAGAGCATTATCAAGGTGCAGAGTAAGATCGGGAGCTTCATCTGGGAAGAAAATAAGGGTGTGAGGCTGTCATGGAAGAAATTGAGACGCAGACTAAATAAAGGGGGGCTGGCTCTTCCTGATATCAGCTGGTACGCAGCAGCATTCCAATTTAAGGAAGTTCGGATGCTACTTGCGAAACCAGATGAGTCGGCGTGGGGAATGCTGTTGGGAGAAATGGTAAGAACGGAAGGAGGAGGAGGCGGTGAGGTGTTTTTATATAAATTCGGGGCTCCAAAATACTTCAAGCGAGTACGTCTGAAGGTTCTCAGGGCAGCTCTGGAAACATGGTACAAAGTCAGAATTAGATGGGGGATAGGATATTACTCTGACATGCACCTATCTGGGGCTCCCCTGGAACACCCTGTTGCCTTAGAGATAGCCTGGCGGTACCCATTAAGAGTGCGGGCATAAACATCTGGTCCGACCTGTTAGATTCATGGGGGATACACTCCTGGGAACTATTGAGGCCCAGGATTGGTACAGGGCTCTCCAGATTTAAATATTTACAACTGGTATCTTGGTTTGATGCAGAAAAAGGCGAAACAAGAGGGAATTGGGATATGGAAAGTCTGTGCCACTCTACACACCCAATAAAGAAGGAGATATCAGTGTGGTATAACCACCTATTAGAAGCTGAAGATCAGGACATTCCATCCTCTACCCTGGTCTGGAATCAAACCCCTCTTGAACCTTGCATAGACACCCTGTTTGAGCCCTCACTGAAAGTACTATATAAATTTATTAAACCCGCAAGTCTAAAGAAGAACCATTTCTTTGTCATCAATAGACTTTACTATACTCCAGCCAAGATTGCCAAGTTTGCCCCGTCCCCAACACCAAAATGCCCAAGATGTATGACGCCAACCGCCAATGACCTCCATATCTTTTTTGAGTGTCCCGAATTAAACATTTTCTGGAAGGGGATTGGCGACACCCTTCAAGACGTTTTCAAAGCTAACATCGATGTCAATCTGTCACTAGTCTTCTTTGGGGACGATGGCCTTTTCTGTCAGACTGCACCGCAGATCCATCGCAGGCTACTTTTATATATGATCATACTTCCGCGGCGAGAGGTATGTAAAAGGTGGAAAGAACCCCTCTCTCCGAAGAGTGAAAATTGGCTTAAAGCCGCATTTGCTATGGCCCGCCTGGACTATGAAGGAGAAGGGGATAGTTCGATAAACATCTGGCTGCCTCTCACGAGATGGGGACGTAATCTGAGATTAATATAGCTCGTCCTATGATTACACCAAGTCCCAATACGAGCAGGACTGGTCAGGTGACCTAAGCAAGTGCGGTAAGCCGGAGGGCCCACAGATTGAAACATCGGCTTCATAAGACCCGCATAAGCTTATTGGTAAGATGAGGACAAAAAAAGAAAAGAAAAAAAAAAACTTCCTCTCTCAGGAGAACCCATCCAAGTTGTAGGTGTTTCGAACAGGCAGATTAAAACCCCTCTTACAAAGGGGGCGTGGCTTGGACGGCACAGCTAATGGCTGCCTGGTTTCACCGCTCCGTCGGAATGGAGTTAAGAACACGGATCCCCGACGAGTACAAGTGGCCCAGAGATGCAAGCACCGTGGATTCGGACATCGGAGAACCCACTGCGGAGGTGTGCACCCCCATGATGCCCTCCGGTACCCAGAGAGAGGAATAAAACAAACCTAAGCCCGGTGGAGGGAGGAGAGGAACGCAGAGGTAAAATGGCGGCATCATGGCGTCTCATAATCGCAAACCGAAACCAAAGAAAAACGCAGCCAAGGACCCGCTGCGGTCCAATTGAACCAGAAACAGCAGCGTCCTGAGAGAGCAATAAGGAATGCTTGGCTTCGCCCAGCATTCTCGGCGAGTGACTGGTGTGATCGCCCGACCGAATGTGAGGTGGGTGAGGGCTTGAATTCAACACCCGCGCCCGCAGCCGAAGTTGCAGGGACTGGCGGAGAGTGCTGCGAGCACGCTATTAATCAGCCCAGCGCTGCTGAAGAGGCCACCAGAATAGAGAGCGGATAGCGAGCAGCGGGAAATGCGTAACACCTACATGAATGCAGAGAACCAGACGCACCTAGTACCAGCCAGCGCGAGACTGTGACTGGAATATGGCCAGTATGAGGGTGGTTTGATGGAGGTCTGATTGGGATATACAGCGATATGTAAAAGGTCAGAACCTTGGAAGTGAGATATATGCTGAACGGGGGTCAGAATATCGCAGGTTCGTTCACGGCAACCGGGAGTCGAAAAAGAAACTGAAACTGGAAAGCAACACGCTCCTGAGCAGATACAAGATGGAGCCTGCCTAACAGTAGAAAGGCACAGTTAAAGACCGGTCACCCTGACACTCCAGCCAAGCAATCGACCATCTGCACAGCGCGCTGTGGAGAGTAGGCAGTTTGTAATCAGGGAGGGCAGGCCATCAATGCAAAGTCTATGCTGGCACCTCTCTAACTCCGGTGCAAAATAGAGCGCAGATGACAGACACAAATATACCATCTGTCTGACCACCCGGTAACCCTCCGTACTTGAGCGAGTGATGGCCAAAACCCAAAAAACACCCACCAGGTCTCTCTAATCACGGAGCACACCAGAAGACCTTGCAAGAAACCGAGCATCAAGCCGAAGGGGGAAGCGCCAAAACCGAAATAGTAAGTTATCTTACCTTCTTGCCCCTCTCCCAACGCGATCCCAGCTATGGCGATCCCAGCTATAATATCTGTCAATTACGCATAGCCAGAGACCACACTGCCAAACGCAAGAAGCGATAGCAGTCTGGGTCGTGCGGGGTGTTTTTAAGGGTAGAAGTCACCCATAGACAAAACCGACAAAACCTAGAGGTTACGATACTGAAGCCACCCTCAGAGAGCCTGGGGGGGTCGAAGGGAAGAAAATATATCGGCAGTAGAAATCCCAAGAAAGCCGCAAGGACCAAGGGAACACCAAAGAAACCCCTCGGAAGGAAAATGGCTGAAAGGGAATCTAGGCTACACCAACAACAGCTAAAAAAGAGTAAGGGAGAGCCGGCAGTTTCAGACTCCCCGATCAAAATGAAACCGGACATTAACAGCACCCTGGACATGATACTGAAAAAGCTAGCGGATGTCCATGACCTAGCCAAATCTACAAAACAGACTACTGATGCTATTCAACTTGAAATAGCAGCCGTCAGGGCTCACCTAAACACCGTGAATAACAGGCTAGCAGTGGCAGAGCAAAGAATCAGCGATATAGAGGACACCACAGCCAAATCAAGTCATGAGGTTAAGGCCTTAACAAAACTCACTTCATCACTACAAAAACAAACAGCGGAGTTGGAAGACAGAAATCGGAGGGGGAACATCCGTATACTGGGGGTCCCGGAAGGGGCGGAGGACCCAGCGGGTTCATGCCTTGCCTTCCTTGAGGATTGGATACCAAAAATTACTAACGTAAGGTTTGACCGCCAATTTGAGCTAGACCGGGCGCACAGAGTTCCCACTTTCAAACCCACAGCAAGACAGTCAGCCCGACCGATCATCTACAAACCGCTGAGATCCCAACACACGGAGGCTATCCTCCAGCACGCGAGGAAAAACCACCAGATCATATGGAATGGTCACAAGATCATATTTACACAAGCCTACGGTTGACACCAGGAAGGGATTTCTTTCCCTTCGCGACAAGCTCAGAAGAAAGAACATGCAGTTCTCCTTCGTTGGCCCCACCAAATTCAGGCTAGCCGATGGCAACATACAACACTACTTCACTGACCCTAAAGATCTTGCGGCATTTCTTGAAGGCCCAATAGTCCACGACATGGAGGCATCCCAACCCGCCTCTAGCAAGAGAAGATCATCGCCGACCCCTGGCATGGAGTGAAGAGGCAGCCAGCTCTCTGGTGTGCAACTTAATGTTTCCCTTACCACTTTTTAACCTACTAACGAACTGTGCCAATATCTACCTCATTATCTACCTCATGTTCTACCTCAACAGCTACCTCATTAGCTACCTCATGCTACATCTTGCTATCATGCACCCTACGATTCTCGTTACGATGCTGACATCACGACATGGGGAGATAACAAATCCACTATGGCCTAAAGATCTAACACTTGTATCCTTTTGACTTTTTCACAATGTGACCCTGGTGCGGACATTATAATTGAGATAGATTTTACCTTACGGGCAGAGGGCCTACTTCGCCCTCAGTGCCTCTTAGGTGACTACGCCAAACGTACTCATAGGGAGATTCATGACACAGTTTAATCGCAACAGCTGATCTCTGTGAGACGGAATGACGAATCCTGTTGTCGCACCTCCTATACATGAGGTTTACAGGGGGGGGAGGTGGGGAGGGAGGTAACCGAGAGGTTGCAGAACATTGCCTGTAGGGGCGGGGCACCCACCTTGGGGATTCTCAGTATTAGTTTTCTCTGTTTTCTAATTTCCTTTTCCTTTCTCACCTCTTTCTCTTCTACAAACGGTGGAGGGCACCTTTTATTGTATGCACGACAAGTGAGATATGTTATGCAAGTGCACCATAAATATCTGCTTAGACTGTATTCAAGGCACATGGGAAATGTATCAGTTTTATACATAGATGGGGGAAGGGCGGCCAGCTACCTACCCCCTCCTGGGCCCGGGTAGCAACCTCCAGCTCAGCAAGGAACAGAACAGATGTATCTACCACACAACTCCCCACCTGATGGCCCGCAATAACACGCTCACCCTGGCATCTGACCTCAACATAGTGTCCCTAAACGTTAAAGGTCTTAACCACCCAATCAAGCGCCGTAAAATTCTAGAATACCTAGCCAAAACTAAAGGGGATATAATCCTTCTACAGGAAACAAAGCTGTCTGGGGATGACGCCAAACTCATTAGAGGTAACTGGAACTCGCAAATGGCTTGCTCGCCGGCCGTTAAAAAGAAACCGGGGGTAATTACCCTAATATCGAAAAGATCCAACATCTCGCTAGTCTCACAGTCTCACGATAACGATGGCAGGCTCCTGGTCACACATCTGAGATGGGGGGAAGAGCTAATCCACGTAGCAAACATATACGGCCCCAACACGGATGACCCAGCTTTTTGGTCCGAGGTGTCTAGCACATTGGAAGGTTTCCCCCAAAATGACCTCATGGTAGCAGCAGGGGATTTCAACAACCCTCTAGACCACATAACGGACAGACAATCCACCTACCAATACCACCCCACGAGCTCACATGCTGTACTACAAAATATCTGCTCCAAATTTAACCTTAAGGATGCATGGCGCCTACAACATCCAGACACTAGAGACTACACCTTTTATTCTAACCCCCATAACTCATATACCAGGATAGATTATATCCTCATCTCTGGCTCCCATACCCGACTAATCGAACACACAGACATAGCCCCAAGGTTAGTGTCGGACCACTCGTGTATTAGCCTAAAACTGGCCGGGTGTCACAATGAGGCGGTACCGAGGAGATGGCGCTTTAACAGCGATGTGCTTTCAGACCCAGCGGATAAAAAAGCGATTGAAGACACTATAACAGACTACCTTAAACACAACAACACTCCGGAGACTAGCACTAATAGACTCTGGGATGCACTGAAAGCTACTGTCAGGGGTACAATAATTGGTATAAAGGCAAAAATAAACAAGAGCACTAACCTGAGATTAACGCAGCTAGAAAAGGAGATCAAAAAGCTAGAGCAGGCCCACGCAACTTCCTTACACAATAGCGAGCTCTTGGCTAATCTAACTCAAAAGAAATATGAATACAACAAAATACTAAGTGAGAGGGCAGGGCTATGGATTAATAAGTATAAAGCTCTTAACCTATGTGAAGCAAACAAAACAGGGAAACTGCTTGCTTCCTATCTCAAACACAAACAAAACCAGTTTGTCATCTCATCCATCAAAGACTCTAACAATAAAACCCACACCAAACACAAAGACATCCTTAGGACCTTCAAAGAATTCTATCAGGAACTCTACAAGAAGGACCAGGCCCTAAATCTAGAAGAGTGTACCAAATACCTAGAAAAACTCAACCTCCCGCAGCTAGATGCTGAAGATAAAATCAGGCTAGGACAGGAAATTAACTACACAGAGATCGAAATGGCAGTCAGATCCCTAAAGGATAACAAAGCCCCTGGCCCAGACGGTTTCACAGCCGCGTTCTACAAAACCTTCTTAGACCAGCTAAAACCAACCATGAAGCAAGTCTTCAACCACACAGCATCTAAAGGGTCCACGCCACACACCATGTCGGAAGCAAACATAATAGTCATTCCGAAGGAAGGGAAGGACCAACTCTCACCGAGAAATTATAGACCTATCTCACTGATTAACGTAGACTGCAAAATATACGCGAAGATCCTAGCGGTCAGACTCAACTCTGCCCTACCAAAACTAATAAGCAACTCCCAGGTAGGTTTCCTACGCACGCGCATGTCTAACGATAACACCCGGCTTCTGTGCCACATCATAGAGCATGCCGCCAGCAAGGATATACCCGCGGTAGCAATCACCCTAGACGCCGAGAAAGCCTTTGACAGGGTCTCCTGGGGTTTTTTGGAACGCTGCATGCACTCTTTCAGCCTAGGAGAGGATTATATACGTATGGTTATGGCCCTTTATGGAAACCCATCAGCCCGCATTGTCGTGAATGGCTCACTCTCCGAGCCCTTCACACTACAACAAGGTACTAGGCAGGGATGCCCACTATCTCCATCCTTATTTTTACTAGCATTGGAACCCTTCATCAGGGACATCAAGTCAGACGACAACATCAAGGGGGTGGATATCAATGGCACCCAAATAAAGTTAGCCTCTTACGCAGACGACATACTAATCGTAACTGAACAACCGAAGACATCAATTGCTGCCCTGATGGACACAATAACCA
This sequence comes from Calotriton arnoldi, assembly GCA_963921515.1. Classification (NCBI taxonomy): domain Eukaryota; kingdom Metazoa; phylum Chordata; class Amphibia; order Caudata; family Salamandridae; genus Calotriton; species Calotriton arnoldi. The sequence goes on from CAWUFW010007141.1 coordinate 866,540, forward strand.
GATATTCCGACCTCTCAGGGTACAAACTCAACAGAGAGAAATCAGAACTCAAGCCATTAAACATCCACTGCACGAGGGAGATCCTGGATGGGTCTGGACTAGCATGGCAAACAGCTTACATAAAATACCTAGGGATCGAATTTGGCAGCAACATGATAGATACCCTACACCAGAACGAGAAAACTCTATTAGGCAAGATAAAGAAGCTCATAGAATCTTGGTCACCAAAATTCATTACGTGGTGGGGCAGAATAGAGACTATCAAAATGATGATCAGCCCGATGGTTAACTATCTCATCAGTATGCTCCCGCTCCTTCTCACTGACGACTTCCACCGCAAGCTAGATCTCCTCATCTCTAAATTCCTCTGGCGCGGGAAAAAAGCAAGGATCAGCACCAAGAAATTAAGGCTAGATAAAACACTAGGAGGGGTGAACTTAGCTGACTTCAGGCTATATCAGCTGGCTTTCCTGGCGAAACAAGGCTCATACTGGATAACACCACCTACCGCCTACACCCCGCCATGGCTAGAGGTAGAGAGGGCAATCCTCAATAACCTAAGCCCCCTTGCATTGCTAACAACAAACAGACTAAACCCACATACCTCCAAATCCATTTTTAAAAACACAAAGATTGCACTGCTTAAGGTTGACAAAAAACTGGAAAACAGTATTAAAGGGTCCAATTTAGAATCCCTCTTGGCCAATAACAAGATTAAGTACAAAGGCAAAAGCCTAACCCTAGACACATGGATCAAGAAGGGAATCCTCTTCCCTTATCAACTAGGAAACACCACACACCGACTCACTTTTTCAGATCTTCAAGTGAAGTACAGCCTAGCTGACATTGAATTCTACAACTTCTTAAAAATTAAAGCAGCAATGTCAAAATCAAAAATATCTACCGCCCAACCTTCAATCTCCTCATTTGTGACAAATATTAATAAACTGGGTCACCAGGTTTCGCTGATATATAAACTTCTCCGCCCAAAATCCTCCAAACTTAATGACAAAGCCATAGCTTACTGGGGACAATCACCCTTAGAATCACCAAAAGAGCAGGGTTGGCCCTCAATATGGAGATCCGTCTCACGTAACAAGATTACCCCGGTTCTCTCCCGAACCAAATACTGGTTACTACACAAGACATTCTGGACCCCTGCCCTTTATTTGCATTAGGGCTCCGGAACTATGCAACATGCTGGAATTGCAATCAGGAGACGGGGGACTTAGCCCACCTTATCTTTCAGTGCTTTTTACTCAAAGCTTTTTGGGACAAAATATTTACCTTCATAAGCGGGGTTTTTAAAGGTAATATGGACAGAGACACCTTCAACTTGCCCACGGCCTGCATAAGCACAAAATGGAAAAATGAATCTGACAGAGACCTCTTTGACCTGTTAATAACCTCAGCAGTGAAAATGGTTCTTGCCAACTGGAAAGACACAAGCAAGACGTCGTACAAGAGCTGGTTAAGCTGGATCCTCCATCTCAGAGGGGCTGACAACATAGCGTTACAAAGCTCCCCATGGAAACCGTCAGCCAGGACTCTATGGAACTCTCTAGACACGTTTCTAGACTCTTTTGAACCTCCATGAATAAAGAGCTCACCAAGGAATCATATGACTCCGCTCCTTCTGTAGAAATGTACTCTAGAGATATGTCTTATGGGCACACCCAACAGCCCGTCATGTTATGTAAAGTTGCCAATATCGACCTACCTTGTGCAATCATGTGTATAGATATGCTAATGCGATGCTACAGCTCGCCTAAACCGTAGTTCCTCCCTTTCTTCTCTCTTCTCTTTTCTTTTCCTTTTTCTTCCCTTTCTCCTTTCCTTTGCCTGTCTTGATTACCGGTTGCCATTGTTCGCTGAGGTAGGCTAGTTTATCCATTAAGGCGCACCAACTCACATTATGCATGCAACTGTAAAATTTTGCCTTGGATATCCTTGCGTACCCGGCTATATGCCTTCTGTATACCTTGTGAAAACCAATAAAGTATTTTGAAAAAAGAAAAAAAAAAACCCTCTTACAAAACCAATAGAGGTGGAAATTGGACCATTCAAAGAGATGCATCGCTTTGTGGTGTGTGATTGTAGTCCTGTAAATTTATTGGGACGCGATTTACTTTGCAAAATGAATTGTACCATCTATTGTACCCCAGATGGTATTGCTTTCCAGACCCCAGATGAGGATGTTCTGTATAAAATGACAATGGCAGAACTAGAACCAGGAGCGAATTATATGTTTCCTCTGTTTGATGCGGAGAAAATCCCTACTGAATTGAAAGGAATAGTAAGGCCTGATGAATGGGATTTCACAGGTGAAGATATTGGACTAATGAGAGAAGTTGATCCTGTAAAAGTTACTGTAAAAGAAGGAACAAATTACCCAAATACCCTGCAGTACAAACTGACGCCAGAAATTATTGAAGGAATAACACCTGTAATTAATAAAATGATTGAACAAGGGATTTTGAGAGAAATAATGAGCAGCCCATGTAATTCTCCTATAATGGGACTGAAAAAGCCGAATGGAACATATAGAATAGTACAAGACTTGAGAAAGCTTAACAAAATTGTTATTCCTTGCTGCCCAATTGTACCAAACCCTGCTGTAATACTGCATCAAATCCCACATGATGCAGAATGGTACACAGTTATTGATTTGTGCCATGCATTCTTTTCTATTCCACTGCACCCTGACAGCCAGCCATTATTTGCGTTCCGGTTCGGAGAGCGTATTTTGGCATGGTGCCGAATTCCTCAAGGGTATACTGAAAGTCCTTCAATTTTGAATCAAATTTTAAAGAAATCCTTAGAAGATTTAAAAATGCCTGAAAAATCTGTGATGGTCCAATATATTGATGACTTATTAGTGGCATCAAAGACTAGAGAAGCATGTGTTACGGACACCATTGTTTTACGGAATCATTTGGCAGAAGGAGGACACAAGGTGTCACCTTCAAAACTGCAATTTTGTCAACAAGAAGTACAGTACTTAGGTCATAAGATTGAGAAAGGGATGCGAAAAGTAACAACAGAAAGGATAAGGATTATCAAAGGAATGAGAGCCTCAATGACACAAAGAGAGGTGAGAATGTTCCTTGGAATGGTTGGTTATTGCCGACAATGGATAAGTGGATTTTCATTGATTGCAAAACCTTTACAGTGATTGACAAAGAAGGATGTCAGAGATCCGATTGAATTGGATGAAGAGAAAATGAAGGCTTTCGAGGATCTGAGAACAAGTTTGTATGAGGCACCAGCATTGGGAATGCCTGATTATGAGAAAGAATTTGAGCTGTATTGTAGTGAGAGAGACGGATGTGCACTTTCAGTGTTAGTGCAAAGGCATGGAAAAATGAAACGTCCAATAGCCTATTTTTCAGCTGTTTTAGACCCGGTAGCAAAGGCGTTGCCTGGATGTCTGAAAGCAGTAGCTGCTACTTGTGTGAGTCTGGAACAAAGTGAAGGCATTGTGATGGGATATCCTTTGAAAGTATATGTCCCACACTCAGTCGAAATCCTTCTGACCCGAACAAAAACCCAATTCATGACACATAGTCGGCTGACTAGGTATGAAAAAGTGATCTTGGGTGCAATCAATCAATCAATCACGGCATTTATAGAGCGCGCTACTCACCCGGGAGGGTCTCAAGGCGCTGGGGGAGGGGGTAAGTTACTGCTCGAACAGCCAGGTCTTGAGCTGCTTCCTGAAGGAGAGATGGTCCTGGGTTCGCCGAAGGTGAGTGGGGAGGGAGTTCCAGGTCTTGGCTGCCAGGTAGGAGAAGGATCTTCCTCCGGCGGTGGTTCTGCGGATGCGTGGTACAGTGGCGAGGGCGTGGCTGGTTGATCGTAGCTGGCGTGTGGGCGTGTAGAAGGTCATGCGGTCGTTGAGGTACTTTGGGCCCAGGTCGTGGAGGGCCTTGTGTGCGTGGGTGAGGAGTCTGAACGTGATTCTCTTGCTGACGGGGAGCCAGTGCAGGTCTTTCAGGTGTCCGGTGATGTGGCTGTGTCGGGGGATGTCCAGGATGAGTCGTGCGGAGGCGTTCTGGATGCGCTGGAGTCTCTTTTGAAGTTTGGCTGTGGTTCCGGCGTAGAGGGTGTTCCCATAGTCCAGTCGGCTGGTGACGAGTGCCTGGGTGACGGTCTTCCTGGTTTCAGTGGGGATCCATCTGAAGATCTTGCGGAGCATGCGCAGGGTGTTGAAGCATGAAGATGAGACGGCGTTGACTTGTCTGGTCATCGACAGGGAGGAGTCCAGGATGAAGCCCAGGTTGCGTGCGTGGTCCGTTGGCTTGGGCGCGGTGCCCAGGGCCGGGGGCCACCAGGAGTCGTCCCAGGCGGAGGGTGATGAGCCCAGGATGAGGACTTCCGTCTTGTCTGAGTTCAGTTTAAGGCGGCTGTTCCTCATCCAGTCGGCGACGTCTCTCATCCCGTCGTGTAGGTTGGCTCTGGCGGTGGTGGGGTCGTTGGTGAGGGAGAGGATCAGCTGGGTGTCGTCGGCAGACAATGTAACCATTGTAAGATGCACGAGTGTGAATCCTTCCACTTCACTGCCAGATGAAGTAAATACAGAAGTCAAGGGTGATATTGATCATAAGTGTTTGGGTATGCTTGAATTTTGCACAAAGCCTCACCCTGATATTAAGGACAAACCTCTAAAAGAGTCAGATTATGTGATGTTTGTGGACGGGTCATGCCTGAGGACAGATGAGGGAGCTTGAAGTGCTGCGTATGCTGTATGTACGGTAGCAACCATAATGGAAGCGTCTTGTTTGAGAGGAATACGTTCAGCCCAAACTGCTGAACTAATTGCTCTGAATCGAGCGTGCCAACTGGGAAAGAATTTCTGAATCACTGTGATCACGGATAGCCAATACGGCTTTGGAGTGGTCCATGATTTTGGACAGATCTGGTCCCAGAGGGGATTCCTGACTTCCAGAGGGTCTCCTATTAGGAATGGTGAGTTTGTGAAGAAGTTGCTTGAGGCAATACAGCTGCCTAAACAAATTGGGGTGGTAAAATGCTCTGCTCACAAAAATGAAGCTGATTATATTTCAGTGGGAAACAAATTTGCTGATGAATTAGCTCAATATTGTGCCAGAAATACGGCTTCATTGAATCGAAGAAGGGAGAGAGAAAATGTTTCATGTCCCTTGCTGTTTACTAACCCAGTTGAAACATGGGATGAGGTAAGACAATTGCAGGAAGAGGCAAGTGATGAGGAAAAAGATATTTGGATAAAATCAGGTTGCAGGCGGAGAGAAGAAGATGAAGTTTGGGTTTACAGGGACGAAAGACCAGTTAGGCCTGATAGCATGATTTCTAACATGGCACTGATGTACCATGGACAGGCACACATAGGCAGAGATGCCATGATAAGACTTTTCAAACAAACTAGATATAACCCAAAATTTAGAGCTATAGCTGAAAGCCTTTGTCAAAGATGCCTTATATGCCAACAATTAAACCCTGGAAGGAAGACAGTAGTGAGTTTGGGAGTAATAGGACGTGAAGGAGGTCCTTTTACCAGAATGCAATTAGATTTCATTGAAATGCTCCCAAGTAACAGACTGAGGTATGTCCTGGTGGTCGTCTGTTTGTTTTCTCGTTGGGTGGAAGCCTATCCGACAAGAAGGAATGATGGAGTTACTGTAGCTAAAGTCCTGCTGAGAGAATTCATTCCTAGATACGGTTTTCCAGTAACGATAGAAACAGATAGAGGAACGCATTTTCAGAATGAACTCATCCAACTGATATGCGAAGCACTAGACATTCGACAAAAGCTGCGCTGTGCCTACAGACCAGAGGCTTCTGGAATGGTAGAGCAAGTAAATGGCACCATAAAGAATAGGTTGGGTAAGATGTGTCAAGCCACAGGACACAAATGGCCCGACGCCTTACCATTGGTGTTAATGAGCATAAGAAGCATTCCTGACAGAAAAACAGGTCTGAGTCCTCATGAAATAATCATGGGACGAGCAATGAGGCAAGCATATGTACCTGTCAACAAACTGCTGACTATAACTGATGATTTTTTACTGGACTATTGCAAAGGATTGGCTGATGTGGTGCATTCTGTGTTTCATCAGGTTGGACCGGATGCGACCACTCTTGAAAGAAAACCAGCTCATGATCTGAGTCCAGGAGACTGGGTCCGCATAAAAGTCCACAGAAGAAGAAATTGCTTGGTTCCACGCTGGGACAAGCCACATCAAGTGATTCTGGTGACAACGACTGCAGTAAAGTGTGCAGGTGTGAAAAATTGGATTCATGCCAGCCATACAATCAGAGTTCCAGATCCTGAAGCTCGACCTGTAAGTCGACATCTGGAAATATCAGATACCAGCTCAGCATCTGCAGCAGAGACTGAAACCATCAGAGTTTCAGATCCTGAAGCTCGACCTGTAAGTCGACATCTGGAAGAATCAGGTACTAGTTCGGCCTCTGAAGCAGAACCTGAAACGATTAGAGTTCCAGATCTTGAAGATCGACATGTAAGTCGACATCTGGAAATATCAGATACTAGTTCAGCATCTGAAACAGACCAACCTGAATGCAGTAAAAGACAAACAGACAAATCAGAAAACAAAAGAACTGATATTGAAACAGGAGAAACTGTACTAATAGACAGTGACGGTGAACAGCCAAGTACAAGTTACGGGAGAATTCCTCCGGAAATTGTAGAGTTAACTCAAGAAGATCTAGATTTAGATAGAGTGTTTGGGGAAATTGCGGAAGAAACACGAGGAGGATTAGAGACAAAATTTCAAGAAGAAGAAACACGGGAAAATTTAGATCTAGATAGAGAGTTTGGGGAAATTGCGGAAGAAACACGAGGAGGATTAGACTCAAAAGTTCAAACAGAAGAAACACAAGAAAGTTCAGATTCAGACAAAGAGACTGAGATCATAAAATTCAAGGTTAGAGGAAGTGAAGTGAGATCTGAAACAGAATCTGTAGAAAGTGAAGACAAAAGAAGGCAAAGAATAGGTCCAACAAAGAGAACTTGGAGGGTGGAACGAGGAGAAAGTGAACTGAAAAGGCCAAGAAAAGGAGATAATTGGCTCAACGAAATTAAGAAACTGAGATATAAGATAATAAATTTGAACAGAGACAATGCAGAACAAGTGAATGAAATAACAAGTCAAGAAAGACAAGGAAAAACAGATAAAAGACAATTGCCGAGACCCAAAAGAGTGAAAAGACATAACTTGAAATACAAGTCACCTGAATGGGTATACATAGCACTGTCTGACATTAAAGAAGTGGACAGCAGTCACGAGAACCCAGACTGTGGGGCCAATTCCGATCTGGGTCGGAAAGCTCTCCGACCGATCCGGATCTGGATTGTTTTCCGACCGAGCCGGACCCCTGCAGTCCGACCGAGCGAGTACGATGCGGCCGTATGCTGCCGGACTCGGTTTGGTCGGACTCCCATTGAAGTCAATGGGAGCCGGTCGTGCGACGCGTACATGGGCTCCCATTGACTCAATGGGTATGTTGCGCACAAGGGGGCCCCCTGTAGTGGGTACGCGTTGGTGCCATCCGCACCGTACAAACATGTATAGGGGGAACCCATGGGTCCCCCCTGTGTCCGACTCATACGGCTACGGGTGAAGGGGGGTCCGGCACGGACCCCTGAAGTCCGCTTCCGAGAGCTTTTTCGTGTCGGAGGCTCCGACTCGATCCGGCTGTCCGGATCATGCATCGTACTGGCTCGGTCGTAAAACGTCTCCATTGTGCGGTACGAATCGAGTGCGAACGAGTCGGACGGAGCGGTTCGCACCCGGAAACAAGTCGGTCGGCGATTTCACGTTCAATCGCATCATACTTGGGCGTCCGGACCTCAGTACGACTCGGTCGGAAACAAGGCCTCAGACTCGGATCCGGTAAAGCTGAATCCGATTCGGAGCCCTACCGACCGAGATCGGAATCGACCCCTTAGACTGTGAACAAATGTGTGAGAGTGAAATGCGCCAACCTTGAAAAGTCAAAGAGAGAAAACTGGACTAGACACACAAACTGATAAGGACAAAGAAAGAGAACCGGACTAGACACATAAACTGAATAAAGACAAAGGAAATTTCTGAGAAACCGAAAAGTGCGCTAAAAGCAGTTGATCCCAGTCAACGTTAAGTCACTTGAGGTGTGAAAATACATTTACTGTACATACAAATTAGGTAATTTTCCAACATGGTAGACACTGAGAGTAGAAGGACTAGATGTGAGTTTTTCCGTAGATGGTGTAAGATGTGTTTCTATTGTACAGGTTTTCTAATGCTTATCTGGTTTATTTTGGCAATAATAATCCCACTTAGGTTAGTTATAGAAAATACATCTGTAATTGTGAATGACACAAATAGTGACAAGAAATCTAACGTAAAGAACACTGCAACATTGGTAGATAGTACTGATTTCCATAGGGACAAGTCAATAATTGACTTTTCCAAGAATGTCTTCACAAAACTTTTATAGGAATATGTGGAGACAATGGATGTGAGAGACTGTTACGTATGTATGCAGTTACCTGCATCTGTAACAGAAGGTGTGACATATCATCACCTTCCTTTGTGGTATGGGATAACTTGTAGTGTTTTAGCTAGTTTATTTTATAAAACTGATAAATTAGAGTATTATTACACTGACATAGATGCTGTTTTTGCTAAAGTTCCCATAATCCCTGAACTAAATAAGGTGAAGACTGCAAAGATTCTTGGAGAATTTTTCCTAGAAACAAAAGAATTAACATTAGAATATGCATTTAGACATAATCTTACTTGTGGGTTAAGAAAAGAAGAAAAGGTTTTCTTGGACATGGTAGAAGACAGAAGGGCTAAATTTCAAATAAAGGCTATAGGAGAAAAGACAAAAACCCCACCTTGGGCGTTTGAAGAGGGAAGTTATGACAAAGGGGAAACAAATGCAGCTATGGTTCTAGATTTGCCCCTAACAGGGAAATTTGTGTATTAGAAGAGATAACACTTTGTATGATAACTATTTTGTGGGTTCTAGTGAGTGCCGAGATACATACAAAATTCTAGGGGATGGGGATTCAAAGGAGGAAAAGATCCAGTGTTTCCAGGGTCTATTACATTTGCGGAAATAGAGCTTATTATAGGTTGCCGGACCATTGGTACGGGACATGCTATCTAGGCCTGGTCTTTCCAAAGATTTTTCATGTGGAAAGAGGAACAAAAGGAATTCACGAGATAGGTAAACCATTAACCCGTAGGAGGAGGGAAAGCTTCTCAGAAATAATAGGTGACATTTTTGGAGCATTGATACCAACAGTGGGTATATCTTTGAATGCATACAAAATTTGGAAATTGTCTACAGTAATAGATCGTTTATCAACGAATACTGCTGGAGGGTTCTTGATGGTAAATACCAAAATGGTTGCCATGAGAGCTATGGTGATGCAAAATCGACTTGCCCTTGACATTCTTTTGGCAAAAGAGGGTGGAGTTTGTGGAATGCTGAAAGTACAACATTGTTGCACTTACATTCCAGACAAAAGTCAGAATATACAGAAGTATAAAAAGAAAATTACTGATTTACATAAAGAAATTGTCCCACTGGAGGTTGAAGGTGCTTGGGAGAGACTTGGTAAGAGTTTTTCCTCAATGAAGAAATGGTTCACAGAAATAGGTAGTTCTCTTATTGGGAAAATACTAATTCCAGTGACTTTAGTAATAATGATAATATCTGTATTGAGATTAGCATATATGTGTATTAAAAAGAAGAAAAAGACAAAATAAAGTAAAATGAGAAAATGAGAAAATAAAGAAAGAGAACGGGAGATGGGAGAGATCGAATTGGAAGAATTTAAAGAGAACATGTACAAGAGGTCTAAAAAACAAGATGAAAAGAACACGATTGTCTAAATTAACAAATGCAAGTGGACAAGAAACATTTATCTGATAAAATTTTATAGGAGGTTTTAGTGGTGATGTTAAAAATCACCAAAGGGGGGAATTTATGGAGCAGGGGAAACACATTTTTTTGTACCCCTATGAAATTAATGACCTCATAACGCTAATGATACTAACCGTTTGAAAACGCATGAATTAATCAACAAATACACTTTTTAGTAGACACTACACGTGGGTAATATGCTGATTTGTGCAAAAATCTAATTTATTTACAAATGTGAAGTAAACTAACGTTAGTATTGTGATTTGCGTAGTAATTAGAAGTGAATTGCATGATTTGTGTTGCATAGTAGAATTGTATTGTGGCAAAGAATGCAGATGGTAAGTAAAATGGCTTTAAATGTCGCTTTAGCTAGGTAATATCTAACACAGGTCATTAGAATGGCGGGTGGTAAACAGAAAGGCTTATTTTCCATATTTTAATTTCTATTGTGTTTGTTCTTATATTAGTTCCGTTCGGGCCTGCTAGGCATTGCTTCTAAAATGGCCGCTGGGAAGGGCGAGATTGGGTGTGTTAAACAAGATGGCCCCCACGCAGCCTCAGAAAGAATGCTCCAGTCACGTGCATGCGGCCTGTGTTCGGAGTGAGAGATGTCAAGGCCAATCTGACCTGCAATGAAGCAACGTGCCAAGTATGCCTGGGAACGGATGGAGGAGACAAGCGACAGGGGATGAACTAATGTGTGACCATCAAACATTGTTACAAAATGGACTAACAAATTGGACTACTTTTTAGAAACCATGGTCATGATTCTTATTGTGTGCTTTATTGTCCCCAAACCGGTTCGAACAAGGATGGCGATGAGGTGACCATCACCACCCCTCCAATGGACCAATTAGCGTGATTCTTGCCCCTAAAGATTGCAACTTTTGAATGTAGTAAGCCAGAGAATAGGGTATAAGAGGGTCTGCTCTGACGTTGTGAAAAAACGTGCTTTTTATTTTTCAACCTTCATGCTGCGAGAGACTCTGTCGTTTTGGACTTTGAACTTTGACTGGGGAAGGAACGAGACCGTTGGGGGAATTCTGCCCAGGAGGTGCGTACGAGGAGGTTAGCGGGACAGTCAGTCAGTTTGGGAGTCCTATCCTGTGATCTGCGGTTCATCTTCTTTTGGTGAACCATTCTTGTCATCGCCCCATGGCCGAGGGTAATGCATAATTTCTCACTTTTCCTAAACTTTTTATAAATGTGTATTGATATTTCTAAATGTTTTGCCTAATAAAGAATTATACTTATTTGCTTGAAGAATTTTAGCTAAAATTATATTCTAACTCTAAAATGAGTCTGTGGTTCTTTAAAACTAAGTTTATGATTTAATAAATGTTAAAATGTTCCAATTGTGATTGAGCTGGTCTTAATCACCATCAACTGATTCTACTAGTTGGTCCATCGACCAAATAGCGGAGTACCTTGATGTTTAGAACCGACAGGATTCGAAGTCAATGTATATAATGTATAGGTTATAATTCTGTCATTTTAATAAGGTATCCCGCTTGTCCAGCAACTCTTTCTCCTTGACGTTTAAATCCAGGATTGAACACTGCTGCAAGCCAGTTACATTTGGAAAGCTTGCACTCAGTGTTGAAGTTCCAGTTGGCTGGCAAGCCCCTGTGCAGCCCTATGCTTGAGTCTGGCAACCTTGATCCAATAGGAAGGCTATGCGGAGATGGCTACCCAAACACCCCCCCCAAGCAGCTGGGACCCTTGATCCTGGGAAGGTTGCACCCATTTGTGGAATTTGTGGCTTCGGGCAAAACAGCCCCCCCAGCAGCTGGCACCCTTGAGTCCAGGAAGCTTGCACCTGTTTATTGTTAGACCCGTCAGATTTGGGTGGGTTTCCCCCAAGCATTGTCTACTTAACGCCATTTTTGGTGCTGAAATGTTGTATTATTTTGGCCTTAGGACTAACCAGTGCTAAAGTGCTTGTGCTCAATCCCCTCAACATGGTTTCAATGGTTTGAATGGTTTATACCTGATTGGAATAGTCCATTGTAGAGTGGTATACCATGTGCCAAGGGTCTGTAAATTAAGTGCCAGAAGTGGGCCTGCAGCACTTATGGTGCCACCTACTTATGTAGCATCTTCAAACATGTACCATGCTTGCCACTACAGCCTGAATATAGTTTTAAATTGCCATGTCAAATTAACCCCCTTATCTAGCCTTAAACCTTCCTTTTATTACTTGTAACACATCCCTATGGTAGGTCATAGGCCATAGGTAGCCCATAGGTTAGGGTGCTGTGTAATTAAAAGGTTGGACATGCACGTTAAGTTGTACATGTCCTGGTAGTGAAAAACTCCTAAATTTGTTTTCGACTATTGTGAGGCCATCCCTTCCCATAAGATAACATTGTGGATTCCTTATTACATTTAATAAGCTGCAATTTCCAAAAGGGAACAGGTGGGTCTGTCATGTGTGGTATCTATTAAATTATAATGATACATCTTTTTTAATTGTAGAGTCAGATTTTTCATTGCGATTATGAAAATTATACATAAACTTAATGCAGCTCAGGCTCAGATGGGCTTCCAAATGAAATGACAAAACTTTTAGCTAGACAGATACTCTGAGAAAATGTTCCTTTTTGTTTGGTTACCTCCATTGTTTGCCTAATTATATTGCTAGTTTTTGGACTCTGTGCACTGGAACTCTGGTGTCTAGATCTCTGTGCATGGGCTATGATCTCTAAAACATGGTTACATTTGGTTCCTCCTAATTAGCTATTCAACTCTCTACTGAAGCATAGTATGTGGTGCAGAATTGCTCTACCATTTGCAAGTTTGACTAGGAAAAGATGACTTCAGGCCTTACAGTGAGGTGTGACTGCTGCAGTTTAAACCTGTAGCCCAACTAGTCAAAAAACTCTATTGATGGGGAAAAAAAGCGTTCCTTGTAAATATTAATAAGTCGCACTAGTGAGGCCTTGTTGTCCACAATCTAGAGTACATTGTATTTAAACATTGTACATGTAGAAATGTTATGTCCCTGCGGTGACATTCCCCCAAAAGATATTTTCACTGTGAAAGGTCTTGGATGTTCGCTGAGAAACTACAGTATGAATTAAAGTATTAATTCTGTATCTTGGGTGTGGGACTAGGTAGAAATAGATTTCAGCCACTCTCTTTGCTGTGTATTAAAATTACAAATCAAAACTGTAGTTTGATTTTGTGTACATATTTACGAAAAGTAACCCTTAAAATGTACCTTTTCTCAGCCTGTAGCCATGGGAGGTTAATTTATAATATGTCTAGGTGGAACTTCAATTATGCCAGAGTAACCAGAGTAATTTAGTTTATTCTGCATTACTCTTTAACTCGGTGCTACTGATAATAACGTGATTATGCCCGCTCCTGTACTTAAGAGTAACTCGGAGGAAAAATCCTACAGAGAGAGCACATTTAGCGAGGGCACAGAGCTGCTTGCACTTGCTATTTGTGTTCATAGCATTTAAACTATTTCTTAGAGCGAAATGCCTCCCAGCGTCCAAACAGAATATTTTTGTGTTAAGAAAATAGCGCTAAATGCAGAATTACTCTTCTTGCATAATTCTGTGTAATGTTGCAGAATTTCTGAGTACTTCCTCTTGATTACACTATATGGAAATACATGAGTTAAACTCACCTCTAATTTATATCACCTCTCCAGAATCCATTAAGAAAGTGTTTAGCATTCATAAATTGTGAAAATGTCTCCCAAAGCAGGGATAATTGTCTGGCTTGGAGGGAGGTGTTTTTTCTTTCCCCGTAAGGAAGGCCAGTAGAGATGGGCCCAGTAAATTAATTATCTTCATAAGGGCCTGCCCATCACAAGTAAATGTTAGGCAACACCTGGAAAGGCCCAGCCTATCTCCTAGGGTCAGGATGGCACCATCCCTTTGGGAGGAAAGCTACCCCGGAAACTAGTTTTGAGTAATCACAGAGGAAGGTGCTGTTCATTACCTTGACCACACATCTGGGTGGGACACAGACTCTGAACAAGGGGAGAAGGGTTTTCCCATCCTGGATTTTAGAAATAAGGTCTGTCCACTGTCTGACTGTTTGCAGAAGGGATAACAGGAACCACTGCTACAGTGGTTAAGGTTGTTTTGGACCTGGCCCTATCTGCAGGGTCACCCCCAAACATTTTGTCTTTGCCTTGGCCTTAACACTCTGTGGACTTTACCACAGTTAACCAGTGTTAAAGTGCTTATGCTCACACCCTTAAATATAGTAGAATTGCTTCATACCAGGCAGCGTGCATTGCAATCAAAAAGTTGGAAGTGTACTCCTAAACTTGTTTTTCAATACTGTGAGGCTTACCTGTCCTCTAGAATAATTTTGGGTTGCCTTATTAATACTAGTGGGTCTGCAGTGCTTAATGTGCCACCCACCTCAGTGGCCCTTTAAAACATGACCCAGGCCTGCCATTGCAGCCTGAATGCAGTTTCAAACTGCTAATTCGACATGGCAAAATACCCACCTTGCCAGGCCTTAAACTCTCCTTTTATTGCATATATGTTACCTTAAATGTAGAATCTAGGTAACAGATAGGGCAGGCCACATTGTAATTAAAAGGTTGGACATGTACTTTTTACCTGTCCTGGGAGTGAGAAACTCTAATTTTTCACTACTGGGAGGCCTGCCTGTCCCATAGGATAACATTGGGTTGTCTTATAACATTTAATAAGGGCTAACATTTGATTGGGAAATATATGTATTTTGTTTTTGGTATTTATGAAATTGCAATAAAAAATCCTCTTTAATGATAAAGTTGTATTTTGAAATGCCACTTTTATAAGGTTGGCATTTCCCTGCCCTTACACATTTGGTGCCTGCAGCATCTCCTGGGTCACATGTCTAGGTGTAGTTAGGAGATATATTTTGTGAATTTCTCCTAGATAGTCACACAATAGAGGGATTAGGCGTGTCTGAATGGGCCACTTGTTGGGAGATGGGGGGCAGAGCTTGGCACAGACTTACTTGCAACTGTACTCCACAAGACTGCTTTGCTGTACCTGGAAGGACTGCTTTACTGCCTGGAGCCTCCCTTGAGTCCTCAGAGGCTGTTGGAGACCTGCACCTTCACCTGAACTCAGGACTACCAGAGTGACTCCAAGGGCTATTTTGTTAGCCTCCCCTTCAGAGCCACAGGGGCATAAAAGTCGCCCACCATCTAGAAGCCACAACTGGACCAAGCCTAAGTGAGTCCAGAAGTGGTGGCTCACCAGTCCTGGATGCTTAGTTTTGGTCTAAATATGCCCATGTAGCCAAAATAAAAAACTGGGAGCTTAGATTTTGCTTTGAGTTTGAGAACCTAGTTGTCAGTCCGCCTAACATATATCACCAGTTGGCTAGGATTCGCAGCTGCACCGGCTACATTCTTCTCTGCAGCAGCAAATCCTTTTAGCAGTCTTTTACCAAAGGATTATCTGTCTTTTTCCGAAGGAGTTTCCAACCTTCTGGAACTATTTTTGACTACTGTCCTTGTCCCGCTGGAGATGTTTGACTTCCAAAAAAGTTACTTTTCTGTGCTGCATACATACATTTTATTTTTTTATTTTTTTTATTTATTGAAGTATTTTCAAATACAATCTACATTAAATGCATCCACATCCTTATACATATTATAGCAGTCATACATAGCAGTATCCCCTTCATCATTAACAGTAAATAGAGGTATGTTTCATCAGCAGTCATTTTGTTTTTTACCGTCTTTTCTTATTTTGTTTGACCCCACATCACATCTCCTTCTTGTCCCTCTTACTCCCTTTCCCTCCTAGTATTCGCCACTTGTAGACATTCCGTTTCTTGATTCGTTATCAAATCCCACCTAACTCTTCACGATGGTAGCTGTTGAAGTGCCCCCTTTTCTGTCAGGTGCTCTCCTATTATCCAACCAGGGGAGGAATATGTTGTGTGAGCCATCAAGTACACCCTCAACAGGTCCCATAAATATTTCGGTCCAGAGGTGGGTGAAAGGCGCTCTACATACACCAGGGACTGCTCTTGCCACAATATAAGATCTTGCCACCAGACTTTCAATTTGGGAGCCCTGCCTCTCCCCCATCTGCAAGCGATTAGTCGCTTTGCCAACCAATGACCCAACGCCACAAACTTTCTATGTGTGGCTTCAACTTCCGCAGCGTACCCAAGCAATGCTAAGATCGGCGATTCTGGCAGTGATGCTGCTATCATCTCTCCGAGTGCTGTTAGTACCTTATGTTAGTATGCCTTTATAGATGTGCAATCCCAGGCTAGATGTAAAAAGTCTGCATTCATTTGCCCATATCTGTCACATCTACTATCTTCTCTTATCTGATATCTGTGTATTCTAACAGGAGTGTAATATATGCGGTGGAGAAATTTAAAATGTATTATATGCAGGCAACTGTTGGCTGATATGTTTCCGGTCTGAGCACAACTATATTCCCACTGCGTATCAGTGAGGGGTTTGCCCAGGTCTATCTCCCATCGCTGTTTGGAATCAGTGGGGGCCCCTGTTAAAGAGGCCTGTGTCTAGCAGTAGAGGAGGGAGACCATGTGTGTCGGGGCAGTGCACTGTAGTATGGCATGGAGTGGTCCCAGTATTGACAGCTTCTGAGGGACTGCAGGTGTGGCTGCCTTGGCACTTTGGTGGAGTCTCATGAATAGGAATAATTCCATTGGTGTTAAGTCATTACTGAGTAAGAACTGTTCTCTAAATATCCCATTGTTGTAAAGGTCCCTCCAAGTGGGCACCTTGACTTTATGCAACAGATTTTGGCAACCTGTTGCCTGTGTCACTGCGAGCTCTGGACTACGCAGGAGGCTCAATCTAGGTGAATATAGCATTGGTGCTGCTCCCTATCTGGAATACTCTTGAAGGAAGTGGCCCTCAAGGGCCACTCGGGTTTTCTTACAACCACCTGCTATGCCTTCCCAAGAATGAAGAGTCGGTCAGACAGTAGAGAATACAAACATACGTTTTATTATCAATACTCTGCAGAGGAGTCCAATCTGACCTGCACCCTAGGATGCCTGCCGAGGGACTGGCCCTCCAACAGTCTACAGTGAGTAATCATTCTTCCCCAGAAGCCTCCAACCACACCCACCATGGAAAATTACCGGCCTGGGCCGAACATGAACAAAGGAGGCACAGGGAGATGGGCTACCACCTGCCAGATGGGTACATGTTATCTGTAAGTCGAGGTCACAGCGCTGAGTCTCAGCGTCTCCTAACGTGGGAGCAGAACAACACACTCAGATAGGTATGTGAAGGCAGAATGGCCTATTCATTAGCAAGTCAGGAAGCAGCCTTGGACAAGAGAGAAAATAATAACTAAATACAGTGTTCTGCTGAGGCAAGCAATATGAATAATGAGGCTTAGTTCAGACACAGCCTAAGCAGCCTAGTAGGGATTACGAAATACAAAATGGAGTCACACTGGCTAACTAAAGCTTGCACGTTGCAGGGATAACTCAGTGGGTTGCATAACGTGAAGGCTTGCACATTGCAGGGATAACTCAGTGAGCTGCATAACATGAATACAAATGACGTATATTTAGCCACACACTGCTAACCTAATATAGCATGAAACGAGTGCATAGCAGGAATGGGATTTTCAAACATAACAGACCCTCCTTTTAGCATGGGTGGCTAAATGCTTTATTGGGCTATCCGGTAGGGTCTTTACAATTCTAAGTGGGGAGAAAGTAAATGCATAGTCACTCAAATTGCAAGGGCCAACACCGCTTCATAATCAGACTGTATCAGAACTATTAAAATGTTCGTCATTAAGCAGGTAAACTATAAGGGACATGTTGACCGAAAAGGTATCCACATCAACGCTCATCAGTCCTTTTATCTCCTGTATTGTATGGATGTCCTTTCCTTAGCAGTTAATGTACTTATGCAGAAGATGCAACAAACTGGGAGACAGTGCATACAGGGGCCAATTTGTCGTGTCACATAGTTTTACACTGTACCTGAGGATAGGTGCAATACGTAGATGGGGCAACAAATACAGTGGGGAAAAGAGAAAAGAAAAACAGCATTTGCAAACCATCCCCTCAGATGCTAAGTATGAACTTGTGATCCACAGGCAAAGCAAACATTATGAGTCAGGATCTAGGACTGGCCTATTGTCACGTTCAGTCTGTAAATTAAGTCATATGTTCTCACCCATATTAATCTCCCCCCCTGTATAAGAAAACGAACTGTCATATTAACTATCATGACAGGCCTCTGCCTAATGTACACAATGCACCAAACTCTCTTCCTCTACTCTATCGCTGGTACCTTAGACAGGGTACACGCACCCTATTCTTCATCCATGAAGTCCATCCCTACTAATCCAACTTTACCTTGGTGCACTGTTCCTCCATCGGGCGTACATTGTACCTTACACAAAGGGGTCAAAGGAAGAAGGGGGTCAGACTCAAGAGGAACCAAGGGGCAGAGACTCAAACACTGGCGAGCCCATGGACTAGGCTCAATGGCTGGGACTCAGGCACAAGTAGGCCAACGGGCTGGGGCTCCTGGATAGCCCGTCTCTCTGTGTTGTTTTTTGGTGGTACTGCCTCATCCAGCACTTCTTTGCTCTGCAGCTCCGCCTCAATCATATTCATGGATGTTCCATAACAAGCAGCCAGGCTGTACATTGCGTCCGGGCCCCTCTCTCTCTTTTGTGACTGCAGGGCGTCCCGGACCTATTAATGGATATAATGTGAACTTGTAGTTAACTGGCAAGGATAACACTTTATATAACTTCTTTTTCTCTCCCAACACCAAATAATGTCCATTCCTATATTAATCATCTGAAGAACCTCAAAAAGAAAATGGGTAATACGATATTATTGTGGGCATACAGGTACCCTTCCTAGTAATGTGCATCATGTGCACCATACAGTACACGGGCTGAGCAATGTCTCATCCTGACAATGTGCCTTACTTTCAACTTAGACATCTTGACTTCAGTACCCACCCAGCAGGGCCTGCTACAAACATTCTCTCATTTTATTTTAATCATTTTCTGCGATGCATTATTCCTACCCACGTCATCTGTTGCAACCCAGTTACTCAGGCTAACTAATAAAGTATTTGTAATGTCTCTACAACTGTATGTAGTGTTGTGGTATCATAAGCAATAATGGTGGTGCCACCTGGGTATTCAAACGAAAGCCACCGACATATAGTTCCCCTTAAGGATCAGATAAGGGAACATCAGTCTAGTCGACCCGTCCTTTCATCTTCATCTCAATTCCAATTCCATCAATTTACAGAAAGGAGGGGCAGTAACATGGCATACTTCAAGGTGACACATTTTTCAAATTATGACAATTTTTCAGACAGTGTTATTCTATAGCCAATTAGACCTGCACTGGTGAGGTGCTGTGTCTCTGTTTATTCAAAAGCATGTTCACAGCATCCTGTGAAATGAATGGCTAAAGCGAGCCCAACCGATTGTCTTATGGAAATGGCCAATGTCATGACCGTTCCTAGACAGCTCGGGCCGGCGCAAAAGACAGAAAGCGCACAACAAGCCGTCCTGCGTACTTACAACACAAAACAGCATACAACGATATATGTACCAAGCACAGAAGCCAAAGAAGAAAAACACAGTTTCAGGTGTTAGGCAATCAGAGTTAAGGCTCATGCACCCCATGTACCTCATTTAATATGTTAGTCCCTTAGTCGCCAAGGAGCTAATCTCTAACCCCCCCTTTCGACAGTAGGTGACCTGAGAAGGAAACCTCCTCTCAAAAATACTTACCCCTTTAAAAAGCAAACTCCCTGGTCACTAAAAACTAAACATAAGAACAATTTGTTTAAAAAAAAAAACGAGTGTCTGTAGTGGGCAAAGGTAGGTACCTGTGTTCAAATAGGGACTGTTCCCTCCAGTCAGTGTAAGGGGAATACACACTTTAGATAACCCTTGCTCACCCCCTTAGGAGCTGGGCACAAGCATATAGTCGTATCCCAAATATAATGTGTTGAGTATTTGTATCAGCATCACAGTAACACAATAAAACACCACAAGAGGACACCACACCAAATGCACATTTGCAGTCTCTGTCACTATTAGGGCATGTTTTACACACCAGTACATATCCTACCTGTCACATACACTGTACCCTGCCTAGGGTGGTACCTTGGGCCTACCATATATTTTTCCTATGTACAAACTGCGCGCAGGCACTGCTGTGACAGGCCTGAGGTATCTTTTCCAGTCTACTCATGTGAGTGGCATTATCAGCGCTGCAAGCCTACTGTTAGCTATTTATTTACCAGCCCTGGCACACCCAGTGCCCTTCACTAGGGATCTACTTGCAAGCAGAATACGCAAAGCAGGAAGAACCAAGCTCAATATCAATTTACACAGAAAGCACTTGCACTGTGGCACTGATCAGCAGTGGCAAAATACCCAAAGCATCTCAGCTAGCAAAAACGAAAACCAGCACAACATCAAAGCATAGGAAGTAAAGGCAAAAAGTCAGGGAAAACCACGCCAAGGATGCCATGTCTAACACCATGCAACTGTACTGCCCTACAACTTTGCTGTGTCCAAAAGGATGAGCAAGTAACTACCTTGTATTTTAAAACTTTTTTATAGATGCCCTGTCTTTCTGCATTGTCCTAAAAGGTGCAGCAGAGCCTATATCTCTTACCAGCCAATGTCATTCCAAACAAAGACCTATCATATATATATATTCTATATGCAATACTGCCAAAGAATGCGCTTTAGATCAGCAACAGAAAAATATTGAGCAGCAGAAGAAGCATAATAATAGCCAGAGCAGCAGACAACTGGAGGGCCAAATTTTTATTTTTCCTTTGGACTGCACACAGGTCAGTCACAAATTGTAAACACAATTGAGATAGTGGGACTATTACAATGTACCAGCGTTCTCCTCACCAACACCTTTCTCAACCAAGTCCGGAATCATACACAACAAGGCTTGTGAAATTTGTAGGGATCCCTGCTCTACATCGCCTGCTGCCCACAAAGTGGATGGCAAATTCGCAAAACTCGGGGGACAAACCCCATTCACTACTTGTACTAAAACCCATCATCACACATTCACCTGCCTGAGAGTACTAATAATAGGAGGCCAAACCCATCACATGCTCACCACAATTAGACATTAACTAAAACAGAAAATCCACTATAAAAAGGGCCAATAATCAGAGCAAGAAAGCGCAAAACATGTGCTACAACCAATGTGTCTGAATCACCCACCAAAACACTCATAGCACTGTGCTATGTTAAATACATAACAGAAAGAGGCAATCTATTCCTTTTCGTTCGCAAAACAAATATTTTCCTGTCAGGCCTGAGTCACAAACAACAAATTGTTGCTGCAACCCTTTCTAAACTTATTTTGTAATTCCTCCTTGTAAAACCCCAACAGCTTTGATATTGCACCTTTATTTCCGCTTGTGAAACAACGCATTTCAACTCACTTTTCATTCCCTGCAAACAATTTTTCTGAGCAAACCCTCTCTGTACCATCATATATATATATATATATTGACTGAAAAAACCATAGGTTTTAGGGACAGTTATAGTTAGTTGGACATTTCACTCGTACAAAACCAGTGAAATTCCCCCGTTATAGTTAGTTCAGCTAACTATAACTCGCGCCCCGCAATGCACTGCTGATGACGTCACATATTACATCACTCATGACATGGTCAGTGACATCACTGATGACATCACTGATGACATCTCAAATGACATCACTGATGACATCATCCAGTGACTGTGTGTTTCTGTAAAGTTTAAATATGTTTAATATATATACGGAAAGGCGTATTGAAGAGTGAGTGGGTGTATAAGTGTCTGAATGGATGATTTAGTAGGTGCGTGACTCACGCTATAAGTGAGTGATTAAACGTATCTTACTGAATGCTTGGGTTAGTGACTAAACTGTGTGAATGTCTGGATCCGTCTGTCTGTTGGTGTGTAAGCGGCTGCATGGGTTTGCAAATAGCTACATGAGTGTCTACATGGGTTATTGATTGGTTGTCTGAGTATCTGTATGGGTGCCTGAGTGTTTGTGTGGGTGGGGTGTGTGTGACTCTGTGCATAGATGTGTGAGTGGGTGATTCACTGGGTGCATGGTTTCAAGAGTGCATCTGTGATGGACTGTATGGGTGGGTGAGTGTGTGTATGGGGGTGTTAGTGAGTGAATGTATATCTCAGTGGTACATGTGTGAGTAACTACATATGTGAAAGGCTGTATATATGTGTGTTGGAGTATATAAATGGCTATAAGTGAGAGTGTGTGATTGTGAGAGTGGCTGTATGGATGAGTGTGTACTTGTATCAGTGATTGTATAAGAGCGTAAGAATGTGCTAGTATTTGTATGAGTAAGTGAGCTGGTGTGTGTATAACTGTATAGGTGAGTAAATGGCAGTGTGATTAATTATTTGCATGACTGACTAGGTGTGTGAGTACCTCTATGGATGAGTGGCGGTGTGTGAGTGTCTATATAGGTGTATGAGTGCATATGATAGTCCTGCACTGAGTGACCGTAAGTATGAGTGACTGTACGGGTGAGTGAGTGGATGTGTGTGTAGACCTAAGAATCAGTGAGTGTGTATGTAGTTATTGGTGTTGGAGTGGCTATGGTTTTGAGAATGGCAGTCTGTAATTTAGAGTGGGTGTATCAAAAGTTATATTAGGGTGTGAGAAGATGCATGAAATTATCACATGGATGATGTCATCAGTGATGTCATCAGTGATGTCATTTGAGATGTCATCAGTGATGTCATCAGTGATGTCACTGACCATGTCATGAGTGATGTAATATGTGACGTCATCAGCAGTGCATTGCGGGCGCAGAGTTATAGTTAGCTGAACTAACTATAACGGGGGAATTTCACTGGTTTTGTACGAGTGAAATGTCCAACTAACTATAACTGTCCCTAAAACCTATGGTTTTTTCAGTGAATTTCTAAGGTTTTTAAATGCTATTTCTAACTATAACGTGCCTGAAACCTATGGTTTTTTCAGTGAATTTCTAAGGTTTTTAAATGCTAATTTCTAACTATAACGTGTCTGAAACCTATGGTTTTTAGGTGAATTTCAAAGGTTTTTAAATGCTAATTTCTAACTATAACGTGTCTGAAACCTATGATTTTTTCAGTGAATTTCAAAGGTTTTTAAATGCTAATTTCTAACTATAACGTGCCTGAAACCTATGGTTTTTTAAGTGAATTTCAAAGGTTTTTAAATGCTAGTTTCTAACTATGCCTACAGAGGTAGGACATGTGAAGAAAGAAGAAAAACGCACAGAAAGAAGCAAAGAAATGCAGAAAGAAGCAACAGAAGTCCACAAAGACGAAGAAAAGAGCAGGAAGAAGCAAGACATGTGCAGAAAGAACCAACAGAGGAGCAGAAAGAGGCCTTGTTGCAAAATCATCCTGTGCCCACAACTTTTTCAGATGGGTACTGGTGGTAACTGACTCGGACTAACCAGGCCTAGAGCCAGTGCTATGCTAAAAGACACTTAGAATACAGTGAAAACACCTACATACACTAGGGAACACTATGCGTTGGGGTACCCCTGTGATTAGCATGACCTCCTCTGTAAGGCCCTAGTACATAATAGGGCAGGGGATTAAAACTTCCTCTTAAAACGCGCCCCGGGCGCGTTTGCACAGTGGTGAAGGGAGGGGTGGGCCTGAGGTGACATGTGTGCAAACAAGCCCTCTGGCCGTTTTAAGTTGGGAGATTAAGTTCCCTTGAATCCTGAGGGTCCCTGCGGTCCAACTAGCCCACTAGGTACCTCCAGTAAGCGCCACAGAGCTGCGTTGCACAGAGGTGTAAAGGGGCATGGCCTGGACCACCTCTCTGCAACGCAGCCCTGTGGCGCGCACTGGAGGTACCTGGTGGGCTACTTGGCTCCCAGGGTCCCTCAGGATTCAAGGGAATTAATTCCCCAACTTAAAACGCGCCACAGGGCGTGTTTGCACACATGTCACCTGAGGCCCCGCCCCCTCCCTTCACCACTGTGCAAACGCACCCTGTGGCGCAATTTAAGTTGGGGTATTAGCACACCTTGAATCCTGAGGGTCCCTGGGACCCAACTAGCCCACCAGGTACTTCCAGAAAGCACCACAGGCCTGTGTTGCAGAGAGGTGTAAAAAGGGGCATGGCCTGGACCACCTCTCTGCAACGCAGGCCTCTTGCGCTTACTGGAGGGACCTGGTGGGCTAGTTGGCCCCCAGGGGCCCTCAGTATTGAAGGGGAATTAATTCCCCAACTCAAAACGTGCCACAGGGCGTGTTTGCACACATGTCACTTCAGGACCCGCCCCCTCCCTTCACCACTGTGCAAACGCGCCCGTGGCGCGTTTTATGTTGAGGGATTAATTCCCCTTGAATACTAAGGGTCCCTGGGGCCAACTAGCCCACCAGCTACATCCATTATGCGCCAGGGACCTGCGTTGCAAAGAGGTGTTCAGAGGCCACGCCCCTTTTTACACCTCTCTGCAACGCAGCTCTGTAGCGCTTACTGGGGGTACCTGGTGGGCTAGTTGGCCTCCAGGGACCCTCAGGATTGAAGAGGAATTAATTCCCCAACTTAAAACGCGCCACAGGGCGCGTTTGCACACATGTCACCTCAGGCCCCGCCCCTCCCTTCACCACTGTGCAAACGCGCCCTGTGGTGCGTTTTAAGTTGGGGGATTAAGTCCCCTTGAATCCTGAGGGTCCCTGGGGTCCAACTAGCCCACCAGGTACCTCCAGTAAGCGCCACAGAGCTGCGTTGCAGAGAGGTGTAAAAAGGGGCGTGGCCTCAGGGGAATTAATTCCTCAGCTTAAAACGCGCCACAGGGCGCGTTTGCATAGTATTGATGGGAGGGGGCGGGGCCTCCGGTGCAATGCTGGCTTTTTTTTTATTTTTCTTTTATAGAAGGGGGGCTGTGTGGCCCCCCTTCCTTTCCTGTTTTTTTGGGCCCTGGGAACCCCATCCCCCAGGGCCTGACCCCTAATTTTTTTTTGTTTTATTTTTAATTCGGGAAGGGGGCCGCGTGGGCCCCCCTCCCAAGGCCATTTTCGGCCCCGGGGACCCCATCCCCGGGGCATGGCCACTTTATATATTTTTAAATAATATTTACAAAGCAGGGGACTGTGTGGCCCCCTCCTGAGGCTTCTTTAGCCCTGGGGACCCCATCCCCGGGGCTCTGCCTCGTTTTTTTGTTTTTTGGGGGAGGGGGCCACGTGGCCCCCTCCCGGCCACTCTAGCCCCAGGGACCCCATCCCCTGGGGCCTGGCCTCTCGTTGGGGCCCGTGGGGAGAGCCCCAATGCCCCCACGGTCCCGCCGGCTCCCCGCGTCCTGCGGGAGCCGGCATTGTTTTTCCACATGGGGAGCTGCTGACATGCAGCTCCCGTGTGGAAAAGCAATTCTGCTTTGCTTCATTGAAGCGAGAGCAGGTTTCCCTGCTCTCGCTTCAATGAAGCAAAGTAGTTTGCAGTGACAGGGCGGGCGCCGCGAGGCTCCCAACCTGTCATTGCAAACAGCAGTGTCCCGGGGGTGGGTACCCCGGGACACTGCAGGAGCCGGCCCTGGGGGGTGGCGGTCCCCAGGGCCATCACTGGCTCCAGGAGGGGGGCCGAGTGGCCCCCCTCCCACCATTGGCAAAGCCCTGGGGAGGTGGTGGTCCCCGGGGCTTGGGGGTCCGTCACGGACCACCAAATTTGAATAATTAGAGCCCCGGGGAGGTGGCGGTCCCTGGGGCGTGTGGGGGGGTGCGAGTCCCCCCACACAGGTATTATTAAAAAAATAAGAGCCCCGGGGTGTGGCGGTCCCTGGGGCAGCGGGGGGGCCGTGTGCCCCCTGCAAATTTATTAATGAAAGCCCCGGGGGTGGCGGTCCCCGGGGCTTGGGGGGGCTTTGGGGACCCCCACACATAAAAAAACAAAGCCCCGGGGGGTGGCGGTCCCCAGGGCTGCGGGGGGCCATGTGCCCCCCTGCAAATATTTGTGCAAAGCCCCGGGGGTGGCGGTTCCCCGGGGCAGTGTGGGGTGATTTGGGCCCCCCACACATTTTTTTACATGCTCCGGGACTTGGCCCACCTGGGGTCTAATTAATAACGAAGCGCGGAAGCCCGCGCTTTGTTTTTTTTATTTTCGCGGCCGGATCCACGGATCCTCCGCGCATCTCGGCTCTTTTATTAAAAAAAAATGGTTTTTTTGGCCCTGATCAGGCCTAGGGGGTCAGGGTGTTTCTACCCTGCCCCCTTTTCTTCTTTGACACCTTTATTTCCCTTTTTACTTCTGACTCAGTTCTACCGAGTCACAAAATGGCTGCCAACACTTCCTGTTTTGGAGTGTTGACAGCCAATTAGCATGAAGCTCGTGATCGGGAGGGTGCGCGGATCCACCGCGGCCATAGATATCGAAACTTTTATTTTTTTAATTTCTCAGCAACTACTGAATAGATTTACACCATTTAAAAAAAAGGGTGCTTTCTGAACCAAGCACTACCTTTTTGCCAAATTTGGTGTAATTCCGTTCAGCAGTTCGGAGCTGTAGCCGTGGCTAAAGTTTCCTATGGGAATTAACATGGAGAAAACACGTTTTGGGACCCCCTTTTTTCTCGTCCCCCGCTTGCCAAATCACCCCAAAACTTTCCAGACAGGAGCTGACCGGAGCGGGCCATAAGTTTTGAAAATTTCGCGAAGATTCGTCAACCGGCGCCAAAGTTATTGGGAAAAGAATGTTACGAATTTCCTATGGATAATAGGTCCTAACTATAACTACCTACTGGCGACCGCCAGTAGGTAATATATATATATATATGTATATATATATTTAAACTCTTTCTACTTCATTCCTTGTCCAGCACTATAGTACCCTACGTCCTTCAGAATACCATCTATCAACTTTCTTTGAAAACAAACCAATATTTACTGTACGTGCACCCTAATCTGATCAGAGAACAGTAATCCAACAACCAACCGAGACACAAAGAATCTCATGTCACTGGCTCCCGGACATTCTATCCTACAGTGTTGTGGAAACTCTAGATACACACTTTCACAAAACTCATGAACCAATTCGTTTTAGCTCCTGTGTTGTTCTTTTAATCTGTACCCAATTAACATCTTTTGCTGGCACTCTGCCCTAGGAAAGTCTGTGCTGCGCATCTCTGCCTGTCTGTGTCAGGAGCTGGGCATGGCCCCCACCTTCCTATCAGGCTTTACAGAACTCTCTCCCCAGCGTGAGCCCCCTACTTGGGAATTCCTGCCTTATCTCACCGAAGGCCATAGCAAGCCTGCCACACACTAAATTCACAAGCAATTTTTTTTAACTTTGAAAATCCTTTTATTCAGCATAAGAACGCACTGCCTGGAGCTCTTGAAACACTTTTTCCAAATTAAATACACGTTCTATTGTGGGCAGATCCAAATGGAACACCCCCACTCAAATCAATCATATGTTAACTTCTGAGCATTGCACCGAATTTCTATGTGGCAATTTTCAGAATGCAGTTCGTGTCTGAAGCTGGAAAGCTCTAAGTACCGACACACTGCTCTCTTTTTCCCTTTCCAGGACTCCTGCCCCCCCCCCCTTTTTATGGAGAGACCGAACACATTCAGTGCTACTGAATTACGAGCGTGTATTTCACCTCTCCTAATGCACCTTTATAATGCGTGTCTGTTCAGCATAAATATACATTACCCTGAATCGTCTCAACACTGTTTTCAAATTAAATGTGCATCCCTTCCTTACATTTTTCTCATGTTGTACTCTTCCTATGTTAAAACAGATTTTTATTTATTTATTATTTTTTATATTCTTCAAAATGTAAAGTGCTACCCTCCTTCCAATGGGCATCTGCAGAGCACAACAACAGCAAGAGACCAAATTAAGCTCATCCCAGACATTTTCAAGAAGGGGCCACACTCATCATTTTGCCTGGCAAAGGAATTGCAAGTACTTTTCCCAAAGCCGGTCCCCAGACCATGTCAAAAAAAAAAACCCGCACAACACAGCTTGCTGAGGCAAGGCATCCCTTACCTCCACACGAAGAGCACAGTCGCTACTCACTCAAACAAGCATTTCACAAGCACCACCACCGACATCGGTCCACAAACCTCATAGCACCCAAACACAACAATCCAACCACAAGTCAGCCCGGAGACTGCATCATGTTCAAGAAGACAGTCCAGAGACTGTACCAAGTTCAAGAAGACAGGCTCTAGCCCCAGACCTTTTCAAGCATTGACCAAATTACCAGTTGGCCTGGCAGATTGTTTGCAAACAGTCCCAGACCTTTTCAAGCACGGGCCAAATTTCCAGTTGGCCTGGTAGGCTGTTCACAAACACTCTGTGTCTTTTAAAAGGGTCCGCAAACCCACCAACTTCAAACCAAGACAGCCCAAAGACCGTACCAAGACACAGCCCGTCGGCTCGTGCCGTTCAAGCAAGGCAGTCTGAAAACTGCACCAAGACAGTCCGGAGACTGTACCAAGACACAGCCAGTAGGTTCGTGCCGTTCAAGAATGGCACCATTTTTCCAAGAATCAAATCACTCGCCCGGTGCACACAGGTCGAGTCAAGTTATTCTCCACTGCCGACTCTTCGGACCAAATGGTCAACTCCAAGATTTTGCCTTCTCAGGACACCAGCCGGTGACCACTAGATGAGGGGGTGCCCGTTCAGCCGGGCGGGGCAGATGCGAGAACCAAGCTCGGTCTTGTGTGGGGTACCCCAATCCACCCAACTGACCAAATGCACCCCCCAACCCTACAACCCGATTACAGGCGAGTCGGATCACCTTGCGGGGTCCCTGTTCGGGCGCCAACTGAAGGAAGTGGCCCTCAAGGGCCACTCAGGTTTTCTTACAACCACCTGCTATGCCTTCCCAAGATTGAAGAGTCGGTCAGACAGTAGAGAATACAAACATACGTTTTATTATCAATACTCTGCAGAGGAGTCCAATCTGACCTGCACCCTAAGATGCCTGCCGAGGGACTGGCCCCCCAACAGTTTACAGTGAGTAATCATTCTTCCCCAAAAGCCTCCAACCACACCCACCATGGAAAATTACCAGCCTGGGCCGAACATGAACAAAGGAGGCACAGGGAGATGGGCTACCACCTGCCAGATGGGTACATGTTATCTGTAAGTCGAGGTCACTGAGCTGAGTCTCAGCGCCTCCTAACGTGGGAGCAGAACTACACACTCAGATAGGTATGCAAAGGCAGAATGGCCTATTCATTAGCAAGTCGGGAAGCAGCCTTGGACAAGAGAGAAAATAATAACTAAATACAGTGTTCTGCTGAGGCAAGCAATACGAATAATGAGGCCTAGTTCAGACACAACCTAAGCAGCCTAGTAGGGATTACGAAATACAAAATGGAGTCACACTGGCTAACTAAAGCTTGCACGTTGCAGGGATAACTCAGTGGGTTGCATAACGTGAAGGCTTACACGTTGCAGGGATAACTCAGTGAGCTGCATAACATGAATACAAATGACGTATATTTAGCCACACACTGCTAACCTAATATAGCATGAAACGAGTGCATAGCAGGAAATGGATTTTCAAACCTAACACTCTTCCATGCAGCAGTGGTGCATTCTACTGTGGTAGGATCTTTATCTCTGCTCTTGGGCTTATGTGCGATGAAACTCGACATTGGGATTGGATCCATGGTAAGTGTGGCATTAGAGGGGGTGGAACCAGTATACCACGTAGTGCGCCTGTGCACATAGGTAGTGAAATTTCATGTTGGGTGCTTCAATGCCCCCCTGTGAGAAGGCATGTGTGAGTATGTCTCATTTGAGTCGAGGTTGTTTACCTCCCCAAGCCAATCTGATTAGTCGTTACTTGAGAATTTTAAAAAAAAATTGCCCTGGGTTATATGGTATATTTATGAAAAGATACAATAGTTTAGGCAGTATTTCCATTTTCATCAGTGATATTCATCCTGCCATTGAGAGTGGCATGGCTATCCACCGCGTAATCTTGTCTGTCAGGGAGGCTAGGTTCTGCCCATAGTTGGTCCCCATGAGCTCTGTCTTATCTCTGCAAATGACTATTCCTAGGTATTTAACTTCCTCCTGACACCACTCCATGGGGTAGTCAAGAGAATATTTCTGAGTTATTTCCGTGAGTGGGAAGATCTGTGTTTTCTCCCAATTAATGTTAATACCTGAGATCCCTCCAATGCAGTGACTTCTCTCAGTATGGGGTTCAGACTTATTTGCTGGTTTTGCACGTAGATTGTTATGTTGTGTGTTGTCCTCATATAGAGACGCCAATATGTTCCTGGTGGGGTAGCGTATGGCATGTTCCTGACGGTGTTGGTGTAATTTTGCAGCAATAGGCTCCACTGCCAGCATGAATAACAGGAGTGAAAGTGGGCATCCCTGTCTTGTTCCGCGTGACAGCATGAACAGGGCTGAACATATTCCGTTGATGAGTACTTTCGCTTGTGGCTGTTGATATATCAATCTAATCCAAGAGAGGAAATCGTGTGGCATCCCCATGCGGTCCAACACTTCCAGCAGGTACCCCCACTCAACCGAATCAAATGCCTTGGTCGCGTCTAGGAAGATCGCCACCGCCTCTATCTCTGGGTCAACATCTTGAAGGCGAGAGAAGAGCGTTCGGAGGTTATGTGACGTTGACCTCCCTGGAATAAATCTCGCCTGTTCTGGCAACACCAACGAGCTCATCAGGAGACTGAGCCTGTTAGCCAGCACCTTGGCCAATATTTTAGCGTCGCAATTAATTAACAAAAGCGGCCTAAAGGATTCACATTTGCTATCCAATTTCCCGGGTTTGATTAGTGAAACAATTATCACCTCTCGCAATGTCATGGGGAGAATTCCCTCTTGCCTGGCCTCTACAAAGACCTGCTTAAGTACTGGAGTCAGGTGTTCAATGTATGCCTTGTAGAACTCAGCCGGTAGGCCGCCTGAGTCAGGGGCTCTACCCGAACGCAATTGCATTATCGCTGCCTTGATTTCGTCTTCCTCAATTTCAGCGGAGAGGAAATCGCTTTGGGCGTCTCCCAGCCAACCCAGAGGCACGTCCTCCAAGTATACCCCTAGCAGGGAAGTTTGTGTCCCTTTTGTTGTATAGAGCTCAGTATAATAATTAGTAAATGTTTGTAGTATAGCCCCCGCGTCTTTATGCACCGTACCATGTGCATTTGGTATCTCTAGTATATAGTTGGAAAATCTAAGGTGTTGTATCTGTTCTGCCAGGGCCTTCCCCAGTCTCTCTCCCTCTCCGTACCTGCAGGCTCAGAAGTATTTGCTACGGAACAAGTGTTCCTGATCAGCTGTCTTCTTATACTCCACTATTTTTTCTCTAAGGTCATTAAGTGTTGTTCCTGCCTGAGCATCTGCAAGCTGTTGTTCCAGTTGTTTAAGTTCAGCCTCCATATGTGTGAGTTTTTTTTTAATATCGAGCAGCACTCCTTCCCCTTTTGCTATACATATACCATGCATGGTGACTTTAAAATCCTCCCACACTGTGGCTACACAAGGGAACAACCCAACATTTCTCTGAAAGAATGCACGTATCTCCTGCCCCATCTCTTCCCCGAAGGGGGTGTCTAGCAACATTGTGGGGTTAAGTCGCCATGCTGTGCGTGGCATGCATTGAGATGGGGGATTCAATGTGAGTCACACCGGGGAGTGATCTGAGAGGGTACGTGCAAAGTGTTGTGCCTGTGCTACCCAGGTTTGCATACCATTAGAAACTATCCAATAATCGAGTCTGGACCATGTGAAATGTACTGCATTGTAGTAGGTGCCATCTTCTATCTGGGGATGGAGATGTCGCTGTGCATCTAATAGCTGGTTGTCCGTTAATATATGTTGTAATTGCTTTTCTGTAGCTGTGTAATGGTGGGGCTGGTGATTGGATATATCTCTGTGGGGTTCCAGCGCTGTATTAAAGTCTCCTCCCCATAATACATAAGTGGATCCCATATCCATCACCTTACCCCATAAAATATAAAAAAAGGAGGAGTCGTCTACATTTGGGCCATAGCACTACACCAGGATAACCGAATGCATGGCTAATCTACCCCACATGATGCTGTAGCACCCCTGTGTGTCCTGCACCACCCCCATTGCCACATAGGGTGTGTCCATTTTGATTAGTATCACGGTGCCCCTTGCGTATGTAGAAAACGAGGAGAAACTCCTATGTTCCACCCAGCGAAATGCGAAGTACGGTTCCGTCCCAGACCCCAAGTGCGTTTCTTGTAACAGTGCTATGTGGATATTGTGTCTGTTGAGATAGCCTAGGACCTGTCTACATTTATTCCAGGTAAGGAGATTTAGTCCTATAGATTTAGATCTATTGGTCATGGGGTGAGTGCTGTGTATATCTCTCAATCAACTGACATACCTCTACCAGCATAACTCCTAGTCTTGCTTAACTGGCTTTGTGTGCTATGTTTTGATTGGATGCAACTTCTCTTCCTTCCACACCCACAACGACTTCCCCAACCTCTCAAGTATTGAATCCCATCCCTCCCCCCCAACCAATGCATCCATGGTGAAGCAGTCTCATTCAATGTCCACCGATAATAAAGTATTCTTTCAATTCAATAATACTGAAAGTGAAGAAAAAAAGAGTAATAGTGAGAGATAAAGTTCAATAGAGATCACCTGTCTGGTGCGGTCCTCCCAGGGGACACTGCAGCCATCCCCCGTCCTCCTATTCGGGAAGGGGAAGGTGCCTGGGAGACAAGTCAATAGTGCCTCATCATGTAATAGTGTAGGGGGGGTTTGAGCAATGTTCCAATCTGATTCCGATTATTGTGGATTAGGTCCATATCCCTCTGTCTTACAATTGCGTGGTATCTGTGTTGCAAGGTAGTTCAGTATTCCTGCGCAGTGAGCTTTACCCCACCTCCGACATCAGTGATGTTGAACGTCTTGATGCTCCTCCAGCGTTTCTGTCTGCCGAGCCCTGGTGAACTTTCTTTAAGCAGTCTTCTGCCTGTTGAGGGTTAGTATAAAAATATTGTTTCCCTTGGTGGGTGATGCATACGCGAGCCGGGTATAACATTGTATAGTCTGTTTGGGCTTGGCGTAGTTTCTTCTTGATGGGTAAGATCTTTTCCGGGCTTCCTGCACCGCCATTGTAAAGTCTGGGTAGATCGCTATGCTGTTGCCATCAAATTCTACTAGCTTTTTTTCCCTGGACAGCCGGAGGGTCGCATTGCAGTCCTGGTCCTGGCCGTGGCCCCAGGGTACAATGCGCCCTCTCGGCCACCAGCTGAGTGGAGAACGCTCCAGCTCCAAACAAGGTGAGCAGCATTTTTTCCTTGTAGTCCTCCAGCTTTCCTGTGTTGGTGCTCTCCGGAACACCCATAATAAGCATATTATTGCTAATATACGCCAGAGAGTAGTGGTTTTTCTTCTGATTTATATTTGCCTAGTGTGATAACTTGTCTGCAATTCTGCAGAAAATTCTTTAACCATGCCAGGACTGTGTGGGAGATACCGAAAGATGCGAGACGTTCTAGGAGGATTACATGTGAGACCATGTTGAATGCGGCCGACAGGTCTAATAGCACCAAGACTGCACTTTTTCCCTGGTCAAGGGTGGGTCTAAGAGATTCAGCCGTGTACAGTAGGGCCGATTCAGTGGAATGTTGAGATCTGAAACCGGATTGGTTGGGGTGGAGTAGATTTGCTTGTTCCAGATATGTTGTAAGTTGGATGTTAACAAGTTTTTCTGTGATCTTGCTGAGACAGGGTAGGAGAGAAATAGTTCGCAAATTGGAGAGGGTAGAGGGGTCCGCAAGTTGTTTCTTTTGTAGCGGCTTTACAGCTGCAAGCTTCCATTCTGCAGGAATCTCAGCCGCTGACAAGGAGGCATTATGTTGTTTATGATGGGATTCACAGTGTTAATAATGGCATGTAATAGTTGTTGATTAAATATAGAACACTCTAGTAGTGTAGGCATTAAGCATACTATAGACTGCTTTTCTCCAAGAATATTGTACATTACTTTAGCTGCTGTGTTTCCAGCTGTAAACAAGTTCCTTAATAGCCTGCTTTCTAAAGCTTGTTTACCATGTTTTGTTAAGACACCAATTCTTATGTCTTGAAGAATATTTCCATAATCTTCACACTTGCTTGTCACATATTCTTAACAAGTTTGTCATATTCAAAATGTAACCAAATGTACACATTTCCAATGCTTCCAAAAGATTTCCTACTGTCTTTATGGACAAGTGTTTTAAAACAGGTTGTCCTTTTACAGAAGTAAGTTGTAGTAGATCTCCGAATACAATTAAATGTTTTCCTCCAAACAGAACATCGTAATCTGTTTTTAAAATCTGTTGCATTCTTAAATGTACAAAGACAAGCATTAAGTTTGAGACCATGCTCACCTCATCATGATTAAAAGTTTCATTTTCTTCAGAACTCTTGAGACTTCATAACAAGCTTCTCCGGATAGCTTCTGACATTCCAATTTATTATCATGTTCAACTGGTAGCATAAGTAATCGATGTAAAGTAATCCCTTTAATGTTGTGTGCTGCTAATCCAGTTGGAGCTGTTACAACACATGATAAATGTGATTTTGTAGTTTTGTGTAGATAACTGGTCAAAACTGTAATAACAAAACGTTTTCCTGTTCCAGCTTGCCCACTGATGTATGTTAGAATAGGTTTAAATGACGAACATTGGCATTCTTTTTTTTCGTGCAGCAAATCATGTTGTATTTGTTGTTTGACTTTTAGATATATTTCTTTCCGTTCAATATTTAGTAGTTCTTCTAACTTTTTCAACTGAATAATTTCCTATTGTGCTTGTTGCATTGCAGTTTCTACCTCATTCATGGCTATTCCTTCTTTATTTTCGACAATTGGTTGTCCCAGTGGATCTTGACTCAATGGACCAGAATTTTGACTATCTTGAGAACTTTCCCTAGCTATTTAAGCTGCAATAGTAGTTTATTTTTCAATCTCATCATTTAACATTTGTAGATATATAGGAAAAATTGTACACTGATTGCTATCTTTACTTGCATTAAAAGAATCTTCATAGCAGTCAAAATCTCCAAGTAATTCCGTTTCACTACGCCAAGGCTTGAACAGTTGCAGAAGTGCTAAATAGAAATATTCCCTCGTATCTAGACTTTTGCAACTGATTTTTCTTTGATTAATAAGACTTCCTTTTGCATGTTTTACCAAACATCCGTCACATCCAATTACTGCATATTTTTCTTCTTTTATATTTTCAGTAACTTTTCTTTTAAAGCTGTAATGTTGAAGTATTTCATAGAGACACAGGTTTTCGAGAAGTGGACTCCTTTTGTGATAGTATGTATGCAACATATTAGTTTTAACAAAATCTGTACTTACTGGTTAATTCTATGCTAAGTATTTGATTTCTTGTAATGTTTTCAATACTCTATTTCATGTGTAGGCAAGACCTAAACTTACCCAAATGATTCCTCTTGACTTTGAATATAAACTGGCAGAGCTCAAGTAATCCAAACATTCATAGGATCCAATCTCTCGGTGGGAAAGCATTTTCAAGCTAAAACTGAACAATTTCTTGCTAAGTCTCTTCTCTTGTGAAATTTTTTGCCACATTTCTTTTATCTCTAACTTTTTCAGATTTCAATCAATCAATCACAGAATTTGTAGAGCGCACTACTTACCCGCGAGGGTCTCAAGGCGCTGGGGAGAGAAAAGGGGGGGTGCTGCTACTGGTCGAACAGCCAGGTCTTGAGAAGCCTCCTGAAGGTCAGCAGGTCTTGGGTCTGTCGTAGGCTTAGTGGAAGGGTGTTCCAGGTCTTGGCGGCGAGGTGTGAGAAGGATCTGCCACCGGTGGTTGTTCTTCGAATGCGAGGGACGGTGGCGAGGAGAGGTCGGCGGAGCGGAGATGGCGGTTGGGGACGTAGAAGAAGAGTCGTCTGTTGAGGTAGGCTGGGCCAGTCTTGTGGAGTGCCTTGTGTGCGTGGATGAGGAGTTAGAAGGAGATTCTCCTGTCGACGTGGAGCCAGTGCAGGTTCCTCAGGTGGGGGGTGATGTGGCTGTGGCGTGGTACGTCTAGGATCAGGCGTGCGGAGGCGTTTTGTATGCGTTGCAGTCGCTTGATGAGCTTGGCCGGGCTCCCGCGTAGAGGGCGTTCCCATAGTCAAGTCTGCTACTGACGAGGGCCTGGGTGACTGTTCTTCTTGTATCTGTCGGGATCCACCTGTAGATCTTGCGAAGCATGCGGAGGGTGTTGAAGCAGGAGGAGGAGACTGCGTTGACTTGCTTGGCCATGGAGAGCGTTGAGTCGAGGATGACTCCCAGGTTGCGTGCGTGGTCGGTGGGTGTCCGGGCTGCTCCCAGGGTCGTTGGCCACCAGGAGTCGTCCCAGGCTGAGGGGTTGGAGCCGAGGATGAGGACCTCTGTCTTGTCCGTGTTCAGCTTTAGTCGGCTGATCTTCATCCAATCGGCGACGGCCTTCATTCCTTCATGGAGATTGGATTTGG
The DNA here is from genome assembly GCA_963921515.1 of Calotriton arnoldi. Taxonomy (NCBI): domain Eukaryota; kingdom Metazoa; phylum Chordata; class Amphibia; order Caudata; family Salamandridae; genus Calotriton; species Calotriton arnoldi. The sequence continues at coordinate 902,930 of CAWUFW010007141.1, forward strand.
CGGCGAGGGGGTCCTTGGTGAGGGAGAGGATCAGTTGAGTGTCGTCGGCATAGGAGATAATGTTGAGGTTGTGCTGTCTGGCGATGCGTGCGAGCGGGGCCATGTAGATGTTGGTTATATATGATGTAACATAGCAAGCAACTGCACTTGAATTATCTGCAACATATTGAAAATCCATGTTTGCATTCCACATTTTCCAAATAACTGGATTGTAGTCATTAATATACTTTGACTCTTCGGTTCTTTTTAAGTTGTATGTATTTTTCAGCGATTTCCGAGTTATTGTATGCTTTACTGCTGACAAAAAAATATTTACTCTTCCTATAGAAATTATTTGACATAGAAATCCAAAATAACATTTTGTATAACATTTCCCTTTAGACTTGTATTTTAGTCGACAGTATTTTCCACATCGTTGACTTTGAAACCATAAAACTTGTTGTCTCAAGCTCTTTTCTCCTCCTTATCTTGGAATGGCACAGGTATCATACTGTTCACTGAAAGACAAAACAGTTTCATCAGTATCAGTTCCAAAATTTTAGAACCTTCTTTATCTATAATAGCATGTGTATATGAGGAGCAACTCTGGCTTGGTACTCTTTTTGCCAAAAGAAATCAGTAACTTCTCCAAGAGGAGGAATATTTTTATTGCAGATGAATAACATCATACTTTGAAACCTATCGTTGAAATACCTGAAGACATTTACAGGATCCAAGGAACAGAGTTCTCCAGGTGTCTTCAATTCAATATATTTTACATTTGAATTTGCTTCTTGTAGAAATTCAAGTAAATCTTCCTACGCATATTCAGCACAGCTCTGTGTTACAAACCATGTAGGTGTACCTAAGTTTCTTAACATACATTTAAGTTTAAATTAATTAACTGTGATTCTAAATTTTCATCTCTTGTTGAACTTTGTCCATTAAATCTTTTGCAGAAACATGTGGAAGATGAACTCCTGTTTTTAGTATGTGGTTCACTGCATATGAAAGTGCAGACAAATCACTTTCAAACAAAAGATGAAATATATATGGAATGCACTGTTGAAATCTCAGATCTTCAGAGTACAATCTTGTCGAGCTGAATTCTGAAGCTGGAATCCGTACAGCTCGCTCATCAAATCATCCATCTTCTAGAGTGAGGAACAGCTGTGGAAAACAACGATCTTCTAAACTTTTTCCCATACACTCATGGGAGTTCTCGTTGCTTCCTTCATTTGAAATAATCCAATACTGTTTCCTTTCACTTCTTTTGAATGTAGAGGATGTATAGTATAATGTTCATAAATCTCTTTACTCCTAGACTTGTCCACTTTTTCTATTTGGCCACTTTAAATTTCTGTTTTGCGAACCCGTCGGGAATCCGCTAAACAAAAGCACAAATTCAATGTACTACAACACAATACAATTTTCAGGTTTAACTTTTAATGTTTTTTATAATTGTTGGAAATGGCCCTTTTTGCAGGGTTATCCCAAAACTTTTTGCTTCTTCCTCCCTTGTTTTTCCTGACCTGTGGTTGTTGGCTATAGAACTCTGGGCACTTTCCCACTGCTGATCAGTGCTAAAGTGCATATGCTCTCTCTGTAAATTGTTATTATGATTGGTTATCCATGATTGGCTTATTTGTCTTACCAGTAGGTCCCTAGTAAAGTGCACTGAGTGTGCCAGGGCTGGTGATTCAAATGCTACTAGTGGGCCTGCAGTACTGATTGTGCCACCCACATGAGTAGCCCTAAAATGGTGTCTCAGGCCTTCCACCGCAGTGCCTGTACGCAGTTTGTGAACTGCCATGTTGTCCTGGCCAGTGTACATACTTGCCAGGCCTAACCCTTCCCTTTTCTTACACGTTGGACACCCCTGTGGTAGGCCCAAGGTACCCCCCTGGGCAGGGTGCAGTGTATGTGAAAGGTAGGACATGTACTAGTGTGGGTAACATGTCCTGATAGTGAAATACTGCCCATTTCGTTTTTCACTATTGAAAGGCTATCTTGCCCATAGGTTAACATGGGGAATGCTGTGTAACATGGTTACCTGCATATCTTCCCATAGCAGCAAGATAGAAAGTTGTAATCTGGTACCCCTGAACTCAGAATGTAATTACACATCTGTTAGTGAAGATGGTTTTTAAATTCTAAGTTTGGAAATAGCACTTTTAGAAAGTAGCTATTTTCTTGTTCAACCTTTCTGTGTGCCTCTGCCTGTTTGTGGATTAACTGTCTGGTTTGTGAGTGACAGGGGCTGGGGTGGCTCCAGGAGACTGGGTGAGTCAGCACTAGGCTGAATAGACCCATCTGCATGTAGAGTGGTGGGGAGGAGTAGCACCTGGGTCTGAATAGGGCTGTGCCTGCCTTCCACAATGCTGGCTCCACCTCCTGCGGTGCGTCTAACGGCCCTGGCCCACACTCACAAAGGAAGAGGATGTGCACTGGCGGAGTGCACCCAGAACTGGTTTGGACTGGGTCCAGCCTCAGCCCCACACTTTTTAATGCCTATATGGCCCCATTGATTAACTTGATATCGTCCTTCAATATAGAGACCATCTCATATGCGGACGATACACAGCTATTCTGGTTTTGGACAAGAACACCACACAGGCGGAAGAAAACCTATGCCTATGCCTTGCCGCTACCTTCAAATGGATGAAAACTAACCATCTAAAGTGTAATTCCCAAAAAACTGAAATATTACCATTAGGACAAGGGAATGCTTTCTCTCCTAAGATTTGGTGGCCAGCCGACACCACCCCCCCACCTAACACGGTGAATGTGGTCAGAAACCTAGGAATTAAATTTGATGCCACTCTTTCCTTCAAACAGCAATCACTGGCAGTTGCTGGCACTTGTTTCCATATAATAAAAACTCTCAAAAAGTTTTTTGATCTGCTGTCCATCTCAGCCAGACAGAGAGTTGCAGTGGCCCTAATGACATCCAGACTTGAATACTGTAACAGCCTTTATGCAGGTTCCAACAAGTCTGTTTTGCACAAGCTTCAGATGGTTCAACATGCAGCAGCACGTTTAGTGCTGAAATGGCCCAGGAGGTCCTCTGCATCAGCAGCCTTAGAAATTCTTCACTGGCTGCCAATTCATAAACGAGTGCTATTCAAGGTCCTGATAATTACCTTCAGGACTGTTCACTCCTCAGGTCCTTATTATCTTCGAACGAGATTTATGCGCTATACGCCCTCCCGGAGTCTTAGGTCGTCTAACGCTAATCTGCTAAAAATACCAGCTTTTAGAATGGCCTTGAAAGGAGGAAAATCACTTGCCGTTGGGTCTAAGGCATGGAATAAACTCCCAATCCAGCTTCGTCAGATCCAATCCGAGACTCTCTTTAGGAAAGCCCTAAAGACCTGGATTTATTCAGCATCGGACGCCCTGTGCAAAACTCTTATCTAACACCTGTTTCCCTCGCCTTTGGCAGTCACCCAGTAGGCTTCCAACTCTGGGTTCCGTTCAGCGCCAAGATGCTCCTCGGAGTGACAGTAGCACTCTACAAGTGTCTAATTACATTACATTACATTACAACTAATCAAGCTGGAAAAAGAAAAACATGTGGAAATTGAAGCTATTGATAAAATTGAACACCAGGGAGTGACTATTCTTCTTACAGAGAAACTACAGGTTAAATTGGATTCTTTGGAAAAGTCTGTATCTAAAACTGCTGGCTTAGAAAAGACTTTACATGTATGTATAAACTGTTTGGTAATTGTATGGCATAATTTGAATGTAGAAGAAGGTTTAGTACATGGAGCAATGGAAAAAGTTGTTGATTTTGTAAAATTTTAGAACAGAGACTGAATAGAATTTCTGAATATAAAATTTGATCAGATTAAATAGGTAAAACAGATTGGGCGTTGTGTTTTATATTTTCCTCTGTCTTTAGCATATGAAGTAACTATTCATAAATCTCAAGGTTTAAGTATAGACACTGATTTTGGAAATATCGGAAATACAGTGTTCAAAGAGGGAATGGCATACGCTGCATTGTCTCGAATAAGAACATTGTCTGTTTGTATTTGATAGATTTTGATGAGAAAAGGATTAGTGCTGATGCAAATTGTGTAAGAGACCACAATTTTTTACGAAGACTTTATGATCCTGATTTAGGTGAATATCCCATATATGAGAAACGTGTAGTGTGTCCAAAATGGAAATATGTCAAAGATGCATTAAGGTTCAAAATAAGAAAACAAATGAAGAGAAATTTGAGGGCGTAAAGAAAAAGAAAATAGAAACTGTTGATGACATTGTAGGATAACAGTTGGAAAATAGTTCAGATATCAACTGTTATGCTAATCTGATTCTGAATGTTGTGTTTTATCTACAAGATCTTCATTATTAAATCATAAGAAATCATGAAAAAAAGATTCTGTTCTTTACAACATCATCATGTATTTCAACAGTTGGTAACTGATAGAAGTAAAATGCATACTGCTTCTGGCGTTCAGCATCTTTTGGATATATGTACTGGTTCTTTTACATTTACTCTCAGTATACAACAAGATGCACAAGAATTTCTAATTCTTATGCTTGGAGTATTAGAAGATGAAGGAATACAAATTGAAAACTTTTTGGGACTAAGTTACAGATGGGATCATAAATGTGAAGAGTGTTCATTTACGTCTACCACTGAAATACAAACAGAACAATTCGAATACTTAGCAATACCAGACTGCAAATCAGTACCTTTTAACAAATTGATAAAAACAACTAATCAGAACATGAGATGTTCGCATTGTAGATCAGAGATGTTGTCTACCATACATATAGAAAGATTTGGAAAATATCTCAATTTAATGCTACAACGTTGTAGACCAAAGAGAAGAAAATTGCAAACAAAAATTTCACATTTTAAAAGAAGTCAAATATCTATTTCAGGAAGAACTTTTACAGCAGTGGCTATTATTTTCCATGATAGACCTACTACAACATCTGGACACTATACTGTTTATTTAAAGTGTGATAAAGGATGGACACATTGCAATGATGCCCATTTGGAATTCAAAACTAGATTGCCTTATAAATTACCAAATTCATATTTGCTATTTTTGAAGCCAAATTTTTGCGTACATCTTTCGGCCTATTGGGAAGATGTGAACAGAAAGTAGACAGGTCTGCAAAGTATTAGTATTTATAATTAGTGTTTGGAATATTATTTGCGCTAATTGATATTGCATTTGGAAAATTGTGTTTAAAAGGAAATACTTTATATATTTGTTGTCTCTTTTGTACCAGATGTATATGAGAGTCTACATTTTGGCAAATGTATTTGAAATAAATAATAGAGTTAATGTAGATGAAGGAAGTAATTAACAAAGTGTAGATAGGAAAATACATAGCTACACATATTGAAAATGATTCTCTATGCTGATTTTGTTTCTGCAATCAATTTGATTGTTTTTTCTCCTCTGCTAAATGATTTTACTACATTCAAATCACTGTGTATGGTAAAGTTAAGTGGAATCTGACAACAGCAAAACAGGGAATCTGAAGATGTTATTTAATTCTATATTTATGGTGAGTTCTGAAAAATATAATATTATAATTTCTGTAATATATTATCATTAAATATCAGTTTTTCTTCTTCTTCTTTATAGTAGGTACTGGTGAAGTTTGAAAAGAGTTTTAATGCTATTTAGGAGAATACTACTCTAAAATACTTCTACTGAATAAAGTATCTAAACTACTTAAAAGGTAAGAATACATAATATAATATGCATGATAACGTGAAAAAAATGGAAATATTTGTTATTTGTTTCCAATATAAATAATGTTGATCCTTTAGACTACTTGAAAATTATTATGCTGCTCATGTAATCAGGCAGGAAGTCATCCTTTCACATAGACACTACCCATGCACTCTCTGAAGCACAATTCTTGCACTAATAAGAAAACACAGTCATTACCCTTGCATTCTTCCTTTCACACAGGCACAACCCATGCACTCATCCAATGTCCCAGGGAGTACCCCTGCACTTATGCAATTACCCAGGCACTGCCCATGCAGTCATCCAATCAACCAGGCACTACTCTTGTATTCAACCATTCAATCAGGCAGTATGCATTCACTCATCCATTCACTCAGGCACTACTCCTGCACTCATCCAATCAGCCAGGAATTATCCTTGCACTCATACTTTCACTCAGGTACTTCCCATGCACTAATACAATCAACATGGCACTACCCCTAAACTCATTGAATCACCCAGGTACTACCTATGTACTTATGCAATCATTCAGGCACTACTCTTGTGCTCAAGCATTCACACAGGCACTACCTAAGCACTCATCTATTCCCTCAAGGACTATCCATGCACTAATCCAATGATACAGGCATTGCACTCATACTTTCACTCATGTACTTCCCATGCACTCATCCAATCACCCAGGCACTCCCCCTGCACTCATGCAATCACACATGCACTACCCATGCACTCATGCAATGACTTAGGCACTACTCTTGTACTCAACCATTCATTTAGGCACTACCCATGCACTCATCCAATGACCCAGGCTTTACTCTTGCAGTCATGCTTTTGCTCAGACATTACTCATGCACTGATCTAACCACCCAGTCATTACCCCTGCACTTATGCAATCACCCAGGCAGTGCCCGTGCGCTCACACAATTACCCAAGCAATACTCTTGCACTCAAGCATTCACTCAGGTACTACCCATGCATTCATCCATTCCCTCAGGCACTACCTATGCACTCATCCAAATACCTAGGCATTAACTTTGGACCCATGCTTCCACTTAAGTACTCATGCACTCATCAAATCACAGACACACTATTCCTGCACTCATGCAATCACCCAGGCACTATCCATGGAGCTGTGCAATCAACCAGGCGCTACTCATGCAGTCATGCAATCACTCAGGCACTACTCTTGCACTCAACCATTCACACAGGCAATATTCCTGCACTCATGCAATCACCCAGGCACTACACATGCACTGATGCAATCACCCAGGCACTACCCATGCAGTCATGTAATCACTCATGCACTACTCTTGCACTCAGCCATTCACTCAGGCACTACCCATGCACTCATCTATTCCCTCAAGGACTACCCATGCACTCATCCAATGATCCAGGCATTGACCTAGACCCATACTTTCACTCAGGTACTTCCCATGTACTCATCCAATGACCCAGGCACTACCCCTGCACTCATGCAATGACTCATGCACTACCCCTGCACTCATCCAATGACCCAGGCATTACTCTTGCAGTCATCCTTTTACTCAGGCAGTACCCATGCACTGATCAAACACCCAGTCATTACCCTTGAACTCACAAAGTCACTCAAGCACGAACCATGCACTCATCCATTCACTCAGGCACTACCTAAGCACTCATACAATGACCCAGGCATTACGTTTGGACCCATGCTTCCACTCCAGTACTTCCCCTGCACTCATCCAATCACCCAGAAACTATTCCTCACTCATGCAATCACCCAGGCACTACCCACACACTAATGCAATCACCCAGGCACTACCCATGCAGTCATACAATCACTCAGGCACTACTTTTGCACTCAACCATTCACTCAGGCACTACCTGTGCACTCATGCAATGACTCATGTACTACCCATGCATTCATCCAATGAGCCAGGCATTGCACTTGCAGTCATCCTTTTACTCTGGCAGTACCCATGCACTGATCTAAGCACCCAGTCATTACATTTTCACTCATAAAGTCACTCAGACACTACCCATACACTCATCCAGTCACCCAGGCAGTACCCCTGCATGTATGCAATCACCCAGGCAGTGCCCATAAACTCACACAATTACTCAGGCACTACTCTTGCACTCAAGCATTCACTCAGGCACTACCTATGCACTCATCCAATTACCCAGGCATTACCTTTGAATCCATGCTTCCACTCAAGTACTTCCCATGCACTCATCCAATCACCCACATACTATTCCTGCACTCATGCAATCACCCAGGCAATACCCACGGACTCATGAAATCACTTAGGCACTACCCATGGAGTCATGTAATCACTCAGGCACTACTCTTGCACTCAACCATTCACTCAGGCAGGACCTATGCACTCAGCCATTCCCTCAAGGACTACTCTTGCACTCAAGCATTCACTCAAACTCTACTCATTTACTCTTGCAATCATTCAGACACTACATACGCACTAATGCAATCACACAGTTACTATCTATTGACTCATATATTCATACAACATATAGCTTTTCTTTTTTAATAGTTGGCTCCATAAGAACAGTTTTTTTTCTTCTTTTTGATAAAACTATTTTATAATTTTTTTGTTTTTTAACTATTTTGTAGTGTTTTGGTGTTTTTTACATTTAGAATTTCAAAAATGAAACTAAAAAACTAGCACAAAACACTGTGCGCAACTGCAGGAACATTTTTTTTTAACAATGATGAGCATTTATACATCTCAAATTACATCACTGATGATATCAGTGATGACATCATCCACTTAATATCTGATGCACTTCCTCACACCCTAATATAAACTTTCATACACCCACTCTAAAATACAGACTACCATTCTTGAAACCATAGACACACCAATACCAGTTACTGATTCATAGGTCTACACACACATTCACTCACTAACCATACAGTCACTCATAGCATGCAGTCACTCATCAAAACAGTCACTGATATATGCACTCATACATCCATAGAGACACTCACACACTGCCACTCACCCATAGAGTTACTCATACACCTAGCCAGTCATCCAAAGAATCAATCACACTGCCATTTTCTCACCAATACAGTTATACACATACCACCTCACTTATTCATACAGATACTAACACATACTGACTCTCTTATACAATCATTGACACAAGCACACACTCATCCATACAGCCACCCTCAAACTCATTCACTCACACATACAGTCACTCATATACTCCAACACTCACATATACTGCCTTTCACATATGCTGTTACTCACCCATATACCAATGAGACATCCATACACTCACCGATACAGCCATACACACACTCACTCAACCATACCGTCCCTCATAGACACGCTCATGAACCCATACACACAGGGATTCACACACTCATACATCCATGCATGGAGTCACACAGCCCCTCACCCACCCACACAGACACTCAGGTACCCATACAGGTACTCAGACAACTAATCAATAACCCATATAGACACTTATGTACCTACTCACCATCCCATGCAGTCACTTACACTGACAGAGTGATACACACATTTACACAGATTAGTCACTCACCCATACATCCACTAAGACATGTTTAATCACTCACTCAGCCAGTCACACACCCAACAAATCATCCACATTGACACTCATACACCCAATCATTCTTCAAATACACCTTCGCATATGTATATCATTCTTCAACTTTTTAGAAACACTCACAGTTACTGGATGATGTAATCAGTGATGTCATCAATGATGTCATCAGTGATGTCACTGACCATGTCATGAGTGATGTAATATGTGACGCCATCAGCAGTGCATTGCATTGTCAAAACTAATACCCTGCTCAGGTCAGCTCCTGTCTTGAAAGTTTCGGGGTGAATCGTCAAGCGAGGACCGATAAAAAATGGGGTCCCAAAACAAGTTTTCTCAATGTTAATTTCCATGGGAAACTTTAGACAAAGCTACAGCCCAGACTGCTAAACGGAATTACACCAAATTTGGCAAAAAGGTAGCTCTTGGTTCAGAAAGCGACCTTTTTTTAAAATGGTGTAAATCCGTTCTGTAGTTTCTGAGAAATACATAGAAAAAAAAATATTAGTATCTTGTGACCATGGTGGATCCGCGAACCCTCCCGAGCATGAGCTTAACTCTATTGGCTGCCAATACTTCAAACCAAGAAGTGTTGGCAGCCATCTTGTGTCTCGGTTGAACCGAGTCACAAGAAAAAAGGTAAAAAAAATGATTAAAAATAAGAAAAGGGGGCAGGGTGGAAACACCCTGACCCTCTAGGCCTACTCAGAGGGTCCCACAGGGACCCAAAGGACCAAGGTGGGATTTGCGTATGGTACACGAATCCTGCTGAAAAAAAAGAAAATGAAGCACGGTCTCCTGTGCTTCGTTTAAGCCCCCGGTTGGACCAGGTCCCGGGGCAATCCTTAATTATAATGCAGGGGCCCCTGGAGCCCCAGGGACCGCCACCTCCCTGGGGCATCACTATTATTATGGACGGGGTTGTCTTGCGGGCCCCCCAAACCCCGGTGACCGCTACCTCCCCGGGGCTTCAATTGTAATAAAGAAGTGCGTGGGGGTCCTGCCCCTCCCCACACTGCCCAGGGACAATCACCTCCCCGGGGCAAACTTAAATTAAGGGCAGGGATCTGTTGAGGACCCCCGGCTCCGGGGACCACCACCTCCCTGGGGCTTTTATCATGATGGGAGGAGGGCTGCGTGGCCCCCCTCCTGGAGCCTTCTATTGCCCTCGGGACCGCCACACCCCAGGGCCAGCTCCAGCAATGTCCCGGGGTGCCCACCCCCGGGACATTGCAGTTTCCTATGGCAGGGCGGGAGCACGGTCCCACCCTGCCATAGCAAACACTGCTTTGCTCATGGAAGAGAGAGCAGGAAACCTGCTCTCGCTTCCATGAAGCAAAGCAGAATTGCTTTTGGGAAAAGGGAGCTGCATGTTAGCAGAAGAGGAGCAATAGACAAGGACTGCTAGGGTACATAGATGCGTTTAAAAGTACATAAATAGCAGGAGAGTAGAGGAGGATGTAAATAATTGTTATGCTTATTTCTATCAGTTCCAATTCCTCACAAGAAAAGGCTTACATTAATGCTCAACAGTAAAAGAGAAAAAGAACTTAGAAAAAGGAACTATTTTCCAGGCTGCCTCTTCTTTTTTTCCCCATCATCTTTCCCCTTTCGGAATGCTTCTGAACTTAAATATTTACCTTTGCCACAGTGGTGTTGCTTAAGGGGCATTAGGAAAGATCTTCATCCTGCTCTTGTGCAAGTTTGTCTGAGGTGGGTTCGTTCTCATTGCTCTGACAACTACTGGACCTGTGAAGAACTCTGCCAGGAGTAAAGACTGCTGTGCTGCAAGGATTGCCACTCTGCTTGACTGCTGCACTAGAAGATCTTCTTTTTGCCTTTGCTGTGCTGCTCTGCTGCCTTCTCATCCCATCCATGCTGAGGACTAGGATTGGGCCCACCTCACTTTAACCTAGAGTGACTCCAAGGGCTTGCTGGTTTGTACCCTGATCTGGAATGTCAGGGTCTTCCAAAATGTCCTTCAACCTTGCAACAACACCTGGACTCTTCCATTTGTGACTCAAGCCCTGCCAATTGTTGCCAATCCAAGCCTGGGCACATGAAAGGTGATTTATGGTGTGCTGATCTATCAAAACTGATGCATCAGCGACTTTGAGCCTTTCGGAACCCACACATCGTCCTTAGACGCCGATGCTGCTGCTGCTTACTGACATTGCTTTGACAGACTGTGCAGTTCTTTGAAGATGGACTAAGCGGCTCGACAACAATGCATCGCCACATTGCCAAATGGTTCATCAACAAAGTCTTCATCGAGTGTGCAGTTCAGAACCGACGCATCACCTGCATCTGCTGGATCGATGATACTTCGATTCCTTTGCTCCTTGCATTTGTTTGAATGGGTAAATACTTTGTCAATGAATATCATGATATGTGCAGGGCCGACAACAGCAATACCAATAAACGCAATGTCAATGCGTGCCATCACCTCAGCCTGCACATCAATGCTGATACCAACAGTAACAATATCAAAGTATTCCATACTCCATGTACACATGACAATGATGTTACCAGTAAAAGTGATGTCAATGTAGTCATGATTTAAGAATGCATAACTATGTCAATATTAGTAAAGACAATATCAGTGTACGCTATGACAACTGTATACGCAATGTTGAGAATGTAGATAAAAATGAAACAAGTGACTGCCATAATATTTTCAGGAGTTCCAGTGAGCTTACATCATTGCTGTCAGAATTACCCAAGATGACCTCCCTAGCAACCCTGAGTCAGAGATACGTGGTAATAAACTCCATTTCACTGCTTATGTTGCGTCAGAGATACGTGGTCAGGCAGGTCCTGTGACCCACACCCATGCCTATCGAATAAATGGTCACAGGTGGGGTCTCTCTTAACCCAAAGATAAATGCATGCCCATGGAAAACCCTGATCAATCCCACAGGTAGATAGCTGCACCACAAACAGTCCTGAGGCAATTGGCTCCAATAAAACACATTTGGCCAAAGCATCCCATTCCCCAGAAATACCACAAAGCTAAATACCACATACAGATAGAAACACTGAGCCAAGTGGGACACGACATGCATACCACCACACCACATGTAGTGATCGCGCTCTCTTAATGCCTGACATCTGGAGACTTACACACTGGCCCACACTAGCTCTCCTTGAGGTAGATAGTCATCTGTATTCTTATTAGATGCCCACACTTGTTTATTTATGACTGAGATGCTTTTCAAGAATGCAGAACTTGTTTTATTGTACCTCACAAGACGTATATAATACCAGCCAAAACTTTGTACACTGAGAGACTTTCCTCAGACGCATTCTGTCAAGACTTTCCTGGCTGCTGCATTTAATTAAAACAACTTGTTTGTGTTTTGCCAAACTCCTCTTGTCTTTTTATTTCTTTAAGGTCAATTCCTGTCCTAGCAACATCTTCAACTTGGATGCTTACTCCATCCAAGGTACTTTTTCAGCCAGACCTGTGTGATTCATGTAGCCAGCCTGCCCTCCATCGTGGTCGGCCTGAACTTGGATAATTTCTGGTCTAGTGTGACCAGATGTCCCCGATTGGAGCTTTTTGACTCTAAGCATTATATCTGAATTTTTCTTTGAAATTCCATAACTCCAGTTCTACCTATTGGATTTTTGTCATTTTGTTCTTGTTTTACTCGTAAAACTATTCTTCATTTTTACATGTATGCAGCAGTACAAAATAATTCTCACTTGCCTTGTGACACTGCTGCTATCAACCCCTCCTCCATTTTAGCTGCTGTTTGCCACCTCTGGGAACAATCATGGCATGCACTGCAGGTGACAGGGCCTGTCCCTTCACTCCAGAGGAGCTGAATGCCCTGGTGGACGAGGTATTTCCCCTGTATTCCAAGCTCTATGGCTCACCAGAGCAACAGGTAAGTTTCCCAAATACATAATAAACTCAATTTCACTGCTTATGTTGATTGCAGACAATGTGTGGCCCCTACATGGGATAGTTTATGGGGCCCTGGACTTTGTGGAGTGAAGATCATGATTACAAAGAGTGACATGGGTGATTTCTACTTGGGTTACAGGCATATGCCAATGTAGGGCTCAATATCAGGGTAGCTAAAATGAGTTCTCAATTCACATCTGGGTATATGTACAATGTTATGTATAGGCTTTCCACCATGAGCCATGTCTGTATACTGTTACAGGCATTTGAGGATGCTGTTAGCGTACCCTCCCACTCCTCACTCAGCCCACATAAGACTTTGAAAACCAGTTGTCTGGGAGGTAGCTATACCTTACAGACCCTTTCTGGGAGCCACACACACACATATGTTCACATATGAAATGGGCAGAAGTTTTGCTTTTCTGTATTGATTTGTTGGAAATGTAAGGTTCATGTGGGATACGTAGCCTCAGCCTGCAGAGAGCTAGGCCTGACTGTGCCAGGAAAATTGAGGCACAGATTAATGTCTCAATAGACCTGCTGATACATGGATGTTCCCAGAAAGAGTTACCTGTACCACTGGTAGCCATGATAGCTGTTACATGAATAACATGAGGCGTGGGGACTAAGGTGATTCCCTGAGCTGATATTTCTGTTCAGTGACCCACAATGTCAATGTGTGTCTGTCATTAATGACTGTTGCCTTACTCATACAGGTCTCTTGATACTTTTCGAATAGTGTTGCATCACTGTACAGGCCTACTGCACATCTACGGCATGAACAGTGTAGATAGTGGGTTACTTTTGAATAGATGTAAAAAATGTAACTAATCTACTTGGCTACAGTATTCCCTATCACACTACACATATGTATGCTCAGTGTTATCACTGTTACAGTGCCACTAATGGCAAAAGGGGTGTCCTTTGATGGCAGGATAAACAACACAAACTCTTTATGACGTACTATGATAGTCATATGAGTAGTCCACATGTCCACACAGCCCCCAGAGAGGTAGCTCTCAGTGTCACTCATTCCAGTCCTTACCTTGTGACCTTTGTCTTATAATGTTGTGTATACTATGGTTCTTGCCTCTATGGACCATATGCATCATTGCAATGCGCCTAGCAGTAAAGGTATCTAGGCAGTCATTCACAGATAGTTTACCCTTCAGAAGGTCCAAATGGTGTGCTATGTGTCATGGAACCTCACATCACATTCCATATAGGATGGGCCTGGCCTACATGATGTTAGTTGGCCGGCTCAGTCAGTGTAGCTCATAACCAGGGTTGGGGTTAGTCGTCAAATGACAACAAAAGTGTATATCCATGCTTTAGTTGTGCTTAGCATGTGACAGGGACACTTATTGTGTAGATTTTTAATGAATGTTTGTGCTAGGTGTGAAAAAATATGTGTATTAACCATACAGATATCTGTATACTTGTAGTTACAATCAGTTTCTTTATCTCTTGCATCCAGACAGGTCAACACCCATGAGAAGAAGGCCATTTGGAGAACCATCATCCAGAAGGTGCAGACCTTGGGGGTCCACAACCAGCATAGTGCCCATTGCCAAAAGAGGTGGGAGGACCTACGGCGCTGGACCCGGAGGATCATGGAGGTCAAGCTAGGGAAATCCTCCCAACATGGAAGTGGTGGGCACCGGACCATGACCCCCCTGATGGCTCGCATATTTGCAGTGGCCTACCCAGACCTTCATGGTTAGTTGAAGGCCCAACAGCAGCAACATGGGAGTGAGTCCTGGCCAGAGTCATACATCCCTTATTGCTACCTTTGAGTGTTTCAGACAGGCATTTCACCAACCATATTGGTGGTGGTCCATGTGCCATACTCTAGATGAATAATTGTTAGTATAAGTGTGGTAGTAGGTGCATGCTGCTGTGTTGTGGCTATTGCCTTTATGACCAGGGAGACAGCAGAGCCCTGCCCACATCCAATTCTCTCCTTTTGAGCAGATACCTGGCTGAGTGAAGTGAGTAATCATCTCATGTTCGTAGTGAATTTTGGTGACAATTGTACCTCACAGGCAACTATCTCTCATGTGATGATAGTCTTACTGCATGTGACATGACATTTAATTCACATTACATGCAGTTCCCTTTGGTAATACTGGTTATACATTGAAAATGGAGTGCAAACATCACTCGTACCATCAGCAGTAGTGCCTATTTGTAGGCCAGTGTGCATTTGTCAGTTGATGGCTCTTCTGCAATAGTGTTTGAATACACTCATTCACTGAGTGGTGACATGCATGAGGGAGTGAGATGTAGACCTTTGAGGGAACATATGTGAGTATCTACACTGATCCTTACAAGGCTATCTGAGTATACAATACCAAAAAGAGGTGTGATGTGCCTGCTCATTGGGACTCAAGTGATCCTACATCTTCCTGTCATAGATTTTCATGGACACCCAAAGCCTTCTAAGGTGTATTGTATTGTGGATCTACAATCTCTAACTGGAATCATCACCTGTACCAAGCAGGATTGGGGATGTTCATATGGCTATATGGAGTGTCGTGATGTGTGAAATCAGAGTATTTATCTCCAACATGTTTGGACCTCAATGTTTACATGGATTTTGTTCTGTAAAATCTGATATATAGCTACCCTACATGTGTACAGCTTTCATTAGATCTTTCAGGTAGTGGACATATATAATTTGGAGAGCAAAGTGTCATCAGTGTGCAATGAGCATTTGAATATCACATGACGTCTGCCATAATAGTAAATGATGGTACATTGGTGTTCAACTTGACCCTCATATCATCATGATGTGTTACGAGCAATATTTAGATGTGTTTGAAGCTGGACTTTGTTTGAGCACTGTGTATGTCTCACACTTTGATCAATCCTATTTGGTCACTTCTCTTTAGAATGGTATACAACAGGTGCCAAAGTATGCAAGATGATCAGCTATCCTAGTATGGACATAAAGATGGAGTGTACAGAACTCCATCAATGTATTTGGACCGCTCTGGAGTTATCACATAAGTGGACCCAACTGTTTGCAGGTTATGTAGCATGCTTGCATGTGCACTTGCTAAATGTGAAGCCTGTGGAGTTAACCATGAAGGTGGTGTGATAGGTGGGTTTTTACAATGTGTTTAGTGGATTAGTGATGGTGAGGTGTGGAAACATAGTTGCAATAAACCCATGCTACATGTCATTTCAGATACATCCAGGGCAAGTTGAGGAGAAGGGATCAACTTCGGTGGGGACACAACTGGTCAAGGTGATTCCAGACGTGAGGCGTCAGACACGTAGGAACCCATTGACCAGGAGGGTGTAAGGAATGCCCCGGAGGACATCAGCTCAAGCTCATCATTATCTGAGTCACTTTCCAGTGGACACTCAAGAGTGGAGGCAGAACCAACAGGATTAATTCCACCTTCATCCTTGTTCAACACCTCTATTTTTGTTGCCACCCTCCCTGTTGTCCCCCCATGATTTGGCCATTTCCACTCCCTAAGAGGGGAGGGCTCTCCTTTACTCCAGGCACCTCAGCCCCGGCCCCTGTTACCCCCGTTGTACTGAGTGGAGAGGCTATTGCCGAACTGAGGATCATCTCCGCAGTGCTGAATGCCATCCAGGAGCAAATCAACAAGCTGACCCAGGTGGTTGCCTACTTGGAAGGCATTCACACTACCATGACTGGCTTACAAAAATATTTTCAGGCTCTGGCCTCTTCCCTCATGGCAGCCCTCAACCCATCTAAAACTTCCATCTTCCTCCTGTCCCATCCCAAATTCCTATTCTTATTCCTGTCCCAAGCACACTCACACCTAAGCATGCATGCACTTCACCACACACAAACAAAAGAAATTTGAACTCTCAAACTTGCATGCACACAATGGACCTCCTCACCTCCCCCTCCACTCCCAGCATATCCCCAAGCCCCACAGCAACAAATACATACCCCTCCACAGACACACCCATACCTGCAGACACCAAACCAATACTCAATGACCCCTCCACAGACATACTCCTATCCACAGACACTGCACACACAGAGCCCTCCAGAGACAGACCAATAGATACTGATTTCACAGCAACATTCAAAGACCTCTAAACAGACACTCCCATATCTGCAGACACAGCACCTTCACTCACAAAGACTTATAACACCCAGCATACTTGCAGACACCACAGCAACAGACACAGACCCCTCTACAACATCCAGCACATTCACAACACTATCACCTAAAAAAAGGAAACTCTCACAGTCACCCAGATAACAGGCATCAACTCAACACAAAGTGCAGACAGCAGTCCCACCTCACACTTCCACTCCCTCTTCCTCTCAACCCGAACCCTATCCCAAACACCCTACCTGTTTTCCCTTTGAGGATAACACCTTTGTTTTTGCCCCTACTCCTGTGACACCTGCCACCCCAAACTCTCAAAAACATTTCCCAGACTCAAACCCATCCCTTCCACTTCCCACTCCACCCGTGAAAAACAGCCTCCCCACCTACCTGACGCCAGCCCAGAAAAAAAAACCTCTTACACCTAAACCCAGCCCCAAACCCCCAAAACCAAGAAACCCCCTACGAAGGACAAACACACCCCTCTCTAAACCTCTGCCCCCCAATTCCCAAGTACCATCTTCAAGGTGCCTGCTAAGCCCAATGGATGCCCGTTTGTGAGGAGGTTCCATGGCAGAGTCAGTAAGGGCAAGTTTGGTAGCGCCGGCTTGTGCTGTGAGGCAGACATTGCATTTGGTGACATATTTTATGGTAAGTATTTCAGCTTGGCCTGGCCACTGTCAACGTCATTTAGGTTGACAAAAGCAACACATGATGGACGGAATGCTGAACAATGCAAACATTCACCACCAGTCACAAAGATCTGGGTTTAATCCATTGTTCTTTTGCTCACCATGCCACCACAGTTTGCACCCAGCCATATGTAAATCAGTCTTGTCCCTGTTCCTCATGGGAACATTCCAGCCCAAACTGCCAAGCCAGGTTCTCCCTAGGCCGGAAACAAGAATCCTGGGACCGGTTTCGGGAGCATCACTCCTTGTCAGCCAGGCTAGCTTGAATCCCGTGGCGCAGTGAGCACGGGACCCAAGTCTGTGCATACCCTTCCCATTTAGGAAGACATAAGCAAAAGGAAAAAATGCTAGATGGAATGGTGAACAATGCAAACATTCATCCCCAGTCACAAAGAAGATTGCTGGGGTGGCGTGGTGAGCAAAAGAACAATGGCTTAAAGCTAGATGTGTGCCACATGCTGTTCGTGCTGTATTTGCTTTCATAAGTTGCACTTACCCATTGCCTACACATGCATGGCACTTGGTTATGCTATTGTTTGTCCCGACATACTTCAGTTCCTAGGTCAAGTGCACATGGAGTTTGTCAGGCATGTTCAAAATGCAGAGTGCCTCAGTGCCCCGGCCTTTCAGGGATCCCCTGAAAGAGGGACACCAGTTTCCATTGTGACCTTGGAATGGTTCTCACACTTATTCAATGCAATCCCATTGACTGGAATTGCCTTTTCAAGTGGTGTTATGTTCCCGATTTAGGCCCATGTGGCGATGCTGTTCATTTCTTACATTGTCCTTCACAATGACATTTCTGCCATGAACATTTACACATATTTGCATGCATGACAATGTTGGATTAGTTTCTCTCAAACTAATTCACATGTTTGCACATCCAGCTTCGCACAACATTATCATGATGGTTCGAACATCATTTACAAGGCCTCTTTGCACACTATGCACAAATGTCATTCTATCTTCATCCACGGAGCGATAGAGCTATCTACATAGCCATAACATTGCTAATCTACAACGTACATCGCAAGGCTGCTTTCTATTATAAATAATGAGCTTCCTGATAGATTAGCAGAGGTGGCACTTCAGCTGACACTGAGGCTCCCTGCATGATGAGACTTCACCATACAGCGGTCTGACATGTCCGTGAGGGGGTGTCCAATTTGCGACCAAGATAGGCTCTTTCATACTATCCCACCAGGTAATGGGGTTGGATCCATCCTTTAGGGGATTATTGCCTTTACACCAACACACTCTCTGGGTACACTTAGAGTAGGGTTTTGCGCAGTAGGAGTATGCCAGATTACTGCCTTGTTTATATGCCTGCATAGATATACTTTTTTAGCACCATGGTAGAACGGTGTCCACTATTTACGTTTTTGGTGCTTGCAATCACATTTTTCTGCTTTTGTCTGCTGATTATTGCAGCACATGTATTCTATACCAGAATAACGTTGGTTCAATAAATATATTGAAAATTTCCCACTGTGTATTCTGTATATTTCTCTGAGCACAAGTAAGAATGAGTGACTGAGACAAATGCTCTGATCTGTTTCTATGATACCTGAGGGGCAGTGTTGTCATGGTCAGTGGTTGCCAGAAACCATTTGCTCCCTGTTAAGGTTAGGGGGGCTTATGGTGGCACTGTGAGCTAGCTGGTTTCTAGGCCAACATATCCTACAAGGGTGCCCGGAATCTGTCTAGGCACCTCACCCAAAGTTTATGTTGTCCAACAAACATGTAGATCTTACAGATTAATCAGAATTACACAACATGGCGCCGCCAACATTGGTTGGGTTCCTGTTCAACAATCTATCTGAATAATTCAGTTGTGCTTTTCTCAGAGAGGTCTACTTACCTCCAAACTGGAGACGTCTGTGGTGGGAAGGAAAATCTGACTCATCTAAGTAAGTAAAATCTATGTATTGGCTGTACGTTATTCAAACTTGTAGGATAAACTTTTCCCACATTGTGCTAAACCCTATTTCCATAACTTCATTTTACAATGATCAAACAATCTGAGGACATTGAAGAACAAGAGGTTAGAGTTAGAATTACAGAAAATTGCAGACATGCAGTTACTATGAAATTATTACTTTATGGCCTCCGAACAACGGTGGGGATGTAATATTTGTGGTTGAGACACACAAAGCATTCAGAGCAGAGGTATTCTACTTCTAGGTTAAGTTACTGGCTTTGGATGCACGTACACAATTGTTTCACACTTGCATTGAGGATGAAATACCAGATAAATACTTTCCATTTGTGGACATAGAAATTCTGTTAACTTACCAAGAACACAAAAATTGGTTTAAGGCACCCTCCCCCATACTGTGGAAAATGTGAGACTCGGTCCGCTCAGTAAAGAAGGAATGACCTGACCGGTCCTAGCAGCTTATACACCACATCCTAATCTTGCTAATTTAAATGCCGCTGAAATAACAACACTATACAAAAATCTAATAATAATTTACTGAAAACTCACCCAGTACATTTTGCGAACACTCACAGTTAACCCTGTGCGGACGGCTCAGGCTGCAAAACCACAATTAGCTGCTATGGGGATCAGCACTCAAACGCTGAATGACATTATGGGAAAGGTTCTCACCAGTCAGGAGCAAAATCTATTCTGGATAGCACGAAAACAAGTCAGCTTAAAGCATTTTTACCCCATACGGGACCACAGGACAAACACAGAATAGTGGGGCACAGTCTTTGCTGCAGTTTACACCAGAAATCATAGTACCCCTTCAATAGCAGTTTTACCAGAGGTACTGAAACAAGTAAAAAAAGAGTACAGGGCAGGACCTGCCCTTGACTTAGGGATGAAACTGATGAGAAATCTTGCAGTGGTATCAACAATTATGTTAAGTAACATAAAAGGGGAGGGAATTCACTTCTGCACAACAGGAAAGGGGATTTCCTGAAATTATGGAAGAAACCCATGCTAGACTAGGCTGAGATAATTTGGGAGCCAGACCTGGGAAAATCACAGGTTAAGAGTAATTCTGAAAAGGATAACTCAAAGCAAGCACCTGAGTCTTCAAAGAAGAAATGGGACAATAATAAAACAAGCATTTGGAATGCAATCGGTCTCGCCTTTGGGACCTTATATGTATTTAGCTATGCAGCACATTAGCCTGGGTGCTGAAACATCTACTGTTCTTTAACATGGAGGGAAAGTAAGCACCAAACTACGTGACACACCAGGTATGGGAACACATGGAGAGAAATATTGCCTTTCAGCAGGAAATAGTATAGTCCATAGCTCTGTTTTTAATATAAAATCAGGGCCTTCGGTGGTCATATCACTGAAAATACAAGATTTGAAAAATATTATTGTCTACAGGTGCTTGTGGAAGACAATTTCTGGAATCTAGAGAATGCTAAAGAGATTCTGGTATTTTATTGACCTCTGCTGTTCGTTTTCTATCAAGAAAGTTAAATAAAGGCAGTTGCCAGAAAAATTTAAAAAGAAAGTCCCTCAGCAGAAAGCAATTCTAGTATTTTACTGACCTCTGCTGGTCGTATTCTATCAAGACAGTTAAATAGAGGCAGTTGAACAAGCAAAAAGCAATTCTGGTATGTATTTTACTGACCTCTACTGGTCGTTTTCTATCAAGACAGTTAATTAGAGGCAGTTGAACAGAAAAAAGTCCCTACGCTGAAGCAGCAAGTCCTAGGGCTGATCTCCAGAGCTCACAAAGTAAATACAGATATAACTAAATACTAAAATATATACAAGAGGTCTTGAATCCTCGACCTAACAAAGGGTGGCTTCTGTTGTCCTTTGGTGTAGTGAGAAACTGTTCTAGCTACAGCAAAGTGTCATGCACAGCAGTGGAAGAAAAGCTTCTCCTCTGCGACAATCCCCTGTCTGCTGCTCCATTCCCTCCCTGTGAATAAATAACCAGGGCCGGACTCCTGCACTGTTCATGCTTGCTCAGCAACCACATGTGCTATCACTGCTGTCATACTGCAGCTAATACACTACATGCCCCCAAACAGGCAGCCGTCATGATCTCTCCACATCTTGTAGCTACACGGGCAGGAGCTGCTGCCCTGCCACTTCCTTCCGTAGAATGTCCTGCTCACTGGAAATCCTCTGCCAGGAAATCTAGTGTGCAGAAGTGCCCATGAAGTTTATCTGCACATGGGATGAAGCCAGGAAAGTCAAGAAGATTCAACTGTCTCTGACAAGACAATGAGGCACAATATTACCTGACTTCACCAGACTATGCAGGCAAAGGTATAAATTAGGAGTTCGAGAAATTCATACAATATGCTTTTGGTAATTATGCAAAATTCCTGGAAAATTACAGAAAAGTATGTACAATTATAAGGAACACAAAACTGTACTTGGCAAGATAGTTTAGGACAAAATGCATCCTCATATGAATTTACAACACAAGGACCCATTTGAAGCGTACAGCAGCCGCTTGTGCTCTGGTCGATTATGATGAGAATTTTTTATCAGAAATGCGATTAACTATTTGATGTGGCATAAGAGCATAATTTCTGGAATTTCGCAGATCACACGTAACATCACTCCTTGTTCTTTTATGATTCTTTCAATCGTAAGCAGGAGACACACTTACAAAAATACTTTTGGATCATTCTTTCAACCTTCCCTTTTTAGCCTATCCATAACAATAGCGTAAGCATTGTACATATTTTTCATTCCTAAAAATCCATTCTCCCTATTGTTGGAAGGCACCTATTTATATAGTTATAAAGTAGGACAGGGGAGCAAGTTGCATGTTACCTACCCATAGGCTTCTTTTAAATTAAGAACCTAGGTTTTTATTACCATATTCAAATATACTAATTTTGTCCTTGTGACCTGCAGAAATGGGTTCTAATCGTGGCATCAGCACATGACCAAAAAACACAGGTAATGGGAATATAGAGACGAGGTTTATCAAAAAAATGACTGATTGGACCACTGTGAAAATGTTTAAAGTCTCAAGCTTCATGCCAGAAACAGGAGTGTATTCTCACCAGAATTTGACGTCTTCTAGGGGAAGTGACAAAAGGCAGTGCAGCTTGAAAATGTGCTCTACACTGACTTATAAAGTAAGCCAGAACGGTTTTACGGTAGCTTTTAACCTTTTTGCCAATTTCTTTGCAGAGGAGAGTATGTAAAAATAATGAATAGGCTGACTGTGCCTATGTCTGGCCCACTGGGCTCCACCCACCATCTGCCGCCATGTTGTTTGGGCTCCTACAGTGCATGTTTTTACTTTTCCAGCTCTATTATTATCATGCAATATAATTAAATCATTAATAAATCATTCTGTGCAGATTAGGTGTTCCTTTCATATTAAATACACCAAGAATTCTGAATGATCTGGAACCAGAAAAACGTTATTGTAACAAAGGTAATGTCAACTATGCAGCGTTTGTATGTTTGCTCACAGAAAATCTACTGGTAAGAAAAGAAAAACTTGAGGAGAAACTTACAAGTGAGGGGACAGTGAGGATGGGGGCAGGGGCAAGTATGATCCTTGGCCAGTGTGCTGTGGTCACATAAACAGACGATATCTGGAAATATCCTGAGTACGTTGTTTTTGGAAACAATTATTTGAAATAGAACATCTGTTGTAAAATGCGTTTTTAACACTGCTCCTTAACTTATTTCGGTTTCAAAAAGTTGTAAATAGCCAGTGTTATTCTTCCCAATAAAATGGTGACCAAATTACTGGCACGTGAAAGATGAAAGCAGCATCTGGTGTAGGTGGGATTCGAACTCGCAGGTGCCACTGATGACCAACACTTCACAGGAGTGCCCCCCAAAAGAAGAAAACAATCAGCAAACTCTTTCTACAACCATATCCATGCCACATTACCCTGCAGAAATAGATAACAGGATCGAGCCGGCGCAATGCAAGACAGTCCTTTCATTAAACAATAAATACTCGCCATTCTAACCAGGCCGGCCAATATCCAATAGAATTATCATTGAAACAACGGACAACAACTAAATACAAAATCCACAGAACAGTGTGCCTCGGAGCAAGCACCTCAGAACTGTAAATTGTGCCCAGATTGCAAAAGCGCTTCTGCACTATACGGATGGTTATAATGGGCTTTACAAATGCATGTTGCATAACATATTTAAGGACAGACGTCTATACCCTTACACACATTGTTTAACTTTAAAACTGCATGCTTTGTCCTTTTGTTTGATATCATCCCTGTATTTTAGAAAACAAAACGTATTGCGGATGTACGGTGAGATATACTCTCAAAATTAATAACATCTGAAAAATATGTACACACATTAATATTAAACATCACCCAACCTGCGTCAGCTGATATATGCGTAGTACCTTTAATGTGTGCTGTGGAGCCGGCTGCACACAGTGCAACTTCCTCTCAGTGGTGAACTGTGTGTGTCCTGTTTTCATATTCACAGATCTTTTGTGCAGCAAAAGGAAGTATTGGCCGGAATACCAACATAAAAGCAATACCACAAATGATTTCTCAACCAACCCTCGCTGAACGGCACAAACAGCAATTCACCCCAACAACATGTTAAAACTAACAGTGACGTAGCAAGAGATGCACAGGCCTTCATGCAAGCAAAGGAACTGTGACTCTTTACTGATAGTTTGGTGGAAAAGGGCAGTCATGATTTGGGTCCAGCCTCATACCTCAGGACTAGGGGTGGGCGGAATTTGCATAGTCGTGTTACGCAAATCTCCGCGAAATTGTAAAAAATCTCCGCGAGCACACAGAAATTCCGCGAAGACGCGGAATTGCTTATCCCGCCCGTACACGATGTGTTTTTGCGTGCTCGCGGGGAAATATATCGCTAACTTGCCCATGCGGTCGCTAATGGGCGAGGCCATCTTGTTTTTCACTTTCCCGCCCGCTCGCGATGGTTTTTTCCTGTTCCGGATCGCTTATTGCATGCTCCCGCCCGTTCGCGATAAGTATTTCCTGTTCGGGAACGCGTATTACGTGTTTGCAACGCTTTTTGCGTGCTCGGGGGGAAATATTGCGCAAACTTGCCCATGCGGTCGCAATGGGCGTGGCCATCTTGTTTTTCACTCTATTGCTATGGTTCTGGGCCTGCTTTTCAATCCTCCCTCTATCTTTTCAATCCTTTGTTTCTGGAAAAAAAATTAAAATCTTTTGTATTTATTTTCTATTTCTCTATTTTCCTGATTCTATATTTTGAGTTTGTTTCTACTTTTTGTGTGTTTTTCACTACTTTTTCACTCTTTTTCTATTACCTGCTTTTTCATTTCTTTTACTTACTTTTTTAATTCCTACCTTTTCTTTTCCGCCCCCCCGCCTACCCAGAACCATGGCAAAGGGCCACAGGGCTCGTAGCCAGAGCCGGCGACTGCCTTCCTTGCGGAAGGCTGCGCCAAAAAGGGGTGCAGGCACGGACCTTATTTGGTGAGGCGGAGGTGGCCGCACAGTTTTTTTTGTGCAGCGCCACCTTCCCTTAACCCTGGCAGCAGGCGGCAGGCCTGGGTCCGGGTACGGGCTCCGGGAGCGTCGGCTGCGGTGGGGCAAGGTGCGTCGGGCAGTGTTTCGCTGCTCTGGTGTCCGGCGCACCAATAACCAGTTGATGCACCAGTGGTCTGATATTCTGGACCGGGAGCAGGACCTGCTGGACCTGCTAGGAGTGGAGGTCCCGGGG
Source organism: Calotriton arnoldi (assembly GCA_963921515.1). Classification (NCBI taxonomy): domain Eukaryota; kingdom Metazoa; phylum Chordata; class Amphibia; order Caudata; family Salamandridae; genus Calotriton; species Calotriton arnoldi. Next base: position 928,585 of record CAWUFW010007141.1, read on the forward strand.
CTTGGTGAGTAGCAAGAATGCTGCTGCTTACATTGCAGGTAAATTACGTTTAAAAATCTTCTGTGATTGTTATGACACAGGTGTTCGGCGCTACCAATCTTACTTGTTTGCAACTTTGCGCTCGCTTGGCCTGATTATGTAAGAATTTACTTTAGAGAACTTAAGTTAGGTATTGCTAGAGAGACTCTAGTCCTTCCTTTGTCCTCCTGCCACTAAGAATAGATAGTGGTGCATTGATAGGTTTAGTTACTTATTAGTAGGTAATTTTTAAGTGGTCTGCGTGACGCATCCTCTGTCACGTCACGTGCTGCTGAGTGCTGCTTACCCCAGTCCTTAGTAGAACCTTTTTTAGTTTGTTTAGTTAGTGTTAATAGGCTTATATCATCACTAGCAGAACATCAGCAGCAACCAACCAACAATTTGGTGTATGCAAAAATGTATGCATGTGTCCTCCATCTATGCATTTTTGAGGACTAAAATAAATGGAAATGCAGAATTAGTGAACAATTGGCCCGTCTGGAATAGGTGGGCTAGGTCAGGTGGTACTTAGGCTTACTAGACGGTCCGTGAATCTCGCAATACTACTAGTCGATCAGATTAGATAGGTCAATTTTATTGCAATTGTTGTTCACAAAAATGTTTGTGGAGCGTATTTTAAATATTTTATTTGGTTCACACCAAACATTAATTTTTCTGTCTCTTTCTTTATGAAATCTTACATGATCAGCACCCAGGGGCAAGAAGACGGGGTCTGAGTTGGCGGAACCAGAAGAACAACATGCCTCCCAGGGCAAGGACCACTCCTCTACCGAGGGCTCTGCTGCTGGCCCCAGTAAGTCCTCCAGTGGTTAATATTAATAATTATATTTCCCTAACTTCTCCTGCACCTTATTTTTTCCGAACTATTATTTCGGTTTCCTAATTCTATTTTTTACAAATTCTTCTTCGATCTAGACTATCTGTTTCTAAATTCTTGTTATCCCTGCCTCTAACTGTGTCTGCTATGACTCGCTGCGCTACTACTATTAGTCTGTCTGTAGCTAAGCTTGCCCAGTTGGCCACGCTTTATTTAAAAGGTTTTAAATAAAACTCAGATTCACCAATAGCTCTAGCCATTGAGTCCAGTCCTTTGGGTTGTCCTCTTCTACTACTTCTAGTCTTCTTAATCTTGAGGCTTTTCGACAATTCCCACCAACAAAATGCCCAACCAGATTTTACTATTTTTGATAGGATAGGACAAACTACTACTGTTGTAGGGATTCTGCACATACAGAACTTTGCACAAGAAAATAGGACGTTGGTGATGGGAGGTTGGACCTTCCTCACACCTCAATCAGAAGGCACCACAATCCCCTGACCGACTAGTTATAGTGTCTCATTAGCTCTCCTAACCCCCCCAAGATACCCATTGAGTAGACAACCCAGAACATAACACTCCCGACCTCTCAGTCGTGGAAGCAATGCACACCCTTTCGCTCACTCACTCGTGTAAGTCCACACCAAATACTACCGAGTCTATGTAAGTTCAAATGGTTTATTCTCAACTGACAAGCTCTGCACGTTGTTCTATAATGCAGCAGCAACAGCAAAATGCATACGATTAAAACACTAAACATTGTTACACTTAGTTACACTTAAAACTACAAGTCCATAGAAAACAAAAGGCGAAATCATGATAACTGAACAGTGGTGGAAGAACCACCCTCCCCTTGGTAGGAATATAGTTTATATAAAATTATAAATGAAGATCTCTGAGTGAATTCTGGGGACCCCTCACCTTAGAAGAACCTAGTGCTGGTTACATCATAAGCTCTGCAAAGCTCTGGTTCGTAGAAGGGAATCTTCTGTCTGTTATGAGAAAAATGGTGCGCATTAGTATAGTGCAAGCATTTCTCAGTTGTGCCAAAAAGTGTAGCATTTTTATGGATAAGCAATATGGACTAACACCAGAACTCCATAACAAAGTGGCTTGTTTTTCGACCTTGTACGCAGCGCTCAGACAGTAGCAGTATGAGCTCATTTGGGCTCAAAGGCGTCTTACACAACAAGCTGCGAGGTAACTTGCGCAAAAATAAAAGACACAAAGCTAAAATGGTTGCATGGCTCGGGGTAACTTGGCAAAGACTAGAATGACCCTAGGGACGAAATAACATTACTAGTGTCTACTCTACTACCTGATTTGTACTAGTGATGTATGTTGTATATGTATTATGTATGTATTAACTTTTTTTTCAATCTTGCTAGTGAAAAATAGGGGGAGGTGTATATGGCATCTAAAAAATGTGTAATGTTTTTTCTAGGCGTAATACCGACCACCAGTACCGGGGCCAGCAGCGAAGGGGACGCGGCCACTGAGGGTGCAGGAGGAGATGCGGCAGTTGCAGGAGGAGCTGCAGGGGGTGAGCCAGCAGCAGTGGTGGGCGGTGGTAAGTTATATTCCTAATCCTTACTTATTGACATTACACTCGCTGCAAGGGTGTACCGTATACTGTACTGTTTAGACTTAATAAGTAAGAAGTTGTTGTGAACGGTTGAAGAAGACACCCTTTACTTAGCATTAGCAATAGAATTAGCGGCAGGAGTGTACTGTTGAGTAACCAATGGCCTCTTCTATCTGACTTCAACTCAGCTGTGAAAGTTTTATGGAGAAGACTAAAAGTCAGATCAGATGACCTTGATGGATGGGTTGAACAAAAAGGGAAAGAAGGGTGGAAGGAGGAAGGACGGGCGAGATTTAATATTTTTGACTGGCAGAGAAGGATACGTGGGATGCATGCATAGGTGGCTGATAGGAATCAGATGCATGGGTGGTGGTTTGCCTGAAACTCCCACAAATGTTAGAGGCCGCGGTAGTGGGAGGATAGATACATAACACAAATGTTATGTACTGTGCTTGCTAGTGCTACTGTGCCACTATGTGTAGAATTAATTTATCTTACTGCTTTGCTAAGAGTATATTTTACAATAGTCTTGTTTTTTCTTCTTAATATAGCTACTCCTTCCAAAGGGAAAGCAGACAGGAAGGAGTTGGCAGCCAAGGCCCGGCGCCGGAAGCTGGAGGCCATACAAACAGAATACCGGCGACTGATGGTTCTGGCGGAGGAGGAGGAGGAGGCGGCAGCAGCTGCAGCCTCCTCCACAGCTCCGGGCCACAGTCACCCCCTCCAGTGTTACGGCGCCACCGTCTGACAGCCGCCCGCCGCCGCACTTCTTTTCATAGCACTGCTGCCCCCCCTGTGGATGCAATTGCAGCGCATTGAAGCACCGCATAGCCCGCCTAGAGGAGCGTATTCGTGTCCTGGAGAAGCGAGCCCGCCGATGAACAGACCCTGTTGATTGCCCCTTTTTTATTGCTTATTTTGGTGGCTGGGAATCGGGCGTTGGGGTTTTCACTTTTGGACAATTGGACATTTAATTTGTTGGACTTTTTCGTTCCAGACAATGGACATTGGTTGGGGTTAGGGAGAGGGGTGGGTCAGGTGTTGTTGTGGGATTTTTTACATAGTTTATTTTTGTTAGGGGATTAAATTATATATTTATACTTTACATACGATGTTGTTAATGTTTTGTGGGTGGGGTTACTGTTTTACGTCACACTGTTTCCTTGCTGGTGCAGGGCCACAGCCAGTGTTCGATTTAAATAATTGGCTGACTTAGTAAGACACAAACAGATAAATGCGGTATCCCTCACTGAGGGACTTGCCCTACTAGTACTGTCAGTCTCTCCCCCTAATCTATGCTTTCTGCAACTGGACTCAAAGGGGTGTGTGAAATAGAAATAATGAAAAAATGTCCATTATTAATTATGCCTCCCCAAACTTCTTCTCTTACCTGTGCTTGATGTTTAACTTAGGCACGGCGATGGCTGCATGGTGATGATGGTTTTCTTTCCCAACATGCCATGGTTGTGGTGGTAGTAGTAGTAGACACTGGCAGTAGCATTTGCAAAAAAAGAAAATGAGACAGTCAGTCGCCTGAGAGAGACTGTGGGAGGAGTAGTAGAACGAAGTACAGTACAAAACTTACTGCCAAACAATAATATGCCAAAATACAATAAAACATAATAGTGGCTGGGATAGCCTAGTACATAGAGTTACAAACTCTAGCTGTGTCGCGTCACTCGACTAGGCCTACAGTACACTCGACACAAGCGTAACAGTTAGTGCAGTGTAGGAGGATGACAACAAATCCAATCGATGCCGGCAATTAATGCTGATGGATTAGGTTCCTTTGGTAAAAAAATTATCTCACAAATATACTGCTCATGGGTGGGCAAGCAGAAGAAGATCCTCGCCCTGCCTTGAAATTGAATTAGTGTTGCTTTTGCCAGCAAGCGTGTGATAAATTATTGGTGTACATTTAATTTAGTCACACCTCAATAAGTCACACAGCCCGGGGGAAGAGGGTTAGGGTTTGATCAATGGTTGGGAAGGGGGGTTTGGGGAAAGGTTTGACAAAGAAAAACAGTATGCATGGACAACAACAAAACACAATCTTGGCAGACGACCATATCCATAAATCTGTTAAGGGAGAAAAAGGAAATGCATGCATGTTGATGATAACTTGATGGTTAATGATAAGTAGTACTTACTAACTACTACTAGACAATTAGACAGTACAGGGCAGCAGTATATTATGCAATTTTCCTTGCCTGTCTGCCCTCCAAGAGACCCGAATTACATACAGTTTCTGTTCTGTTGTACCGGCCCGGGCTTACTATTAAAGATAGCAAAGAAAATTCAAAAATAGCTGTAGGGATGAATTGAATTATAAGCAGAGAGCAAACAGTAGTAATGATTGAAGACAAAAAATGAATCAAATTATTTAAAAGATGACGAAAGTTGATACTGTTACTGTATGTTATCCTGGTCAAAATGGGGAGTTGCATCTCGGCATTCCTCTTGGTCCTCCCGTCCATGGACGCTCCGGTCATCAATCTTGGGTGACACCACTGCCTGCCTGGCAGATGTAGATTCATTGGTAAGGTACGTGTGAGTTGTTTTTCCCAGTATAGCACAGGGTAAGGGCCGGCCTGTAATTGTAGAAGGAAAAACAAAAGGGATATTGAAAAATCAAGTAGAAAAAAAATGCATAAATTACGGTGGAGTGCAACAAGAACACTTTCAGAGGCGGCATGGATACATCATGTCTACTCTAGTCTGTTTCCAGCATTAACCTCCAACAACAACAGGACAGAGCAGGCCCACGGCACCCGTGACCCATCCTCCATTTAGCGTACATTTTTTGACAGAGGCAAACAAAGCAGATATACAGCAACATAGCATTTTACAAATTAAGTGACTAAATCAATGCACCACTGTCAGTCATACCACCACACTCGACTCTACCACTACACAGACATGTAGGTCTGCAGTGGTTGTTGTTGACTTGTTTACCTTTTATGCCACTCATGAAACACCCTGAATTATTCCATCAATCATCTCGGATCCTACTGAGTGACTGCGAAGATATTATGTCACTGTGGTCATCATCATGGTGTGTTGTCCAACTCAGTGTGCAGTGTACAGATTGAGTCCCCTTTCCATATTCAAAATGCAATGGATCGGCCTGCAGTAGAAGTACAAATTTGTTATTAAAAAACAAGAATGGAAACAAACATTGCATTGAGTTACTTTTAGTGTGTAGATTAGATAATAGTACACAATGAATTAACTTCATGCACTACAAACAACAACAACACAAATTACTCAGTCAGCGTCCAATGCATGTCATCATTCATTACCTGTTCCTTCTCATCTTCAGTTAATGGGCAGTCTCTCTCGGCTCGGAAAGCAGGATAGTCATCATCATGTTCCACTTCTTTTGGAGAGACTCAATGAGGCAAGATTTTCTTTTTTCTTCTATTATGCTTCATCCAATAATCATCTGGCTTGAGGGCAATAGATTTAGGGCGATTCAGGAGGTTGGAAGAGCAGGACTCGGAGGAGTGGACTGAAATGCAGACAGCTGAAACTCATATATAACAATAAAAGACTAGAAGACGGTGGTGATGGATTTGTTGTGATTTCAAGTTTCCAAACAGAAAGACAGACACACAAATAAAAGTAAATAAGGGAGGACGACAGTAAGAAGTGGAAGCCTAGTTGTCAGGGAAGTATAGCTCGTCCTCAAACTCTGGGGGCTCAACCAGAAGTAGGTAATCAGCATCTAACACGCTACTTCCATCACCTGAGCCACTGTCCTCATCTTCCTGCGTTGATTCATGTATTGTGTAATTCGGTGGTATAAATTGCTGATTCATTTTGATCATGGTTAACCTCTCCACGTTTTTGGGTGAGAGACTGGTCCTTTTCACTGTTACAATGGAACCAGCAGCACTGAAAACATGTTCAGAAGAGACACTTGCCACAGGGCAAGCCAGATAGTTTATCGCCAGCCTGCTGAGCACTGGCCATTGGCCCCTTTTGCCATACCAATACCGCAATGGGTTTTGATCAATGTAGACCTCTGTTGGGTCATCCAGATAGGCCTGGACCATCCGCTCAATGTTCAGGGGTGCTACACTTCGTTCGGCCTCTTTTGTCTTTGCATCAGCACTAGACCTAGCAAGTCCTTGCTATAAATACCAATCCTGTGCCGTTTTTACTGGGGCTGATGATCCGGTTCTTGCTGTTGTCGATAGTGTTGGTGTTGGTGACAGCTGTGAACCAAACGCACTGCCCTCAGGCTATGAAGTTGAACTTGACGCCGGATGCCCTGCTGCAGTACTTGTTGTGGGTTTGATTAGCGGGCCTTTAATTACCAGCCGTTCATTTTCCAATTTACTGGCTGCCTCAGCTATCCAAGTTTTGTACCGGGCAACATCCACTTCTGAAAAAGGGAGTAATGTCTTACTGTTCAGTGCCGATTTGTACACTGGATCCAGAATTGTGGCACAAATGTAATGTTCTTGTGACAAAATCTTAGTTTGCACCCTTGCATTTTCAGTTAAGCGACATGATAAGCTCTCCACCAACTCATATGCTTCTTTTTTTCCCTCCACACCTCCTTCAGCTGTTGCTCTAGCATGTGCAACAATGGGATAGCTTGGCCCATAGTACAGTCCTCCTTGCTGACTTCATGTGTGAAGACCTTGAAAGGAAGAAGCATCTCTGTCAGGCATTTAACTAGGCACCATTGGTCCATCTGAAGGGTCATGCCTTTCACAGTAGCATCCGCCCTTCACATGACATATTCATTGATTGGTCTGTACTGCTCAAACAGACAGTCAAGCATGTAATACGTTGAGTTCCAACGTGTTGACACCTCCTAGATGAGTGCTTTGACTGGCATTCTATAGTCACGTTGGATGATCCTCAGCTGCTTCCGGGCTTTAAAAGAATGGCTGAAATGAGTGCATATTCTGCGGCAGGTGGTCAGTAAGTTGCTGACTATGGGTTCTTTTTCAGAAAGTCTTGAACTATAATGTTAATGCAGTGCGCCAAACACGGGACCCTGAAATAGGCACCAACCTCCATGGCCTTAAGTACATTACTGCCATTATCCGTGGCAACAAACCCAATGTTAAGCCCTCTTGGGCGCAGCCATTCAAAGACCTTGCTGTTAAACTCTTCCAAAATGTTTGCAGCAGTATGAGATTTCTCCATGGCGAACATGGCTAAAGTTGCATGTTTCCGAGTAGCATTAAAAATCTCAGCTGTGTCAACAGCACCTACTTCAGATAGCTTTTCTCTAACCCCCACAAAAGAGACCCAGTGTGCAGTGATGCACATGTAATCAGTGGCTTGGCAACTGGTCCACATGTCACATTGTCAGGTGGATATTGTGAACAGCACTCTGCTGCAAAGCTTGTCCAACCAATTCCAGCACATCGTGATGTAGTGCTGGAACAGCAACTCGGGCGAAATAGTACCGGCTGGGAACCTTCCATTTAGGGCAGATGGCGGACACAAATTCAAGGAAACCCACCCCTTCCACAAATGAAAAAGGGAGAAGGTCCAGCGCTAACATTTTAGCCAGCTTCGCATTGTACAACCGTGTCGTTGGGTGGTTGCGTTGGTACTGCCCCTCCGACCTAAGCATGCTGTCAATGGTAGGCTGGAATATTTTACTTTGTGGTGCAGCCGTCTTCTTGAACCCAGTTAGGCTCAACGACGACGCACTTTTTCTCATTGCAGTACTCGGTTGCCTTGGTGTCTCAGGCTGACTCTTACTACGGTGCCACTGAGATGTTGCTGAGGATGTGGGCAGTACCACTACACTGCTGGGGATAGGGCTAGAAATGTCTCCCTCTTGTTGACCTTCCACCGCGATCATATCTTCCCCTACTTCTTCATCCCCAACAACAGCAATGGGTCCAGTTTTACTTTTTTGTAAGTGAAGTAGTTGAGCCTCCCACTTGATACTGTGGTGTTTTTTGAGATGACTTGTTTGGCCTCCGGTACCATAGTTTGTACCAAGCTTACCCCGCCTAACAGCCTGCTGACAAATTGAGTATATAGCAATGTTCTCCTCCTTACTGCTAACCGAAAAGAAGTCCCAATCTGGGGAGGAGAACTTTCTGGCGCTGCTGGAGGTGCCACTTTCAATACCAGATGAACTGAAGGGTGTGCCTGGAATTTGACTCTGTGCAGTTACACTACCACTACCTACTGAGGTGGTGGTTGAGCTGGATGTAGGTCCCTGCCGGGCCTTTGTAAAGGCAAATATGGAAGCTGGAGGCCGTGTTGGTGTTACCTGTGTTGGTAGTATCCGTGCTACATCCCCCGCAGCGATTTTGGATAGTCTAATAATGTTGGTCTCCATCTCCTCTGGCCCGGGAGTGATGTTTATGATGACTGGCTCTTCATCATCATCACCCCTCTCGTCTACATCTACCTCCATAACTCTAAGGCTTTCTGGAACCTTCCTTTTCACTAGCCTTGTCTTGTGGCGTGCATCACTCTCAGACTGAGCTGGTGGCTTCCAAGTGGCATCAAGATCAGCAGAAGCGGGGCTTGAAGAAGAAGTTGATGGACTAACCCTCCTTTTCCTTGCTGGGGGTCTGAAAGACAATGGATCTTCTGAAACAGTGGCTTGCTCCACTTCGTCTGCAAAAAGCTCGATTTCCTGAACTGCCCCTACTTCAGGTGGAACAACTACTATTGTGGGCTGCGGTTGCGGCTGCGGTTGCGGCTGCGGCTGTGGTTACGGCTGTGGTTGCGGCTGTGGTTGCGGCTGCAGTTGTGGTTGGGGCTGTGGTTGTGGCTGCAGTTGCGGCTGCGGTTGGGGCTGTGGTTGGGGCTGTGGTTGCGGCTGTGGTTGCCGCTGCGATTGCGGCTGTGGTTGCGGCTGTGGTTGCGGCTGTGGTTGCCCACTTATCTGCTGAGTTTCCGCCTGCGAATGCGTGGATTGGGTACTACTTTGCGATAATGACATTTCAACATCACTGCTCGTTAGTAGACTGGCTACCTCTGCCACACTCATGGGCTTGGGCCTAGGTTGGTGGGGTGGGCCCGCTGATGCGGAGGTGCTGCTCCCAGCCTGGTCCCCGCCGGACACCGCTGCTGCAGGCGTAAGTTTTTTTTTCCCAAAAAACACATCGGGCGGCACACCAGTCTTGGCAAGTGCCACTTCCTTCTTCTGTTCCTTCTTCTTCTCACTGGCAACTTTCTTGGTAGTGGAGGACCTGGTACCTTTCTTTGGGGCCATCTTCTTCAGATGTCAGCAGGATGCAGGTGCAAAAGTTGCAGAGATGTCTGTGGTCACCCGTGGACTTGACGTGGTGCGCAGCAGGACTTCTGTCTGGCAGTACAACGGGTGATGATGATGACACCTCTTCCTCTGTCTTTTTGTGCACCTAAAAGCAAAGAAGCCAGGAGAAGAACATCAGTGAAATGTTGCATTTGTTGTTGTGGTTCAATTACTACTAGTACAAACAAACAAATAAAATATATAACTTAGTGTAGCCATTTGTGAGACTTTGTCAACAAGGGCTTTCATGGTATACTGTGTACACTCTCAGGAAGGATAGGAAAGAAGAGGAACAACAACATAAATACAAATGTAATAGAAGTGGACCCTGTTTGGCATTACATTATTTGTTCATCACATCATTCAGGGAGCTGCAGCTGGCAAAGGGGATGGATGGAAGCAGTAAGCCAAGAGGAAAACCATGCATGTCTAAATGGCAAAAGCAGCACACTTATAACTCCCACCAGAAATGGCCACCAGCCGAATGGACACTCACAAATCATAAGCAACAAGCAGGAGGCCTGGAAATCAATGTACTGAAAACAGGCCTATAATAGCCAGGCAAAGGCTGCATGCTAAACCACACTGCTTTGCCTGTAATGCAATAAAATGCAAAAACGAAAATCCACAGGGCTAAACAAGGCCTGCAAGGTACACAACACACCGCACACACAACAAAGGCATTTATTTAACACACACCCAAACACTGAAATACACCCAAAAATACACATTTTGCAATTCAATCCAATGCCATCCATGCCCTAAATGATGTTTAAATTCAACAGAACACACAGAAACAGTTGTTTCATGCACCCCTGCCTACCTCTGAGCCTACTGGATGAAAGGCCTGTTGGCAGACTAGGCCACAAGCTTGCAGGCCTATGGATAAAAGCACACTACCGGGCTTCAAAATGGCCACCAGCCACATGGCCAGGCCCACAACAACAAGAAACTGAAGACAGACAATGCAGGCCTATGGCAAAAAGCACACTGCCTGGCTTCAAAATGGCCGCCAGCCTCATGGCCAGGCCCACAACAACAAGAAGCCTAGGCCACAAAGGAAACACATGCAGGCCTATATGGCAAAAGCAGCACACTTATAACTACCACCAGAAATGGCTACCACCCACATGGACACTCACAAATCACAAGCAATAAGCAGGAGGCCTGGAAAACAATGTACTGAAAACAGGCATATAATAGCCAGGCAAAGGCTGCATGCTAAACCACACTGCTTTGCCTGTAATGCAATAAAATGCAAAAATGAAAATCCACAGGGCTAAACAAGGCCTGCAAGGTACACAACACACCGCACACACAACAAAGGCGTTTATTTAACACACACCCAAACACTGAAATACACCCAAAAATACACATTTTGCAATTCAATCCAATGCCATCCATGCCCTAAATGATGTTTAAATTCAACAGAACACACAGAAACAGTTGTTTCATGCACCCCTGCCTACCTCTGAGCCTACTGGATGAAAGGCCTGTTGGCAGACTAGGCCACAAGCTTGCAGGCCTATGGATAAAAGCACACTACCGGGCTTCAAAATGGCCACCAGCCACATGGCCAGGCCCACAACAACAAGAAACTGAAGACAGACAATGCAGGCCTATGGCAAAAAGCACACTGCCTGGCTTCAAAATGGCCACCAGCCTCATGGCCAGGCCCACAACAACAAGAAACTGAAGACAGACAATGCAGGCCTATGGCAAAAAACACACTGCCTGGTTTCAAAATGGCCGCCAGCCTCATGGCCAGGCCCACAACAACAAGAAACTGAAGACAGACAATGCAGGCCTATGGCAAAAAACACACTTATAACTCCCACCAGAAATGGCTACCAGCCACATGGACACTCACAAATCACAAGCAACAAGCAGGAGGCCTGGAAAACAATGTACTGAAAACAGGCCTATAATAGCCAGGCAAAGGCTGCATGCTAAACCACACTGCTTTGTCTGTAATGCAATAAAATGCAAAAACGAAAATCCACAGGGCTAAACAAGGCCTGCAACACACCACACACAACTAAGGCATTTATTTAACACACACCCAAAAACTGAAATACACCCAAAAATACACATTTTGCAATTCAATCCAATGCCATCCATGTGCCCTAAATGATGTTTGAAATAAATAAATACATCACACAGCAAAGGAACAGTTGTTTCATCATGTTTCATCATGCACCCACCCATGACTAGCTCTGGGCCTACTGGCTACCCACAACTATTTATTTTTAAAAATGATGAAAAGTACCAAAATTGTAGTTGCAGCAACTGCAATTCCCCAATCAAACAACACCAACTTATTTGTAAAATCTCAAATCCAAAAGTCCTCAAATCCAATGATAATGATGCAGCAGACACAAAGAGTGATCCTTTCAGCTCAAATCCAAATGAAAAATGCACAGGAGAGGGACAAAGCACTTCTCCAGATTGAAAATTTTGCGTGTTCGGGATCGTGAGCTTCACCAACATTCTGCCGGATGTCCGATGGCGCGCCCGAATGACATGTTCGCGATCGCAATCTCTCTCGCGGTGCACGATGGCGTGGCTAATGATGTGTTCGCGATCGCACACTCTCGCGGTGTCCGATGGCGCGGCAAATGACGTGTTCGCGATCGCAAATTCTCGTGGGATCACGCGGCCGGCTACCGAAATCTCGTGGCACACGCAAACGGATAGGAAAACTCATCGGCGAATGCAAGAATCCGGTAAGTCGCTATCGCGCGCGCTAGAATGCATTTTTAAAGCGCGAACAAGAAAATAATTCCGCTACGCCACGGATCGCGGAATTGTTGCCAATTTCGCGTTCTCCGCGGAACGCAAAATTGCCTACATTCCGCAAATTCCGCGAGCGGAGTGGAATTTGATGCCCAGGCCTACTCAGGACCCTTGTACCACTGTGCCTGCTGCACTATTGCTATCCAAGCCCCAGAACAGAAGGAAACACACATTCTGTGGCACACCTGCTCACTGTGGACTACAGTTTGGAATCCACTGTGCTCCACACGCTGGGTGTCATGTACAAAGTACACGGGTAGGGCTATACAAAGCAGGCACAGCACTGTTGAAGTGAGAATGTGAAAGCATGTCACTGGTGCCCTCTCACAGACAATGTTCAAGTGTTTGGTGAAAAACATGAAAAGGAGAAGAAAAGCTGAACTTGTTTCTGAACTCAGTATGTCTGACCTTTTGAGCATCAATTGTTGCGAATGGTCGATTGTAAACAATGTAAAGAGTGGCAGCAGCACCACCAAGTGTACACTTGCACCAGAGAATGATTTTACAGACTGCACCTTCGAGGTGGCTGCTCACAGAATGCACGCATGCGCACCACAGCCTAAGACTGTGCTGTCGAGATTACTGCATATAGGGATTGAGGGACAAAAGGGTAAAATGTTAACTTTTAGCAGGCTCCCTGACTCACCATTATCTGTTAGACAGTCAGCTTGAGCTCTGGCAATTGTTATGAATGACTGACCTCAAAGTGACCCCAATTACACAGGTGCTGCGCCCCAGGCAACGGGAAAGCAAATAATTCATCTCAGTCGACGTTGCCATGTACTTCAGATGCACCAATTACACTCTGGATAACGTGTGGTGTGGACAAAGATTATACGTGTTCCCATTTATAAATGAAACGTTTGAAAATAGGTAGCTGAAGGCACTGCACATCTGCCCATCTGGGACGAAAGCACAGCACATCTGCACGTGTGTTGACAGGTGATGCCCTTCCTTAAAGAAGAGAAGTAACGTCTCCACACACAATTCATCTTTTTCCGTTACAATATTCATAGCGGTTTTTTGGATGTGGTGCAATTGTTAAAAGGGCTTGTTATGTTCACTCTGAGTTCCAGAAGCCCCACTATTAGCCTATTCCACCTCAATGCAGTTCCGGCAATTTATTGCTCTGAAAAACGATAGCCTTATGTATACATGTCATGCCTAACAACTTACAACTCCAAGACAGTGCAGGAGCCTGTGAACGCAGGTAGTAGAAACCCCTCAAAATGTAAACAGTGCACAGCTCCTACAACCTGAGCCCTTCCTGCAGGACTGCTTGTTCAGGTGAGAATGGCCATCCTTGTAAAGAACTCCAGAAGTCACAACCTGGTGTTGTGAGGGGGTCTCTTAATGAGTCATGTACGAACCATGCTTTGAATTCACGTTATATCAGCTGCCAGGGGGAGGCTCTGTCCTTTCCCCAAAGTCCCCATGCTGCTTGCACAGCCAGAGAAAACGTCTGTGGGGTCAAGAGCTCTGTGCACAACCCTTCATGCGCAGCAACCTACCCAGCACCCCGTTCACAGGGAATCTGATCTCTCTCTGCACAGATGGTGCTTGGGAAGCTGGTGGTACCCACGGGCTGTGGCTCCCAGTGGGTCAAAAAATCGTCTCAGGGGCTTTCAACGCCCCCTCCTCTTGACCCACCCAGGCACAGCCCTACCATGGCCTCCACACACCCACAGAGAAGGTGGTGGGTGTAGGGCTAGGCCTGGAGAGAACAGAGGTGCCAACATAAAGAGGTTTTTACGTACACGGCAGAGCTCCATTTGCTTTTCTGAAATGATGTCCTAAAACAAAGCTGTCACGCGTCTCTCTCGTTTGATAGGCCGTTCCCCCGTTTTCAGTTTTAAAAAAAAACACACTTCCATTAGTAAATCCTTACGCCCTATTCCCCAAATTCACATAACTTCATTGGAACGTTCAAGCTGTTCCAGCATTCCAATGTCAGGTAACCCTGATAAAAAACATGATAGACTGAGAGTTATCTAAACTTCACAGACCCCTTTCCAGTTAAACTTTTGCATTATTAACTCAGCATCCCCTTTACTTAAGAGTGTGGCTGCCTACAGGAGTCCGGCCACCGGCTACAGCTGTCCCCACGCTCTGCCGCCACCCGTTGTCTGCCTTCATCCCCGGGAGGGAGCAAAGCTTGTTTATCACGAGGCATCAAGCCTCCCGGTGCGGCTGGTGTTGGCCTCCCTCCTCCCCGTCCCACTTTCTCCTTATGTGGAGCAGTGTGAGCGCCAGGTGGGGAGGGGGGTGCTCGTTGTCCTGCTCTCGCACACACTTTTTTATCAACTGAAGTCTAAACTGTATTCAGTGGCGGCTGGTGACATTTGAAAATGGTGAGGCATAACATTATTGTCATACTGCACCGCAGCGAGCGAGCTCCAACAACCTACGGGTGGTTCGGGGGGTTTTCCCCCCCAAGAAAGTTTTGAAAAAAGAGTGGACAAATGGTGAAAGTTTAGTTATTACATTAATAAAGAGATGTCATATAACATAGGTAGCTGCTTATTCAGTATAACCACAGAGCTTCATAACAGACTTCGAGATACAATGCATTGCTGAGTAATATCACATTAATTCACTGAGCAAGAAAGCATTGTCCAAAAATACATATGCGATTCCAGGCAAACTAAACCAATAAAATAGAATTTAGCCTTTTAAATACCTTTCCCTGTTTCAAATTGAGATCATGATTCTACCCGCATTTCTCTCAATTAATATTGCGGTGGAACCCATAATTAAAAAACGAACATGCTTTCTAACATTTGTGCATGTGTAAAATATTCCATAGTGTGGTCGCCCTACAAAAAGAGAGGAGAGTCTCGGAATATCAGAACAAAACATTTGAAAAGAAATAAATGAACAATACCAATTAAGAATCTGCACAACTGCACTTGATCAAAAATGTCATTTAGTATCCGTCTGACACTTTTCTACTGTTCCGAATATGCAAGGCAGGTCTAAGTGTCTTTAGAGGTGCAGTGTAAGCATTTTACAGGTACTCGTGATTCAGACGTGGACATGCTCTGAAAATACAAGGTGCCAACCTGGTCGCACACTGAAGACACCCACGGGTACTTACTGTACTCAGGAACGGTTAATGACAGATAACTCTTCTTACCATTATACTTTTTCTAAGGAAAATATATTATCAAATCCAAGCAGTCGATCTAAAAACACGTTTTAACACCGTAAGCCCATTTCTGTAATCAGATCACCATGGGTGTTGATGTTGCCCAGCTCGTCCTAATAGGAATGCATGGCATTGCTTGTGTCTCTATGCGCTCCCGTATGCACCCTCTGTGCCAGGGTCCTCACAAGGGGTGCTGAAGTTGCCCAACTCATTGAAATCAGATGCGCGCCACTGCTTGTGTTTCTATGCGCTCTGCATGCACCCTCTGTGCCAGGGCCCTCACAATGGGTGTAGATGTTGCCCAGCTTGTGGTCATAGGAATACATGGCATTGCTTGTGTTTCTATTCCCCCGCATGCGCCTACAGCGCCAGGGTGCTCACTATGGACGCTGAAATTGCCCACCACATTGTGATCATTGCGCAGCATGTGTTTCTATGCGCAGCCCCTCATGCGCCCTCAGTGTCAGGGGCTTCCCCATGGGTGCAGATGTTGCCCAGCTCGTTGCACTCAGATGTGTGGCACTGCTTTACCCCACTTAGGTTTCGATACCCGCCCCTCATTATATGCCTCGGAGTGAACCCCGAGATCTGAGCGCTCCAGGCTGCCACGCTCTAAATGAATACGTTTGGCGAAAGGACAATAAAACACAGGATGCCAACCAATGGGATGCACTAGCCTCCTCTGTGTGTGTGGGTGTGACTTCCTAGCCGGTCTTCATGGAAGCCTTTCCTGGATCATCAACCAGTGTTGGGTTCAAAGGAAGGAGCCTCCATTTGCTTGCATGTAAACTTCTGACCACGTTTGATCTCACTTAAGCATCAAGCCGAACAATCTCCATTCTTACATGAGTATGCTTAAACTCGAGACTTGCCTAGCATTAAGAAGTAGGCAACCCGTGGCCGTGACACAGAAACAACTTAAATAAACAATATGTATGTGACACGCGGTGCTATTACAAATAAACAGTTGCGGCCGGCATGACTCGGGGGGAACGCGCGCGGGGGGGAGGCGTTTAATTTAATGATATGAATAAAATAAAAAAAAATAAACTTACCAGGCCTCTCCTCCGGTCCCGCCTCGCATCACGTCTCCTCTAACAAGACGTGGAACTAACTTCTCCCCGCTCTTTTGCTTGACTGGCAAATCAGAAAACTGGATGCGACTGGGGGCGGCTACTCAG
Source organism: Calotriton arnoldi (assembly GCA_963921515.1). Taxonomy (NCBI): domain Eukaryota; kingdom Metazoa; phylum Chordata; class Amphibia; order Caudata; family Salamandridae; genus Calotriton; species Calotriton arnoldi. Next base: position 945,403 of record CAWUFW010007141.1, read on the forward strand.
CTGTATCCTGGCATGTGACAGGGCATAGGGCGACTATACGTCACCGCCCGAGCAGGATCCCATCTTCAGACTCCTGCACTACACTAGGCATGCGCAGCATACCTAATGTATTGTGAATGGAGTGGGGAGCTGAAATAAAGAGCGCTCTTCTCGCAGATGCGCAGTCGGAGTCCAGTTCTGGACTCCTGCTGCTCTCGCCTGCGTGCGCTGTGCGTTTGTTGACATGCGCACTTTCACCTGTGAAGCAGCTGCCACCACAGGCCGGATTCCGGAAATGTAAACAGACGAATTGTCGCTGTCAATTCGTCTGCTTACATTCTTGCTGCCCCATTCTTTTTGTGTTGATTGCCTAGTGGGGCGCTGCCCCAGTGCCCCTATGGACCAGCCGCCACTGACCGTATTCTGCGCTTTGTGCTCGGGGCCATTCTTTCCTTGGTGCAAGATGTTCTGCACAAAACATCAGGAAGGGGACGTGTGGCACAAAATTTTAAATGAAGTGGCATACTTCGAGGAGGGACAGATGAGAGAGAGAGATTCTTGCCCTTCACTTGAAAGCACAAAAGTACAAGCATTTTGCAAGCTCGAAAAAACTGAAATTAATTCAGGTTCCCTGATAAAGCAAGCATAACAGACAGTAATGACTGTACTTATGGCATGAAGAACAGTCACTCCACCTCCCCTTTCAGGCCTCTCCATCATTTTAGTGATGCGCAATAGCCTAAACAATGCACTTACTGAACAATAAATGAGATGTCTCATGGCCAGAAATGTTCTCTCGAATCACTAGAAACATTACTAAATTACAAATCACAAAAAACTAGAATACAGAAAAAGTTTAGTAGAGTTTCAATGGAGACTGGTAACATTAAAGACATGCATTTACAATGCTATAGCTCGCGCAATTGTGAGTTTTTAACCTCTGGCATTGTTAAAAGTTTAAAAAAGAAAGAGCGCGGTGTCCCTGAAGCGGGCGCCGCACTCTGAATTAAAGTAAGAAAAAAAATAAACAAACAGAGTGTGGTGTCCCTGAAGCGGGTGCTGTGCTCCAAATTAAAGTTAAAAAAAAAACAGAGCACTTCGGCCCCTGAAGCGGGCACCGCACTCCGAATTCAGGTTAATAAAACAGAAAAACAAACAGAGCGTGGTGTCCCTGAAGCGGGCGCCGCGCTCTGAATTAAAGTAAAGTGAATAAATGAACAGAGCGTGGTGTCCCTGAAGCGAGTGACGCACTCTGAATTAAAGTTAAAAAAAAATAAACAAACAGAGCGCGGTGTCCCTGAAGCGGGCGCCCTGCTCCGAAGTAAAATAAATAAATGAATAAATAAACAGAGCAAGGTATCACAGAAGTGGGCTCCGCGCTCCGAATTAAAGTAAAAAAAATAAAATAGGCGGGGTGCGGTGTCCCCGAAGCAGGCGCCGCACTCAACTTCAAACTTTTAAAAATAAAATGCAAACTGAGGGTGGTGTCCCTAAAGCGGGCGCTGAGCTCTGCATGCACATACAAGAAAAAAAAGCAGCCGCCATTGTCAATAAAGTAAATAGTGCTCACCCACTAGATAAAGCATGCTGTGTAATGAGCGGAGTAAAAGGTCCAGTCCTTATGGGCGGTACCAAATGGAGATAGGGTGGTACTAAGGCGGGACTAACAAGCCTCACAATGAATTGGAAGCCAGCGTTTACCAAGGACAATGACACAAGCCAATTACAAATATGGGAGGAGAGTGGGCGAGGCTTCTGCAGCATACTTGACTACAGCATGCCTCGCAGAGCGAGCCGCGCATGCGTGCTGCTGTTAGGCTCGACCTAATAATAGACAAAATAAGACTCAATTACAGGGCGGATCTCCTCAGCAGGAATCCACTGATAAAACACACAATTTAAGTATGCCTGATAGGTATCAGGATACTGATGCACATGCCTCTTGTTCCTTTCAGGATTCATCCATATGCGTTTGGATAGAAGTGGATAGTCCGAGTACAGATCAAAAGAGCATGTGAAGCCAAAAAGAGAAACACATCACACTTCAGACTACATCCTTAAAGAGACAAATCAAAGACTCAAAAAACACAATTCAAAAAGAATGTAGCTGGGATTAAAATAAGACATGCTCAGGCTACTGAGGACTCTGCTTCTATACAGGAAATGGGCAGTGACGATGCTGGACAGCACAGCAGACGTCACAATAGCTTCCCAGAACATGATGGATTATCTGGTGGTATTAGCGCTGAATGAGCATATCGTGGTGGAAACACCTGATACAAGAGTAAGTGTCCCAGATAATTTATACAAAATAAGGCTCCAAATGGAGGAGGACATACCCAGGAACGTCAAGGTTCTCTTTTGGGAGAACCTGGCATATGGGTATGACATTTTATTTTTTGGGAGAGTTTTATATAGCGCAAACTAAACCCAAAGGTATAAGAGAGATTTACATGAGCACCAGTTGTGTTAAAGATGGACACATTCCTTTTTTTTTTGGCACAGGGAGATTAAGTGATTTGCCCAGAATAACAGGATGTTGAGCACACCTGCCGAGACTCGAACCTGGTTTCCTAGCTTTGAGGTCGACTGCCGTAGCCGCTAGGCCACATCCTTTCCCCACATTCTCTTGGCTGAAAAGGATTTGCCACCTAAGTTTTTAATAGAATGCCCACTGGAAGAAACTGTAATTTTTAGGGGTGGGCGGAATTTGTGTAGTCGCGCTACGCAGAGCTCCGCGAAACGGTAAAAAATCTCTGTGAGCACGCAAAAGTTCTGCGAACACGCGGAATTGCTTGTTCCGCATGTTCGCAATGCTTTTTTCCTGTTCGCGAACGCTGTTTGCGTGCTCTGGGAGAAATATCTTGCGAACACGCATTTTGAAAGTGCGAACAAGCAAAAAATTCTACGAAGCCGCGGATCGCAGACTTTTTGGCAATTCCGCGTTCTCCGCGGAACGCGAAATTACCCAAATTCGGCAAATTCCGTGAACGGAACGGAATTTACCGCCCAGGCCTAGTAATTTTACCTGCTTTCTCCGACCTCATTTCAGAATCAGTTAAACATTTATAATCCAAGGAGTGGGAGTTAGCGCTAGCTCCTGCACTATATCACAATCATGTTGGGTGGGATGTCATGAAATCCCATTAAAATCAATTCTACACCCCTACAGACAGTACCCAATTAAGTAAAAAGCAAAAAAACATGTTAGGGAAATCCTAGAACAACTTGAGTACCAGGGTGTAATAGAAAATTACACATCGCCCATGAATAATCCCTTTTTTCCTGTAATGAAACCAGACAATTCATACCATCTAGTCTTAGACTACAGACATTTAAACACTTCTACACGCACATCTGCAGTACAAAATGCACATAGTGTCGCACAAATGAATAACATTGAGCGGAAGAAATACAAAACAATACTAGATATCTCAAATGGATTCTTCTACCAGAATATAGCACCTGGAGCACTAGGTTCACAGCGTCAATTTCGTCATTTATCTCAAGGGTATAAGAGCAGCCCTGGGCTGTTTTCAACCAGGGTAACTAAGTTACTACAAAATTTTGATGAGAAGGCATTGTCTTATGTAGATGATATTTATCTGAACTAATTAATGGAACACTTGGCTAGAGTGAATCACATAATTCTTGGGTTTGCTCACCTGGGTTACAAATTTAATTTAAAACAATCAAAAATTGGCCATATCAATGTCCTGGATCTGGAATGTGAGTTGTCAAGTGAAGTGCACTGCTCCAACCGCCAACAACTCTGCAAAGACTACTGTCCATTTTGGCATGCCTAAATGTTGGCAGAACATACATTTTGGATTACGCAGGATGAGAAAACTGTTCTACGACTTGATCAGACCTGATTTTTCAATCAACCATTGGACACAGGTATACACAAAACATTTTACTTTCTGTACAAGCTGATTTCATAGTTTCCAAACATTTGCACACACGTGTGAAAACAACAAACGTAGTGATCCACATAGTCTCTGGGCCCACTGAGTACACCTATATAACTTTCAATTAAGGTGATACGGTACCTATAGCACGCAAATCACATCTATACTCAAACTCTAAAATTAGTTTTGGACACTCTAAGAACATTCTTATAGCAGTACAGGCTGCTGTAGTGAAAATGAGAGCACTGGCTCAGCGAAGGTAAATCATTGTCGTTACACAGGTACCGATCCTAGAGGCAGTTACTAGAGCTCGAGTTCCAAAATCCCAAAGCATTACATCCAAGATGGATCCAATGGGCTAACTTTCTCACTGCAACAGATGAAGATTTCAGATTTGATTCTACATTACAAACACAAGCATTCCTGTAGTACGAACAAAAATATCTTCTGCCAAATTAAATAATGCCTCTAGATCGATATGAATACTTAATTTATATTGATGGATCTGCTCAGCGGCTGTAGAGATGCAGCACCAATATTCTGCATACATGAGGGAAAGTTTGTCCTGAAAAAACACACATGCAAGTCTCAAGAGGACTGTACAACGCAGCTGGCAGAGCTCAAAGCCGTGATACTGGCACTACAAAGTACGGATTCTGAATTTCCCACACCTATAGTGTGTGATTCATACTACTGTGTCCAATCCAATAATTCAATTAAAATACTTTATTGCGGTCATTAGACCATAAAAGTGCATGTGCAATAAACTGACAATACATAAAAGCATCCTCCAGAACATAGACTCTAAACCCCAAAGTCCTATATTACAATTGCAGACTATTATCCCACACCCCCCATAAGTAAGCAAAATACATACCAACACATACACGGTACCATATTCATAAAATATACAGTTATTGGGCAGAGATAGAGCTGATACATTTCATATTAGTAAAACACTAAAAGAACACTCTATAAAATCACATATTAAAGAATTAGGTTAAAAATGGAGCAGGCCTGATTAAAAAAGATAAAAGAAAGTTTTGTCAGCTTAGTCCTGTACATTGTTTTTCAAAAGCGTCTTATACACACACCACATAGAGAGTAGGAAGTGTGACACCGCAAATACAATTGGGGATAGAGTATTGTATTTCAGCAACCTAAATGCCTCTGCACAGTGTTTGGTCCCTAAATTTCTACATAATTAAGTCAGCCAACGGCATCTTGATTTTCTGTAGCTAGGGCTGAAGAAGAATACATGCAGTTCTGACTCCTCTGCATTGTTACAGGCCGGACAACCTAGAGAGAATGTACCTGCCCATTTGTTGAAAAAAACGCGTAGCGGGAGAACCCCGTGCCTAAATTAAATATACAGTTTCCTCACTAGTGTGGTTTGTAACTCATCCAGGGCAGACTCTAGGATGTACTGGTCTTTTATTCTATGAAATGCAACTGTTAATGATCCTGTTGCTGAGCACCCCTGTAAACGGGTGAGTGTTCCCTCCCTGTAACTCCAAACCAGTTCCTTTCTAGAAATTGTAATGCAAGCTTCCCCAGGCTTGTGTCATATACTCGCTCTGCCCATGTCCAGAAATGAGTCCCCTGCATATGCTAGTCACAATAGTTTTCCAAAACCCTACAAGCCTAGGATCTCCTTTAACTCATCCCTATACACAGCCAAATCCGAGGTTACCCATAAGCGACGCCTAAAAATTAGGGGTCTAAGAGCAATTTGGTCTGCAATTGGCTTTACCTCCAAGTCCATATGAAGCTGTTTAAGGGGAGAACTGAGGGGGCCACCAAATAACTGTCTGACAAAAGTGTTCTCTGACTTGATGATGTTTCTCAGAGAACTATACCCCCAAAGTTCAGCCCCATATATTGCAGCACCCCTTGTTTACACTTTGTAGATTTCCAAGAGTGGTCCAATAGGTTTATGGAAAGAGTTCCTAAATAGCTTGATCAACCCTCCTGTGTTCTGCGCTAGCTTCAGACTTGTTTTGTTGATTTGAGCCCCCAGTCCATTTTTTCAGTTAAAGTGACCCCAAGGTACTCAAATACAGACACCCTCTCCAATGGAATGCCTTGCAGGATGGGATTAGGGCGAGTAGAGCTGGTTGGGTTCATGACCATATATTTGGTCTTTTGATAGTTTTTCTTGAGACTCCTACTGTCTCAGAAGACCTTGAAGTTGTTGAGGATCCTCTGAATGCCCATCAGTGACTTTGAGAGCAATAGAGTGTTGTCGGCAAACATCATTGCCGGTACTTTGCTGTTCGCTATCTTGGGTGCATCATTATCCCTCCCCGCATTCAGTGTGTCTATGAGTGGATTTATGAATAGGCAAAAAAGTGTGGGCGCAAGCACACAATCTGTCTTACCCCTTTATCTATAGCTATAGGTGTGGTAAGTTCACCATGTTTGACAAACCTGATTTGGGCATAATTGCCTTTGTGCAAATGCATGAGCATATAACAAAGATAGGACAGCACCCCCAGATCACTTAGGACAGCCCACAAGTTATCTATTGGTACCAGATTGAAGGTGGATTTTAGGTCCACGAAGATCAGATCAAGGCTGCCACCCTCTATAGTCACCGTTTTCCAGTAAAAGAGTTGGGGGCATATTAACAAGGACAAGCGATAATTATCATAGCGCGTTTTTGAATATCGCCGTCTATCGCTGTTTTACTTCGCCGTGTTAGCGGCATATCAGCAACGCTTAGCACTTAGGCGAAGTAAAACACAGGGACAGACGGCGATAATCAAGATTACCGAGGGAAATCTAGTGATAATGTCAGAGAAGCTTGCTAATAGGGGAGTGTGGATTTAAGCTGTCAATCCACCTCCCATTGTGAAGATAGCTAAGTAAAGTTGAAAGCAGGCGTTACAATCGGGCGATAACTGCGGGTAGCGCAGCTTTTCTTATCGCTGGGGCGGCATTGTAAATAATGCAATGTTGTGTTTGCATCGTCTATCATGCAGACATTGCGAGGAACGCCCACTTTGCATGTCATTAGCGATAATAAATGCTGACATGCAAAGTGGAGTAAAAACGGCTGCCAACTCAAGGAAACACGCGTTAGCGTGTCCTTGATAATAGTGAAATATTTTAAACGCCGCTTTTCGGCCGAAAACGGCCGCTAGAGCGGCTATATTGGGCTTGATAATATGGCCCCAGGAGCCTAAAAATTTGGTCTATGATGGACTTGTTTTTCCCAAAGCCAGCTTGGAATGGGCTCAATATTTTAAATGTGTCCGTCCAGGTCTGAAGGCGAACCAGCAATACCCCGGCAAATATTTTCTGGCTAACGTCAATTAAACTTATGGGTCTGTAGTTGGAGGGAAGAAGTGGTGAACCCTTTTTATGAACCGGTAGAATTTCCACGGCAGCCCACGTTACTGGGATTGCCCTTCCCTGCAGCATAGCATTAAACAAGATCCACAAAAATGGGCCCCAAATAGTTGGCTCGGTACCAAGAAAATCCTTGGGGGGTTGTACTCCTTACAAACTCCTGTTCGGTGTGAGAATGTGGGTCCCAGACCTCGATAATGTCAGCGCAGTGGCTGCGGAAACACCATTTGACATCAATGAATGTTTTAATGTTTTACAGGACGTCCAATCAACGTCCAAGTAAAACACACCACCACTGGAGAAGTGAAGGTCGTACCGGCAAGACCTGCCTGGGTCCTGAAGATTGGTCAGAGAGAAAATTGTGGACAAGAAAGAATTTTGGCCATCTTACAGAGAGCGAGTAAAAAGATTTGTCTCTATTGATCTGATCAAACCACCATATGTGGTCAATTCTCAACTGCTCCTTGGTAGCCGCCGCACGCCTCTAGCTACAATTGAGGAAGTTCAGATGGAAGCTTTAATAACTACAGATGATTCCACTCTTCAAAGAGAAGCTATAAAAAACAATGAAGTGATACTTCTTCCTGTTAAAACTCCTGTAACTGTACAATCAACAAGTACAGAAATCTCAATTCAAAAGATTGACGACGTCTATGTAAATATGCCACAGATCAAGTCATCTCCCAGTTCTACAAAGCCTTCTGAGCTGCAAAGAATAGAACAGACAGCGTCTGGCTACTTTGTGCATTATGACAACTTCGCACGTGGTTAAAGTGAAGTGAACTGCCACCACCACCTCTCCCTTTCAAGCTACAAGTGTATGCTCTCTATCTTTGGCTGAAAAATACATACTTTGCTGTTTCATGGATACATCTCTGGATTACAATTGGATTACTTTTCCTGGTCCTCTGGATGGGTTTGGTAACCCTGTTTTTCTTACTTCTGAATGGACACTATCTCTCAGAATGCTCTGCAGTACAACTTGTGAACTTGGTTCTCAAACCACATGCATCATCACAACGTGAAATAAGGGACCTGTCCCAGGTGAACATTACAGCATTTCCAGCTCTGCAAGGGGTAGTGTGGGACAGGGTATCGTATGATGTTTATGCTCCTAATGAACTTTTTACAAATTCCATATTTGTTTACAATTTGCTTAAATTATATAATCACCTTTTGTACTTTCTCCGATGATTGTGACATTGAAACTGTACAATTTGCTTGCAGATCTAGAGCAATCAGCTGCTTTTCCAATGATGAATTGTACATTATGGTCACCATTTCTTACACAAAGCTAGTATCCCACGTGCTGTTTATAATTATATTCAATGGGAACACTGGCCAACACCTTCAAAAGGTAGTTCGGAAACATTTGCACAAAGATTTTCTTATTTTTCCGATTTTGACACATCAGATGCAGCCTTATTATTATAGGCTTGCAGCTACATCTGCAAAGAAAAAGATGGTAAAAAACACCACACTGATATACTCTGCTTCCTTTATTTCCTAACTGTCTGAACAGGGTTTTGACTTTTGGAAAGACACCATAGACCCAAAATCTGTCTAGGGGACAAAAGATTGGCAGGTTCAGGAAAGGGTGTCCTTATTTAGAGCATGCCTCATACCACATAAAATCATTTTCCTGAATAAAACAGTGCAACAAACCTCCTGTTTAGGAATAGCAAAAATGAAGGATTTGAACACACCATGTATTCCCGTATCCTCACGCTTTGAGAATTAGCAGCATCTAGCACACTTTCGTGAGGATACACTAGATACCATGATACGTAATGGCTCTTTTAATTCATCAGATCCCAATTGGAAGGGATGGTTGGTTTGGCCTGTGGATACAAACGGGTGTTAATCTAGATTCCTGGGTAACACCGAAGGGCTTATGATCAATAGACATGATCAACGATGTGTACAATCAGCACATTCTGGGGTGGTGACATCATATAATTTTGGGAACTTGGGCTTTGATTTGCTAAAAATCTCAACACTTTCCCAGGTGAAGCAACACTTGTCTCTTCTTTCTGATGACATGGATCTCCGGGACTTTCTATTAGGTAACTGAAACCCACGTTAAAAATGCTTCTTGTATGGAATATACAACGAGCTATGGAAAATGTCTCAACAGGACACTGCTGAGAGATTGCGCAAGTTTGACATGGCAAATTTAGAAAAGGCTTTGACTGTGTTTGACAATGGTATGACCAAATTATCATCCAGAATCTTTTCACTGGGCAACATAGTGTTTTTGGATTTGTCAGTATAACAGCAAGACATGTCAATTTTACAGTATGGACAGTCACAATTATGGCCTATTTTAATACTGAGCTGGACATTGCGAACACTATGTTCTCGCCACGTGCCGTGGCATTACATCAATAGTAGAAGTCTGTTTTCTGCGTATGATCTAACAGAAAGGCAGACAATATTGGCATGAAGATATGCGAAATATACCATGTTGCACATTGAAAAATTAGGGTTGTATGTCATTACATCGCATACTAATACCACGCATGCCATTACAACGCAGGTATTACTACGCAATGTCAATGACAACGACATGCCATTACATCGCAAAATTTTACCACGAGTATGCCTTTACCACGCATGCCATTACAACGCAAAGGCATGCGTGGTAAAGCTATACTCATGGTTAAATTTTGCAAGGTAAGTGACAACCCTACCCCTACACAACCCTCCCCGACCCCCAGTCCTCTCCCTACAATAACACTACACTACCCTGCACGACCCCCCCGACACTACCCTAAAACACTACACTACAACACTACCCTAAACCCTAAAACACTACACTACAACACTAACCTAAACCCTAAAACACTGCACTACACAAACACTACAACACTACCCTAAAACCTAAAACACTACACAACACAAACACTACAACACTACCCTAAACCCTAATGCACTACACTACTCAAATGCTACAACACTACCCTAAACCCTAAAACACAACACTACACAAACACTACAACACTACCCTAAAACACTACACTACTACACTACCCTAAAGCCTAAAACACTACACTACACAAACACTACAACACTACCCTAAACCACTACACTACACAAACACTACAACACTACCCTAAACCCTAAAACACTACCCTAAAACACTACACTACACAAACACTACAACACTACCCTAAACCCTAAACCACTACACAAACACTACTACACTACCCTAAACCCTAAAACACTACACTACACAAACACTACAACACTACCCTAAACCCTAAAACACTACACTACTACACTACCCTAAACCACTACCCCCACCCCAAGCACAATCAGCCTTACCTCTTTCCTCGTGGTTCCAGGGTCGCCGTCTCTGCTCCCGGTTCCTGCTTCCAGGGGTGGTGCACGTCGTTGTGAGGAAACAGCCTCAGTTTCCTCACAACGACGTGGATAGCCATTGCATTGCATGCGTTGTAAAAGTGCATGCGATGTAATGGTACGCGTAGTAATGGCTATGCGTAGTTACATCGCATGCGCTGTAACGCATGCAATGTAATGGTACGCAGAGTAAAATCCGCGTTGTGATGGCTGTTCCCCAAAAATTAGACCAATTACCTTTTACCTTGGCTGAGACACCATCCACAGACTGGATAATCCATGGTTACATTACCCTACTGGTCATGACTTTCCAATTCCATTATTGTCTCCAATACCAACAGGTAGGCAGATACGAAGTGCTAGAAGAAGGTTATATGCATGAGTTACCATTCAGGTTTAGATGCAGGAATGGGGACACAGAAGATTTCCTTAGTTGTTCTGACTGTGAGGATGCTTTAAATGAATCCCTAATATGCAAAGACATTTCTCTTCAAGTAGCATGCAATGCTTCAGTTGCAAACTTGTCTTGTTATCTGAAGGGTTCTCCAGCCGCTGTGAATCATCCGGTGTTCAAGCTGCTCTTGAATGGGAGCTATCTCATGCAGAAGGATCAAGGCTCCTGTGGATTAGAATCGGGTATGGCTTATCTGATATCAGTTAATTCCATAGTCACTTGTTGCACACAACTACTGTTTCCACCTGCGTGCACAGTTAGGGAGGCAAAGGTATGGCCTTCAATTAATGTTTACAATATATGCTTTGGTTCTAAGAGCAAGCTGAAAGCCATGCTTTTTCAAAAGGCTGTGGCCTTTACTTCGGCCAGAGAGACGCTTGATCTCCAGGTTGCAAGGTCCTTGTCTGAGGTACAGACACTACCCCACACTAACGTCTGCTGCATTTTGGGGAGCTGGTTCACCGTATCTTTAATTTGTTTGATACAAAGTCAATAGTACACTTTTTTAAATGTATCAGCTCTGGACTGGTTAGCACCTTTCAGACTATTTTTGGTGTTATACCATCTTTCATACACTCTGTGTTGGGAAGCGATTTTGGACGGCTCCCGCTTGTCCTGATAGTTGTGGTGGGATTCCTGATTTTAATTTTTCTGCTCCACAATAGACATCCCAGTTCAACCTGGAATGGAGACAGCACTGCTTGTGCTGTGGTGCCCTGAGCACATGGTACACTGCTATGGTACACCTCAGCTTCGAGAAATAAATGAGCACTGGTTCTTGTCTTCAGGCCTGTTTAGCTTTACTGGGTACAACCTGTATTCCACTGCCTGCTTTGCAGCCACAAATGCGTATTGGATCTATGACTAGGATCACAATCGGTTGTGCCACTGGACATTAAGGTACTGAAGGACCTCTTAAAGGCCCACTGGTATTGTTGTCCCCAGCATATTCCATTGATGGTGAATGCATTCTTCAAGCCACCCTGGGATGCTTTGCCTCCTAGTGAAATGGAGATTGGCTCAACGATACATTTACAGGATGCAGTTCCTCCCTCAGCGGCTGCTGTGGGAACCAGATGGAATCACCTTTGCTCCAAAAACCTGCTTTGAGGTGCGCCTCTGGGACCGTCGTCTGCGGTTGTGGGCAACAGCAATGTTGTGTTGACCACTCAGAACACATAAACAGTTGGCTTTTTCCATGTGGGAACAATTTGGCCAGTTTTTTTTTAACAAAATGAATCAAAGCAGCTTTTGATTTTTCTAAACACCATGGCTTTCTGCGTGATTGGTATTTCAAGTAGTAAGGCATTTATAAGAGAATTTTAAAGGGAAGCTTTCTTTTGGATGATTTTAAGACTAGTTTTTTACCTTTTACATTTTGTTTTTTATTATATCCTGTTGGCTTTTTAGATAGCTTTTATATATCAACCCTTAGTATGAGGAGGGGGTATTATGTTCCCGGGTTAGGCCCATGTAGCGATGCTGCTCATTTCTTACATTGTCCTATTTTTTACATTAACATTTCTGCTGTGAACTTTTGCACATATTTGCATGCACAACACTTTTGGATAAGTTTCTCTCAAACTCTTTTGTTTACACATACAGCTTCGCACAACATTATCACGATGCCTCAAACATGATGTTCAAGGCCTCTTTGCACACTTTGTACAAATGTTATTCTATCTTTATCCATGGGGCGACAGAGCTATCTACATATCCATACGATCGCTAATCTACAACACGCATTGCAAGGCTGCTTTCTATTATAAATAATGTGCATCCCAATAGATTAGCAGAGGAGGACTTCAGCTGACACAGAGGCTCCCTGCATGCTGAGACTTCAACATGCAGCTGTGTGACATCTCCCTGAGGGGGTTTCCAGTTCATGACCGAGATAGGCTCTTATATTCTCTACCACCAGGTAATGGGCTTGGATCATCCTTTTAAGGGATTCTTGGTTTTACACCCACATACCCTCTAGGTACACTTAGAGTAGGGGTTTTCGCACCATGGTAGAACTGTATCTACTATTTACGCTTTTGGTGCTTGTAATCACATTTATCTGCTTCTGTCTACTTATTATCGCAGCACATGTATTCTCTACAAGAATAATGTTGGTTCAGTAAATATATTGAAAACATTCCACTGTGTATCCTGTATATTTCCCTGAGCACAATTAATTATGAGTGACTGAGAGAAACATTCTGATCTGTTTCCTTGATCCCTGAGGGGTCAGGGTTGTCATGTTCAGTGGTTGCCAGAATCCATTCGCTCCCTTGTAAGGTTAATGGGGCTTACAGTGGCACTGTGAGCTAGCTGGTTTCTAGGCCAACATATCCTATGGGGGTACCTGGAATAAGTCTAGGCACCTCACCCAAAGTTTATGTTGTCCAACAAACATGCAGATCCTACAGATTAGTAGGAACTACACAACAGTGGGTGATGTGTGAGAGTACAATACAGAGTTTCAGTAGGGAAGGTGTGTTTGACTTTATTGACATATCCATACAGATGTTTCTTTGACATCAAAACAGGGCCTGGCATGTGTGCAATGTGAGTGTGTCACATTCACTATAGCATCTTTGTTAGAGTTGGGGTGAGTGGCATTCTTGGTAGTTGTAGTCACTTAAATCCCACTTTAGCAACACTTGAGTAATGGAAAGCTGCTTGACTAGTGTAGATCAGTAGTGACATCGAAGACAATTTAGAAGGGGCTGAAGGAGTCTAGCATCTTGGTTAGAGTTCCAGTTACAAGGCCTTGTGGTAGTTGTAGTCATTTCAATCTCACTTTACAGACACTTGACGAACGATTATTGTACCATAGCTGTTGGCAACAGGCACTTTGAGATAGATCATGCTTTAACATTTTAAAACGTATTGTGGGTCCTGGATTGATATTTTGACCGTAATGCTCTTATAGACTGCATTACAACATATGGCATGTTACAAATTCAAATATGTGTGCCTTTATATGCGCCTCTATACATTGACACGGACAAGTCAACATCTCAGATATTTTGATTATTGCAGGTTAGGAAAGTAGATAGAGAAGACAATAGCAAAAGCAGATTTGAGAGCAAACAGGACATTGTGATATTGTGACAGTTCTTGAAGTTTAACTTACTAGAGTCCACAACCCCCTCTATTCCTGTCAAGCCCTCAGATACAGGATTCTCCTCCCAGGGAAGGAGTTGTAGTGATGCACTGGGAGGGCCACCGCCAGCCCTCTGCACCTCCAAGTAGTGACTTTTGTACTAGGTACGTACCCCCTGACTGATTTCATTTGTGCTCTCCCTAATGTTGCCCTGTGTGTGCAGGGTGTTACCAACAGCATTAACTCTGATCACTATACTGTCCCACATTTCACTTTTCCTTCTGAGAGGAGTCTGCTGGACTTGAGCTCCAAAAATGTTTGGCTCTACTCTAATGATTTCATTCACCATGACTGTTATCTCTTGCTCAGTGAAGCTTATTTTTTCCCAGGCAGGGAGACAAAATAGAAAATGAGCAAGTATATGAAAACATAACTAACAATTGATATGTGGAAAAATGTGCAAAACAAAAATCACGGTTGGTGGAGAGTTCCAAAAGGGAAGATGAAAATGTGTATTAGAGAAAATGTCTGTCTGTATGTCTTGTTGGGCGGCAGTTGTGAAGCAAAGGATGGTGGTCAGGAATGGGGTGTGCTTTATTGTTTGATTTGCAGGCGTATCCACTTGCCAAAGCACATCTGGTCTGTAGTTTTTAAATCCATCCAATGGTCACTGTTGTGTTATGTTTTTTCGGAGCATACCACAGTGGTTGGCTGCTGTAGGGTAACTGCCGTTTGTTGACCACCGCTGGGAGACTGTGAGTACAACTGTGAAGTCATAATAGGCTCAGCAGGCAGACCTGGCAGCGTCTGTGGACATACCAACGAAATTGCAGACCACTGCAGTCCCACCTGGAGGACTGACATGTCAGCAGTTGGCATTTTAGACAGCACAACTCATAATATGACAGCCAGTTGATTGCCGGCACAGTGGTGTAATAGATGAAGCTGATGTGTTTCTCAGGCAGTCGGACCGCCAAACTCGTAATAAGGCTTTTAGTCACTATTGTGTGCATGAAAAATCCCCCAGTTGGTATACTGAAAGCAACTTTGTGGAAATCACTATAGTTTCAAACACTTACCCCTCTCCATGGTCCCTCTGTTTCGGAAGTGGGCCTGATTTTTAGTCTCCACATATGTTGAATTCAATTGCCATAAATGCCCTTAACCCCTTCCATGCGCGGCCGATTTTCGCCCTGTGCGAGGCGTTTCATTAAGCGGACGGGTTCATGACGAGCTCAGCTCGTCATGCGCACACGAGCACTGCGCAGCATGACGAGCTGAGCTCGTCATGAGCATGGAAGGGGTTAAGGCACTCTTAGGTGCATCTGGCCAGAGATTGACTCACGAAAACAAGAATTTGCATTAATGCTGTGCATTTTTTGCTAAGCGCTAAGCACGTATCACCTGCAATGTGGTTACATTTATTGATATTCTTTTACAGCTACAATAATCTGTCCCTGCACATTTTAATATTTTAAATTCTGTACAATTTTAAATTGTTTCCTTTACCTTACGTATTGTATCTACTTTTGCCTTGGGTCAATTCTATGACTGATGTTATTTTTAGTTTCTATGATGTGTTTATATGAATGTAATTAACATAACCAACAAATCTATGTACTTGCAGTTGCTGGTCATGTTGGGCTTTGGTGCAGGGGGGGTTTAGGATGGTGTGACCTGTGCGGCTGCTCTGGGCGCTTACCTAGGGATAGCAATAACTTATGGTTTTAAAACACCTTCTGCAGAGTTCCTTGTGCATCCGGATTCAAGGCAGCAACAAAAATGTCAAGATGACTCTTGAAATTAATGTTCCTGCTAGAGGGAGAGAAAGATTGGAGTTTTGTCTAGTTGCAGTTTTGACTTGCCATAAGGTAGCTCAGAGGGTTAATATTCCTGCTGCAAATAACTTGTACCGTGCAGAGCACAGATCTGTATTTTATGTGGATTACTGCTTTTGTTACAAGGATCCCTTTGTTACTGCAAGCTCATAAGATACAGCCCTAATATAGAACAGTGACTTACAAACTGTCAGCAAAGAGCTGCATGCAAATTGCATAAAATAGGTAGGGCTTTATGTTTTTTCCCCAGACTTTCATTATCTATTCCTAATGTTGCTAAACAGAGTAAAAGGGTTGATTCGGGTAGAAATACATTCTTATTAGTAAAGCCAGCTTCTATCATTGCTTCAAAACAACCTAAACGTATGTGAGAGAGGAGCTATAGAGAGATGAGGGGCACCTTTCTCCAGTGGTAGTGAGGGAATCCGAGGAAGAGGCCATGGGGGGGGGCACCAAAAATGATTGTTACACCAGGCGCCACCAGCGCTAAAGCCAGCCTTGTTTGTGTTCAGGGCTTGGCCAGAGGCAGCCCCAATACTAAAGCCCATGTGTAGCAGTGGAATAGGTGCCAGCAGAGGGCATAGTGGGGGAGTTGGATGAATATGCTACAAACATCCAGAAATTGACTGAAAGAACAAAGGGAATAATGACATTATAATTAGGTGCTGTAATACTATAAAAACGAATGTTCAAAAAGCAAAACAAATAATAGGTTATAGTTCACTGAGCTAACTTTACCTTGCACCCCCGCCAAGCACTATTTATAACCTCACATATTACATCACTCATGACAAAGCATGTTAACATTTTAAATGACATGTTAAATGACACCTTAGTTAAGGGTGACAGGTAATACTGCCCAAAATGCAAACGTAAAATCCCCTGAAAATGACATGCTATAGTAGCATATTAATATTACCACCTACCATTCTGTGTGAAATGGTGTAAATCTTACCTGAATAAGAAGCAAAGTGAGTGTGTCATTGAGTGTAGGACAGTTAGTATGATGGAGAAACTAAGTTGATTGAGTTAGACATGAATTAAATTCTTAATTGCACACTTGCATTTTGGTTTGTGTATGGATGATTATTTTGAAAACAGGATGTGTAGGCGTTTTGACATGCTGATGATGTGTTCCTATTTTATTAAACATTCCTTTTATGTCATTCTAATATTTGTTGGTAATATATGCTGGGTGTTCATCCACATGTAAACATTAATGATATAAAAACAAACATTTCAGATGATGCAATGCAGCATAGTGGTATATCTGAAATAAGGTGTGATGTAGAAATCCCTCTACCCCTTATCCAATGCAATAGTAAAAGAGCTTTGGGTCATTTAAAATTAAAAAGTGTCCACTTCATTGTCCAAAAGATGAGGGTAAAGGAGGCTGGCACATGGGACCCGATTCACAAAGGTAAACTTAGACCAAAAGTCCAAGTTTAGACCTGAAGTCTACGTTTATACCAAAGTGTAACTTTCTCAGTAGTAAAGTAAGACTTTTGGTCTAAGTTTAGACTTGTAGCCCATCAGTAGATACATTGGAAGGGATCAAATTAAAATGTGCCTTCCTTCAGCTTAATGCGTACACTCACTCTGATTCTCTTGTGATAGCAGACGACTGGAAATATTAGCACACTAATAGGAAATATATTTGTAATAATGGGTTTTGGGTGCATAAAATTATTTTAAGATAGAATTAAATGTCATCAGGTTTACTGTCTCATATGGAAGGCACACCTTGAAAACTAAATAGATAGGAAGCGCACGTGCAGATAATATCTAATAGTATTGGTAGCTGATCTCCATTTTGTGTCTTGAGAATTAGCAGTCATAGTCTAAGAAATTAGGGTATTAGTGAAGGGGGTGAGTACCCACCTCAAGCATGAACCACAGTTATTGTCGTGGTGAACCACAATAGTTACTAAATAAATGTGAGCTCTGCCCCCTGATAGTTATGGCACAAAACTGACAGGCTTAACTTCTAGGCAATGGGCCTGATTCACAAACTGAACTTTGTAGTATGTTTTGTAGTACTACAAAACATGCAAAAGGCTATTCAAAAACTTCCCTTTTATAGTAACTTACACTTTTGGGTAAATATACTACTTTACAGTATTCACAAACTGAACTTTTGTAGTAATTTACACTTGGTTAGTTACTTACACCTTTGCAGTTACTTACAATTGCATAGTACGACCTTACCTCCATTACTTTCTATGGGAGGGTGTTGCAGTACCAGTAGGTGGCTGTGTGTAGTGCTAGACTTACTAGAAAAGTGTAAGTTAATACAAAGTTTAAGTTACCACAAAGGTACTGTTTGTGATTACTGAAGGCATCAGCCTGTGGATAGGGGGAACTCCTGGCTACTTCTTGACTAATGGAGTCAAGGTTTTGAGGGGTAACCCTACCCTAGTTGGCAGAATTTCCTATGTGCAGTACTGCAAACACTCCAAACATTGCCCCTTTTCGACCAAACATCAAGATAGCAGAACCAGTCTTCTAGTCTTCACAGGTCATGTGCCTACCCCAGAGGTGGGCCCATGGAAATGACCAACCCTTCCTTCCACTGGGATTTGCACATGAGTAATTTGGGAAATAAAGAAGAGCGTTTCCCAGGTGTCATCTAACAGTTGCCTGTGACAGGGTAGGCCCCTTGGAAGTTAGTCAACCACTTATGCAATGCCCAGATGGTCATAGTGTAAGAAGAATAGACAGGTCTCCCCCGCTGAATGTCCTGCCCTAGAAGTGGGTTTCACACCTCACTAAAGGGGTTACTTTTCTGCCAGATAACAGATAGAGCTCATGCAAATGACTTCCTGATGTTATAGGCAGGGAAAAGGTAACTTTCTAAAATTACCTTTTCTAAAACATCTATTAAAAATCCTATTACAACAGTGAATTGTGCTTCTAATAAATATTTGAAAAAAGTCCAAGTAAGAGATGTGCAGCTCTTTCCCATCTGGAGATAACCTTATTAAATTTAATTGTGCATCCCAATGTTTCATATGGGCAGTCGGTGTTGCTATTATGAACATTGCTTTTGCTGTGTTTTCACTATAAGGATATTTGTGACTGTATAATGCTATCTGATCTACATCCAGAGGGTAGATCCATTACCCTTCAGGACACAGTGGAGACATTTAACTGGTCAATTCCTACAATATGCTAAAATCACTGCCATGGTGCACGATTGTGCCCAATGTTCGCGAAGGCTCCTGATACCACACAAACACTTGAAACTATGCTGTCAATGGCAAGGGGTCAAAGGGTCATAACTCATCTCTATCATCCACTGTCTACTGATAGGCAAGTTAAGCTGCAACACATAGAGGAAACATGGCAACGTGTGAGCGGCAAACCTATTTCACTCAAACAACTACACACCATATATGCATCACAATATCAGAGTTGCTCTCAGTGGAAGGCTGCAGAGGCTAATTTCCTACATATGATTTGGCACTGCCCAGTTGTAGTTTCTTATTGGCTCAAGATTTTGGCTCAGCATAAATGCAGGTCGGGATGAGATGTCCCACACACCATTAATAAGTCTCTCCTGGGGCTTCTCCCAGAAGACCCTGTTATGTCCCGTATAGAGGCCCTAATGTAGACCCGTTCGTACATGCCCTAAAATGGACGTATTCATATCTGCCCATATATGGTCATATTCGTACTTGCCCTATTATGGTCATAGCCGCATATGCCCAATTATGGTCATAACTGTAAATGTCCTATTATAGTCATGATTCCTTATATAGGCATGATCTTTCACCTACATTGGTCCTCACTAGTACACAACATGCACTGAGGGCTGAACGTTATCTATCCTGTGGTTTTGAATACTGCAGGGTTTTTCCCAAACACAGGCCCACACTGTACTCATCAATGATGCATGGCTCTCTAGGAATACACCATCTGCATAATATGTATGTACAAAGTTCACCCCTGACATCTTCCTCATGTCTAACGACAGACCAATACAATCCATACTAAGGACCAAGACTCTTTAGGGTATAAATACACCACATTTTGCCCCGGTAAGACAGAGGGAACCGAGACTTCCATGCTGACACACTGACCAGAGATGCTGAGGCTCCTGCATGCAGTCGCTCCAGCTGACAGCGGTCTAACACAGCCCTTGCGGGGAGTCCAACTCGAGACCAGGACGTTGTCCCACACTCTCTCTATCCAGGTATGGGGGTTCGACTAAATCCTAGAAGGATTCTTGGCTCTTAGGCTTTTAGACCTACACATATGCTAGGTACACTCAGGTACATCTAGTTAGGCATCGTAGGAGTACGCACACTGTGCATAATGCTTTTTATATTCATGTATGTATTCATGATTATCGCAATATGGTAGAACTGTTCTATCCCTTTGCTTTTATCGTATTACTGATAATATATCTCTGCTATTGTCTGCTGGTTGCTGCAGCACATATATTTTACACTAGAATAACAACTGTTCAATAAATACTTATTGAAACGCCCAACTGTTTATTCTGTGTAACTCTCTGAGACAAACCGAATAAGTAAGCATGAGTGACTGAGCGAAAAGTAGTACATTGTTTCCACGATTCTGAGGTATTTGGGTTGTCATGATCTAAGGTTGCCAGAAACTAATCTCTCCCCGATAAGAGGAGATTCTAGTGCCACTGTGAGCTAGCTAATGCAAACCTGGTTAACATACGCGGTGGGGGTGCTCAGAGTCAGTCTACCACCAAGCCCACAATATATGTTATCCAAATGCGCAGGTCCTGCATGGGTACTATAGGAACTACACGACAACCAGAAACTGTGATTGAGCAAGGGAATATACTGGATTAGGCCTTACGGTGGTGAAAAGGCACATTACAATACACTGGCTAAGCCCCAAGCCCCTGACACGGGAAGCTCAGGAGAAAGATATACTGGAATGGGCAGGAGTGAAAGAGGCACATATGAGGAGGACCAGGAGAGATGATAAGGCACCAGATGTCTTACTTACCTGGAGTGCAATGGTCAGACTCAACCTGTGCCTCATCAATTAAGTGACATTGAAGAGTGATGCTGCTTTGGGAATGGACTCCTTGTCCACTTGGGCCTCATACATACAAAATATACATGGGGAATCTGTGCTGCATGGGCTGAGAATGGGATGGGAATTATTCACTAGGTATGAACTATCATTCACATGGAAGCTAAAGGGGCGGGTGTGGGTGGGAGAGGGAGAGGGTATGTATTTTATCAGAACTGTTATCTGGTAATTGTGTTTGGTATATTGATACAATAAGTTGTTTCTGCTACTTCTATGCTGCAACTAGAATAATGCATTATGCTGTATTGTTACCCATTGTACCGTTTTGCCAATTTACTATGCCATTGTTTGGATCTCTTCTCCTGAACATAGTCCCTTTTGTTACAACACTATGAGGTATGGACATTGGCCTTTCTTTTATTCTTTTGTTACTTTAAGGTGCATTATGCTGATTGTCATATTGTAGCTTGTATGCAAATTGCAATTGTCAATAAATAAATATATACAAAGAAGGATATGTGTGACATTAAGCATCCACATATCCTACTTTTAAATACCATCGATCCTGCCTTATTGGCAATATGACATACTTAAGGGTGGGTTATTAATATTTACAACCTGTCAAAAGGGGTTACTTTGACCAGCTGAATTTATAGTTTAAAAGTGCACAGCTAGTCTACACATGGTAGGCCTGAAGTTGTGTTTACACTGTCACTGCAGTGGGTAGCAGAATGAGTACTGTAGTCCAGTAGGGACATGTAACTACAGGCCTTGGGTGCATTTTGTACCATATACCAGGAACTTATAGGTGAGGAAATATACATATGAGGGGTGTACTAATTAGATCTTTTTTTAAAGGGGGCACACACTTTTTTCCACTGGTTAGCAGAGGTGAAGTTCATAGAGTTCTACTGCCAGCAAAGCAGTCAAAGCAAAGATCTGAGGGTATAAATGGTCATTTCCAACAAAAGGTGATATATTCTATCTGTTACAGTGACTGCCCACACTATAATCACATGTCCTCTATTTCATTTTTCCTAAAGAAAGAATTAACCGGCCTGAAATCCCAATAGCAAACATATTTCTCAATTTTTCATCTGTTTTATATTGGTGAGTTACCAGGACCCATTTTGATGTTATCATGTTACCTACATGCATCATGGCATACCTTTTTTCTGCTGAAGCTCTTATTTGCTGGGACCTATGTGCTGTTGTTCGTCCATGGGTGTGGTACTTGTTCCTGAGCATGTTATGCTGAAGAGACATTAGCTGATCTTTAAGTTCAGTGACTGGTGCAGTTGGGGCATTATCTGTAGGTTTTACAATGTGAAGTGGAAAATAGAAGCACAACAATTGTTCATTTTGTGATCTTGGACATGTAGGGCCTGATTCAGACTGCACATTATAGTATGTTTTGTGCTACAAAATATAGCACAAAATGAAAGGTTTTCCTATACTTATTTGTGCTGAGTTTTCCATCCCGACTGTGGAGTCTCCACACATGTAAGTATAGATTTTAGTAGTAAATGTGGAAGGGAAACAGGGGAATGGGTGAAAAATAGGTCAAACTTACAACTAATGTGGATGGGATAGGGCATAGTAAGAGGGGCTTAAGGAGGGCCAGGGAGGGGTTTAGGGATGGATGTCACCCCCCCCCACACACAAGAATAAGCCAATTGCTTTACTCTGGGGGTGAAAACATGTAACACACTCTTTTTCAGTAAGCTTACAAGTGGAGTTTCTAGTAGTAAATATACTATAAGTATAAACATATTATAAAATTGAAACATACTCAAAAGTGTGACTTGCCTTTGTTAAAACAGCCCCATAATATTTTCTACAGTGTTTTTATTTAAGTACTCATGAAATGGATATTGTGTATACCGTTGTTGTGTTGTGTACACCAATGCTTGGCTGAGTGATTATTCAGTGTCACCTGAATATCATGCTATGTGGTTTTACCGAAGAAACATTCATTATGACCATGCACATACGTCTACTTTTACATTAGGAAGAGCCACCTAATTTCTCTTGACACTGGGGGTGAATATTGTGCTTGTGAATAAAAAATGGTCTCAGGATGGGGAATCAATTTTGTTGGTACACTGACCATATACAGTGTCAGTTCTTCATGATACAAAAGATGTGAAGATTACACATCTTATCAATGGATTTCCCTTGACCCAGAAAGTGAGCAGACAATGTCACCTAA
Organism: Calotriton arnoldi; assembly: GCA_963921515.1. Lineage (NCBI taxonomy): Eukaryota > Metazoa > Chordata > Amphibia > Caudata > Salamandridae > Calotriton > Calotriton arnoldi. The sequence continues at coordinate 968,627 of CAWUFW010007141.1, forward strand.
GAGCCATTTGTCATTAGTTCATTGCACAGCCGCTGGCATAAACATCCTCATTACTGCAACAGGATTAGTAATATCAAGGGTACAATTAATTTCATCTACAAACTCCTCATGAGGATGCAAGGATCTCCCTGTAGGGGCAGGGTTGTTTTTTGCTCAGATAATAATTTCTCAATCTATGGGACTTTCTAGAAGCAATTATGATGATATTTGCATCAGTCTCATTATATACCTGTGTTCCTCATTAGAGCGGGTCACAGCTGCAGTGGAACGTGCTCCTCATTAAAAGTTTCTTCCTTGAACAATCAGGCGCACTGTGGCAGGAGTGTTTGTGCCTGTGGGCTAATTCAATGCAGCACTTGGGTGGGGAAGCATAATAACAGAGGTCTTTGTTTCAATATTTAATTGTATCTCAGGGGTTGCTAGGCTCAGATGAAGTGGCATCAGGAGAGAGCCGCTCAATCTACAAATTGTCAACATTTAACAACTGATTTCCCAACATGTTGCAATGTTTAAACACATCAACCTATTTGTTTGCTATTGTAAAATACTGATGATTAAAATATATTTGTTAATTTAATAAAGGTAGAGGACATTAAAAATGGAATATTTACAAACTGGACATACTCTAGATTGTGTTTTCTTTCCTAATCAAAGCATTGTCTATCCACTGAAAAACACTGGCATGGTTTGAAATAAATATCTTGTAGACCAAAGAATATTTTCATCTTTGCAAACTGACATTACGATTTGTAAAACGTTGTTCTGGCTAGTAATGTCAAGAGTGTGATTTCTTTCAGATCTCAAGGAAGAAATGCATACACTCATTCCTGCTGATTGCAAGGAGCAGTATCAATACACTTGTCATAGACTGCAAGTGCATTCAGAGCCATGTTTATGGCACAGTCACGCAGGGCAGCAAGTCATCTTGCTTTGCTGCACTGTGTGAAAAGGAAAGGGCAGGAATACACTGTATTTAAAAGAATATGGCACATACCTGGCTTTGTCCTGCAGTGGCACCATTTTGACTGCCTAGCACCAATACAGGCAACCTTGCACTGTAGTGCAACGGTGTGTGTGTACTTGTAAGGAGGATTGTTTTCGTGCAGGAAGGGACACCCTCTTTCTATGTGTGTGCAGAATGCAGCACACATAGAAAAAGGAAAAAAACAATGAAAAATAAAAATATTTCTGCTCATTACCAATACAATTCAAGGGCTGAAGTGGTCCATGGCTGGTGCCAGAAAGTTAGAAGTCTGAATTCTATTCTATGCAAGATCTTTCTCTTTGCTAGGCCTAGGTATACTGACATCCGTGGGGTACTTTGGGGATGGTTTACTATGGATCTCATAAACCTATGCTCCACATTATCTAGACTATTAATATTCAAACTTTCCCACACTTCGTCCCCATACAATACAGGCCCCATTCCCAAGTGCTGGGGTAACTTTTCTAGAGTATTTCCTCTGAATGTTTTTGCCTATAAATGCAATCTGCTGGATTAAGGACCTGTGACACTTCTCCAACTGAGGAGCCCAACTCAGATTGGGTGTGAGTCTGTTTACTGAGTAATTAAAAGCAGCTACCCTATCTAAAGAGGTGTCAGCCACTAGCATGCGTCTTTTACAGCGGCCCCACCTTGTGGATGGAAAAGAACATGCACTTGGTCTTGGAGCTATGAAGCTCCAAGCCCCTCTCATCATAAAAGGAATTTAGGAGGTCTAGCAGTATCTGAAGACCCTGCAGTTTAAAGATCAGCAGAGTATCATCTGTGAAGAGGAGGGCCGAACCTTCCTCCCCCAAGTTTGGGTGCATAGCACCCGTTCCTGTTTAAGTACTCTATCTACCTGTTAATATGAAGGAAGAACAGGGTGGGGCAGGGACTCATCCCTGCCTAACTCCACGATCTATCTTGAAGGGTTCGGTTATCTGCTTTTCCTCCCCCCATCTGAATGGGCCATATTGTCAGCACGCAACCTTACCAAGATGTTCAATACAGGAGCAGGAATACCCATTTTCTTCAACACCCTCCATAGATTCCCCCTGAGAACCAGATCAAAAGCTGTGTATAGATCAACAAAGGCAACAAAAAGCTCATTTTTGTTTATTAGAACCTCTCTCCAATAAATGCAAGTGGACTGTAAGACCTGATCTGTGGTGCTAACATTGGCTCTGAAGCCCACCTGCAGATCAGACAGGACACCCTCCTCTGAAATTTAGTCCTGCAGACGTACCAACAGTTGTTTAAAAAAAATATTATGGAATCGATCAGGCTGATAGGTCTGTCATTCCTTGGGATGCCGGATACCCCTTCTCGTAAATTGGGAGAATTTCCACTAGTTTCCATGAGGTGGGAATATCAAATCTGGAAAGGATGGTGTTGAATAAGTTATTTATATATGTGCCCCACACTTCCGGTTTCACGTTGTACAGTTCATTTGGTATCCTATCTGGACCTAGGGCATGGGCTGTAAATCAAGAATTAATTGTTGTCAGTTTCTCATTTAATGCAAACGCAAGGGTGCTTGAAATGTCTGTATCACCCCTGTCTAAAGCCACTCTATTGATTTCCTCAACATTGCTCTTATAAGCCACCCACTCATCAGGTTGTACACAAAAATTGAACTCAGATTTGGGGTCATTTAGGCAGAATGCCACAGTCCTTCGTAAAGATTTATTGTCTTCATGTAGAGAAGACCACAAGGAATTCCCCCACTCCTTTTTAGCTAAAGTCAAAACCTGCCTTTATCCGGTCTTGCACCTCATTATATCTGGACGTAAATTAGACTTTCTTCAATAAAAAGTTTGCTTTTGGCTAGCCTGCATTCACTGTTATACCAGGCTGTGGTCTTGGGTCACTTCTCCCCCCTCATGTGGCTTTACCTAGCAATCCCCTGACTTGGGAAAACAGCGAGTCTTGATTGGAACTCAACCCTACCCTCCTACTCTCTGCAGGGATTTGGATTAGGTATACAACCTCCTTCTCCACTCTGGCTTTAGCTGCCTCTAAGGCTGCAGGATTTTTTTCCAGCCTATTCCATTTGATGGTCTTCCTATTGTTAGTTTAGGAAAGGCCACCCAAATCCGTTTCACCCCGGAGCGACGATTTTAAAACTGAATAGTCTAAAATTGTTAGAGTTAGGGCATGATGGTCACTGTCAGATCTATCCACCACTACCATGTTTGAAACGGCTGGCCAAAGCTTCACATCAACCAGGAAATAATCAATTCTACTAGGTAGCCCGGCCTGTTGAATGTCATTTCACCTTGTCACACTGAGGGAGTCCCACCATTTGTAGCACTAAGGTCAAAGTTAAGGGGTAATGCTAATGCCTGGGCTGGTTTAAGTCTCCATCTCACATTTGTCCCAATCCACTGTCAGGTCAGAAGTGGTACTGCCACCACAAAGGGACCATGTCCCATGTCCCCAGATAGAGATTGCTCTAATGCATTTAAAACCCTAGTCTCCGCAGTACCCACTCCTACTGTATTATTAACATTAAAATATTTTAAGAACAGCCTTGATGGGAACACCAGCCCGACTGCTAAAACATCAGGGGAATCCGTGGGAATTCTTCTCATTTTACACAGTAGGGCTGTTTTAACCGAGATTCCAAGCCCCCTTGAGGGTCTACCCCTTCCACTCTGATCTGCCTTAGCACTATACGAAGGGAACCCACTCCTATGGAAGGGGGTCAGGCACCCCGTCTCTTGGAAGAGTCAGATGTCATGGGAATCTATCTTGGTTAATAATCACTGAACATTTGGGAGTGCATAGGGGCTGTAACATTTATTTGACAATATAAATAGTCAGTAAGTCTGCCTTACTTAAAATATATCACCCTCCCCTTAATTGGCAGGCAGTAGCATGTAACACATGTTGTGGCAGCCATTTCAGGTCTCAGGGACATGGTCCATGTTGAAATACATTGCAGATTAAGTCTGTTTTTGAGCGCCATAACAAGTAGCACAGATAAAGCGTGACAATTTTAAGCCACAATATAAATTGTTTGTTGGTGGTACCATACTAATTTTAGGAATTGGAAAGCTGCTTTTATTCTGTAAGAAATTGATGAACCACTTATGATTTTCTCATATAGGTTATTGAAGTGCTCCAGAATCTAAAATGGGAGCATATTATATGTAAATGAACACAATCTTCTATCGGGTCGGGCACAATTTCCCTTCCCCGATAGTGTTCCAAAACACACCTGGAGTTTACTAAACATTTGGGGTATACGCTTAGTGGACAGCGCTGTAATGGATTTTGTAGCATTAGTGCTAGAGGAGGGGTTGGAGTAAATGATATCCTCACATTCAGACAGGAGGTTATCAATCCTGTCCATGACGCAGTTACCAACTAATGAGTATAAGGTCTTCTTTTTTGCTTTAGAGGACTCTGAGACCCCTTCAACTGCCATCCTTTTGCCCATTATAATACTGAAGAATGGAGGCAAACACTAGCCTACAAATAGTGTTAGCGGGATGAATATAAAACGTTTACATCAAACTTATCCACCACGACAAAGATTTGACTTGATATAAAAATAGGAGCCTGTGCTTGCACTGGACATTCATCATTTCCTGGACTGAGGCAGCACAAATAGGTCTCATGAGAATCCACTCCCCCTGTCCTCTCTACTACTGAGTATACAAAAATGAGATGGGGGCTGGGGGTAGGCAACAAAGTTCTGTCCAGGCGCAAATGTCAATGGCTCCTGTAGAAAACAGTTCCACCCGGGCTTCTAGTATCGGTCCCACCCAGACTCTCTCTTGCAAGAGCATGAACAGATATGGAAGAGAAAGGACTGATGGAGGCTGCAGTAGACGAAAGTTCTTAGTTTAAGATAAAGAGATGACCCATCATGGAGCAAAAGTTGAAGTCCCAAATGAAAAACCAAAGGGGGTGGTCCAACTCGGCCTCTTCTGGGGGAGAGGCAGTGCTTTTAGCGTGATGTCGGATGCCTCCCCCTGTCAGCAACTGTGGGTAATAAGTTGCGGAAGATGTACCTTGGGACAGTGAGTCTCACTAAGGCACTGTGGTCAAAGGTACTGGCCAGAAGAAAGATACATCTCGCACCACAGGGGAGATGCATCGTATTTAGAGTGATATTGGGCAACTTCCCTTGTTAGCAACTGCAGGCAATGAGGTGCTTCAGATGAACCCTGGGACAGCAAGTCCCACCAGTTAGATGAATTTCACCAGTTATAGTTATAACAAGTAACAATAACACGTGCCCTAAAGAAACTATAACTCGCTTCTCTGCCATGCACAGTGTTGTCAGCAAGGATGTAATTTCAAATGTTGCAGTCATGTTATCAATGATGTGATAAGTGATGTGGTCCCCATCCCTGGGGCTTAAGGTGAGTGTCCTGGTCTTACCTCGGGCACACATATGTCATATTACATTAGCGGTTGAGGGGGGAGACCATGGCCCTATAGCCCCCTCTTCTCCTCTGCATGCACCCATCATGAGTGGAGTGGAAGCTGGCTTAGTTCCTGTTGTAGATTATTGTCTTTGTACCCAAGATGAAGGACCAGGGAGGTCTGAAATGCATTAGGGTTTTCAAGAATAGAATTGCATCATGATCATGAAATGTGTTGAAAATTGGTGATGACAAGTGTTTCATGATAAAGCCTGAAAGCACTAAATGAAGGTTTGAATTTCCGTGTATATGAAGTCAAGTTTGATTATTTCGGTAGGATCATTTGCTGGTAGCATCATTTGCCACGGATTACAAGAGACAGTCCTCAGACCTGGCAAAAAAACTAAAAGAAAGAGGATACCCTGACATGATCATTCAAACTACAAAGAAACGCACCCACAACCAAAACAGGGAGGCCCTCCTAGAAGACATTACATGCAATGATACCACTACCCCACTAACAAGCGTTACCACATACAACGCAGCCTCGAACTGGGTAGCTAAGATTATACGCAAAAATTGGCATATCCTAAAGACAGGGACCTCTACCTGGGACCAACTTCTTTTTGCCTATAAAAAGGCAGGCAGCCTCAAAGACAGCTTGGTCTCTACCCGCCCGAAGAAACACCAGATTCCTGTCACCAACACGGTGCTTAATGCCTGGGGACTCCCCAATGTAGTCGGACACTATCCCTGCGGCGATTGCGGTGTCTGTCATTTGACACGAGCAACGAAAACACTGGATCTTGAGCAAGGCAAAATCTGGCACCAGAAGAAACATGCTAATTGTAATTCGACCAATGTCGTTTCCCTTATCGAGTGCCCATGCAGACTCCGCTACATCGGAATGATGACCCGCAAGGTGAGGACCAGGATAGTAGAACACCGCAGCACCATCTGGTGCAAAAAGAACACCAGCAAAATGACAGACCATTTCATTCAGAGAGGACACACTCCAAATGACATAAAATGGACAGTCATAGAACAAATAGAATGTCACAACATTACCAATGACAAACACCTACTCCAAAAGGAACAACTGTGGATATACCGCCTTTCCACCCATAAAGAGGGATTAAACGACAACATTCCGTGGAACAGCCTGAACAACTGAACCCCCACACTGACAGTGAGGATAACGCTCAGTCATCTTTTTTCCTTTCCTCTTTAAAATCCTTATGCTTCTACACTCAGCATGAACATGCCTCCTCCAGGTTCCCTGGGCCTCACAAACCACGAGACTGAGTCCAGAAGCTGTAGCTAACCATGCCCCTAATATCGAGTAGTGAAACAACTCGGGCATCATTGCCCTTACCAGGGTCCGCACTTAGTGTTTTTACTATGAAGATCATACTTTTATGTCAGCCACCACTATCGGGGCAGTTAGAGTACCCTCACACCCATGAGGACCATACAGCACTTTTCCATGCCTACATGCAACGCATGCGTGCCCCTTAACTCAACACGGGGGTACGACATGCGTCTTGCTAGCAAGGAACTACATTTGCTCAGTTTTTCTTCACTGTTTATAGACACCATACGATTGATGCCCTAATATATTAATTGGGTGCTATCACTCACACATAGTTAGTATGTCTACATTACTTGTCGCTCTTTAATATAATGTTATTTCAGGGCCACCACTGTTGCCATACACACACACAGATGCGTGTCCATCTTTTGTGTTTTCTTCCTTTCGTCCACAGACGCTACTCGCACTCAGCTGCTGATCGAGTACACCTGCGAACACAGAAGGATATTTAAATGTCACCACGACCAATGGCCGGCATCGATGGAGTTCTGATGCAGGCCACAACAGGTTTGAACAGTGGGTCGCAGACTTTGACAAAGTAAGTGGGATGTGCCGGGGGGGTTTCTTCCCTAACAGTTTCTGACAGCGGAGACCTTCTCACGCAGTCAGACTACCGCATCATTGATGTCTGCCGTGTCTCTTTCTTTCTTTTCCCGGAACACACACAGTGTGTGACTAAAGGTCGGGGCCCCCCCCGGAACTCATGGGGCTTTTCTCTGTAATTACCAGAGTAAGAGACTGTCTTTTCTTTGTTTTCAGCACTACTGTTTCTAGACAGGATATCGCATTTACGCTATTGATTTCTCTGCACAGTAGCGCATAATCTAAAGTGTTTTTTAAGTTTCACCTACCACCCACCGTCACATTCCATTTTCACTACCGCTCTTTACTGGCATAGAACACGGTCACGACGGAGTTGAGTCACATAAACCTTATGTGCCATTTTGAAGCTCACTCTATTTTGTGTTTGTTTGTATGTCTTGTGTTTTTATCTTTAACAGGAACCAAGCCGTTAGAGGAAACCATCCTCTTACACATCCACACATTAGCGAGTGCGCCACATAGCTGGTCTTTACATTCTTTTAGACCACCACTTTAACTTTCACTCACATATGGTCCTGATGAAAGCCAGTTTAACATGAGGCCTGGCTGAAACATGTTGACCGCACAGGATATGGGAGTCCTTAACCACCTCCACTCATATCCGCTGCCTTGTTTTTAAATACTGCCAAGGGCCCACTATTAAAATAGTCTTGTGGATATCTGGGACCCTTATGACAGTTTTTTAAACCTACACTCTTTTCACCATCACAGCACATTCACGAAACAAAACCCACTCCACTGTAGGCAGGCGTGGAAGCACACCCAAGGTGCACTCAGTGCCTTGTGGGACCCGATGATGAAGCATGCCACCAACTAGGTTGGTGGGTGAGGGTCTTCATAAAAAACAAATGTTGTTCTTACTCATGAACAAACACTAGGAGCTTCTATCTAATAGCTAGTTCCCATTGATTCTTACAACTAACAAGGCCAAAACCAGTCTTGGGTTGCTTAGCTTTCCTTTTAGAAGGGATCTTGTCTGACAGTTTGGGATGAACTGCTTCCATGAGGGGTAGGGGCAGTACTGATTTGCATAAGGAAGGCCTTGTCTAGAGTGGTACAGTTGGCAAAAAATGTTTATGTTACATTATGCAGAATATAGAGCGCACTGTAAGTCAAATCAATGCTAGCTACACCAACAGATTAACAGTATTTAGGCTTTTTGCAAGCATTCCTCACATCCCATTTTGTGTGTTTGATGTTGCCCCCAAAGTGGTCAAGGATATGTCCAGACATTTGTCCATTTGTCATTGTGACATAGAACCTAAGACATTCTTCAATGACAAGGACTAACAAGGCGAAAACTGGTCTGGTGTTGCTTCTCTTTCCTACAGGATGGGTTTTCATCTGGCAGGTCAGGATGGACTGTTCCCATGAGGGACTGATCTGAATAGGGCAGGACATTTTCTAGAGTGGCACAGTGGGCAAAAATGAGGGGTTGAAATGCTATCTGGAACAATTGCCAGTTGTTAGACCTTTGGTCCGTATTCCTCTCATTATATTTTGTGGGTTTGACTTTTTCGATCCCTCTTTAATGTTCTACAGTTGTTTTGTTTACCAGAAATGTTATACTACCTAGTACTACTTCTGACATTTACAAATGAAGACATATACTATATATTGTATGCATTAGTAGGCTAATTTTCTTTTCTGGCAATTTAGATTCAATGACATTTTTGATGTTTTTACATACCTTGCATCTGTTACGTAAGTGACTAAACCAGCTCATCACAGAAAAATCATATATTGCAGGACACACACTGAATCCCATCTGGTTGCCATTATCACCACCAGAGGCTGCATCAAGTACAACTGGACATCACTGATCACATGGACAGACCACTCCATCATTCACTTCCAAATAAAGACACTGCTCGTCAACACACTCACCAGCGTCAGCCTACACAACCGCAGCTGGGGCAAAATCTCTGAAGCAGACTGGCTCAACAACCTCAGCATGGATCAACCTAGTCCCACAGACAACCTCCACTAGCACATCAACAACTTAAATAACTGTGCAGATTTCCTAGAACTCATCAAATTCAACAAGCAAAGAAGAGCCAACAAGCAGGCCAGCTGGTAATCAGCGGACCTTTGAAACTCCAAACTGCTAGAAAGAAAATGGAGAGCCAGCCACAGAACTACCAACAGAACTACCTACAAGGCTGCACTTAGACGCTACTACCATCAACTGAGTGACACCAAGAAAAGAGCACTAGCTGAACGCATTCAAGGGAGCCTCAACAGCTGCAATGAGATCTTCTTGATCATCAAGGACTTCATCTCACCCTTGCCCTCTGTCAACAGCATTACCCCCTCCCAAGAACTGGAATGACCTATCAAACATCTTCCAGAGCAAAATTGCAAACATCTACAGCAACTTCACACACCAACTAAACACCAGTGATCTCATTGAAAACCTGTCCATCACCAATCAAGACGGTCACCTGATCAAATGGAAAACTCTCACCAGAAAAGTTACAGCAACGATCATGCAGACCATCCACTCAGTAGCCCCTACAGACCCATGCCCCGTCACGTCTTCTACCTTGTAGCATCACCCATCAGCACCACCCTCACCCATATCATCAACACCTCATCTTATCCACCACATTCCCAGAAGATTAGAAGCAAATAGCAGCCAATGCACTCCTCAAGAAGCCGTCGGCCAACCCAAGCCTCCTGAGAAACTTCCAACCTATCTCTCTGCTCCCCTACTCAACCAAAGTGATAGAGAAGGACATCAACAATAAACTATTCAGTAAAGCAACAGCACCAAAACAGCATTCATGGTAGCCACCTATCACATCCGGACCATCCATGACCAAGGAGAAACCGCCGCCCTCACTCTCTGGGCTTGGCACCAAGGACCTGCAATCAACAGGATCTGCTCCTTCCTCATGAGAAAAACCCCAAAAGTCAGACAAAAAGTCAGAGTGCCACCCTTCACATTGTATACCAAGATCCTGATCTGTGGAGTCTCCCAGAGATCATCTCTCAGCCCTACCCTGTTCAATGTCCACATGACACCCAAAATCACTCGAACCCCAAAGCATCACCCTCGTCTCCTAAGCCAACAACACTCTACTCGTCCTCTCCCTGACAGATAAAACAACAACCACCAGAACCAGCTTCATTAATTGTATGACCATGGTAGTATAATGGACTGGACCCAAATGCTCCATGGTCAGCTCCGGCAAGACGGACGTACTGGTCTTTGGAAACAGGACCTCCTAGTGGGACATCACCAGAGCAAAGACCAACACTCACAACCATATTCTGGGATCATCTTGGATGACATACTCAACATGAAGGCACAGTCAGTCAGTCAAAATGCTTTATTTGATTATTAGTTATATTCATAACAGTGCATGTGCGAATAATGAAAAACCAACAAAGATTCAATGTAAAAATAACACAATTAAAACAGTTATATAAAAGACATAAAACCAAAGTAACATATGAGCAGATTATAGAAATGTGGATGATCATGCATTTTAAAATACAATACATACTGACAAACATATTTAAAAGGGCAATGTGGCTTCACAGACAAAATAATGACCCTCCCTCCTACCCTCCAACCACCCCGGCATGAGACTTTTAATGAACTGCAAGCAGGGAGGTCAGAACCTGGGAAGGGGCCTGTTCTGGAGATTGTTAGGTAAAACAGTAGTCGACCTTTAAAGAAAGACAAGATTTTAGTTTCAGCATATATAGAGATTGGTTGCAACCCCTGTCTATCTGTCATCCCTCCTTGTGTGATGATGGAGTATCTACCTGCAAAGCAGCTGGATAAAGGTATAGTGTGGCTGTGGACTGATTCAGTCAATTCTTGCAGATAACGATAATAGTTATTCGGTAATCAGGTCTTCCCCTTTGCTTTATGAACCTATAATACACAGACGTAGGATAAAAACAATCAATAATTCACAGTATAGAATATACAAAACATTCACCTGGTATTATTACCTAATAAATGGCTAGCATTCCAAACTGAGTTTGTTTGCGTCACACAACATAAGGTACAAGGTGGAGAATTGGCGCCAGCGTGAAGCACCAACAAGTCCTTGCTTGCATTATCTCACATCCTTGGATATATCAATGCATGTTACAAATGTCTCTGCTTGTTAAATCAGCAATAGGTTTGTAAACCACAAGATCAGGTATGTTTTGTGCTTGTAAGACAGTCTGGTTAAGCCTTCTAGAAAATGTTATGCTGGTTGGTACCTTTTAGAAGTAGCATACTCTTCTAGAGGTTTCTTGGTTCCTACTACTTTTCCAGGTGATTGACAATGAGGAGGATACTAGGGTGTTGGCTTGTGGGCCATGTGGTGGCTCAACAAGATGTCTGGGAGGCGAGTGGCCTTCAGCAGGTAAGCATGTGTGGGCAAAGGTCCCCTTCAGGCGGGAACCATGCGGCAAAGCATAGAGTTGGCTTTTGGTGTGGTTTAAACAGAACCAAGCCCAAAATGGCTGCCATGATTGCCATAGTCTTGCGAGATGTTGCGCCTCGTAGGACTTCAGCACTTGATACGAATGCGGCTCTGGCAATGAAAATTCAACTTTCACACATTGAACAGGACAATGACAATGCGAAACAAAAATTATAATCAACATTACCTGGTGCTTGGGAAGCTGAGCTCCTTATATAGTATGAATGGCAATTGGAGGCTGACATTATCTGGTGCTCGGAGGATTGACATCCTTACATAGTATGAATGGTGCTTGGGGACTGAGAACCGTAAGTCAGTTAAGGGCACAGAAGTTTGGCATCAGGAGTATGGCTGGCTGGGGATGTGGCAAATGAGTCAGGAGTTGGGCAGACCATGACAGCAGCTGCCCCAAAAATGGACCTCAAAATGGGTTGAAAGGACTGGGCTTCTTCGGATTTCTGCCATGAAATGACTGCAGCAGTCAAGGGGCATGGCACACATGGGATAGGGGCTCCCTGGACCGGTTTTCGGGACCAAACTCCTTCCTATCCACCAAATAGAATAACTTTTCCCAGATTGCCCTAACTTCAAACTCTTCATGGCCATGACAACTGGTTAGGGGAAGAAAGGCCAATCTGATACCTGAACGACTGGGCTGGAGAAGAGATGTTTGGAAAACTGGATGTATTTTTAGGTTAGGAAATAGTCTGAATCAAATTGATACTGGGTTGACAATCTCAGTTACTGGATAGGGGCCAGTAGATCTGGGAAGGAATTTCTTTTGTCCTCGCAGGACTAGATTTTTTGTAGAAAGTCACACTTTATCTCCCACTTGATATATGGGTACTGGAGGGCAGTGCCTATCCACAAAATGCTGTATTGTTTCTTTAGTATGGGCTAGAGTGAATTGTACCATGCCCCAAATGGCTTGGAGAGTTGCATGAAAGTTGTGTGCAGCAGGCACATCAGGGATTTCATGATGCTATTCCTAAGGCAGTATTTTGGGGTGGTAGCCATTCTCACAATAGAAAGGTGACATTCCAAGGGATGCCTACTGTGATTTGTTATTAGCAAACTCCACAGTTCACAACCATTTTGACCAATAAAAGTCACTATTCATGGCTAGCAATACACATTGCAAATACTGCTCCATATTCTGGTTTGTTTTTTTCAGCTTGGCTGTCTGTTTGTGGGTGGTAACTGCTGGATAGGAAATATGAACCAGGAAGAGGTGTGGTGCAGCGGCCAGGGCAGCTGACTCCGGAGCACGGGGGCTCACGGTTTGATCGCCAGCACCGGCGGCAGCTTAGCCGAGCACCTTGTGACTCTGGGCAATAGCTCAATTAATCTTCCTGATGGCCCCCAGTGTCGGAACACCTCTACGGAGGTAGCTGTGCGCTTTACAAATGCTGGTATTTCATTTTCATAAACCATATAACTGAACCATGTGCATCTCAAACACAACAGCTAGCTTGGAAGTGGGAGGGACATGAGTTAGGGGTATGAAGTGAGCCATTTTGGACAAATGGTCTATGACAGTTAAAATAGTGGTATGGCCTGCTGGGGTTTTAGGTAATTCAACAACTAGGTCCATAGACACTGTATGCCAGGACTGGGGAGATACTGGGATGGGTTGCAAAAGGCCACTGGGAGCTGCATATATTGCTTTACTTTGGGTACAGGTAGCACAGGTGTTAACATAATCATGTGCATCTTTAGTCATGGATGACCAGCAAAATTATCAACGCAACAATTCCAAAGTCTTTTTTAACCAGGGATGGTTGGCCAGTACACTATTGTGAAATGATTTCAAGTCTTGTAATTAGTACTCCTGGTTAGGCAAATATAACTTGTCATATAGGTTAAGGAGACCATCATGGCAGATCAGCTCTTTATGTATAGCTTGCCAGTAGAGCAATGTTTTTGAACTTGTTTCCTTTTGTAACTCTGCTAGAAAGTCTGATGTTATGATAGATCCTGGAAAGCAATGTGATGCAATGATGGGTACTGGATTGTCTGGTGACTCTGGTGTATTTGAATCCCTGAGACGAGATAAGGCATCAGCCTTAGCATTCTCTTTTACCGAAAGTTATGTGATTGCAAAGTTATAGTAAATGAAAAAATGTTTCCACCTCAACTGATGTGCTGTGAGAGCTCGAGCGGAGTGCAGATATTGTAAATGTCTATGGTTTGTGTAGATGGTTACAGGATTTTTACCTCCCATCAGGTAATGCTGCCATTCTTAAAAAACGCCTTAATGGCTAGGAGTTCTCGATCAGCTATTGGGTATTTTATTTCAGTTTGAGGGAATAGCATGCTATGGGGTGCAATTTCAAGGTTATTTTGTTTCTCTGGGACAGCACTCATCCTATAGCTGTCTGTGAGGCATCTGCCTCCATTATATAGGGTCTGTTTGGATCAGGATGAGCCAAAATGGGAGCTGTGGTGAATTTCATTTTAAGCTCCCGGGGGGCATTTACTGCCTTTGCACCCCAAACAAATCGTACTCCCTTCAGGCATAACCAAGTTATTGGCACACTAATGTTGGCAACATTTGTGAGAAATTGCCTTTAGAAATTGCTGAAACCCAGAAAATGCTGGATTTGTTTGAAATTAATTAGTGAGGTCCAATTACGGATGGAGTCTACTTTTTTAGTTTCCAAAATAATTCCTTCTGGGCTCAGAATGTACCCATGAAATTCCCCCTTGGTAGTATGCAATTCACTGTTTTCAAGTTTGACATATAAATTGTATTTACGCAAATGTTGAAGAACGGCACATAATTTTGCACATGTTCGGAAACAGATGCAGAGTAGATTAAAATATAATCGATGTATACAATACAACAAGTAACAATAAACTCCTGTAAGACCTCGTCCATGAAAAATTGAAAAGCAGCAGAAGCATCACAAAGCCCAAAGGGCTTTATTTGGTACTCAAAAAGTCTGAATTTTGTCCGGGAAGCAGTTTTCCACTCATCCTTGCTCCGGATCCTAACCAAGTGATATGCTCCACGCAAATCCAATCTAGTATAGATTACTGCATCCTTGACTTGATCTAACAAACCTTGTATTAAAGGCAAAGAATACCAGTTTTTAACAATGATGTCATTAAGGGTGCAGTGGTCTATTCATGTTCTGAGTTCCCCTCCTTTCTTTTTCACGAAGAAGAGTGGCAAAGAGACTAGCAACTTAGAATGGCGAATGAATCCATTTTGCAAGGTATTCATCCAAGTATTGTCATAAATGTTCTGTTTCTTTTTTAGTAAAGGCACACACCTTACTACAATGTAGCTTTTGGTATTAAATCAATTCTGCATTAAAAACTACAAAGTAGGGTGGAAGGTGTTTCCTTTTTGTTTATTGAATACCTCAGCCAAATCTGCATACTCGTCAGGGAGACCGTTGATACTAGAGATGCTTTGACCCTGAATTGTGGTTATTTGCCATGACTGCACTCAAGTAGGTAACACTGCATTCTGCAGTGGTGTGAGCCCAGGATAACAGCTCTTTGCTCCAAATCAATTTGGGGATTATGCTTAATAGGCCAAGGTAGTCCTATGATGAGATGAAACTATGCGGAATCAATGAGGTCAAATACTATGTATTCGCTGGTAGAGTTTTGACACGTCATGGTCAAAGGTTTTGTGGTGCACTGGATAGGCCCTGATGTTAATTCTTTCCCATCCATGATCCATACTACTTCTGGGTTTTCCTTACATCTGGTTTCAAACCCTAAGGTTGTGAAGAAGTGTGTATCAATAAAATTGCCCAAAGCTCCTGAGTCAATTAAGGTTTCCACTTGCCACTGATTTTCAGAGAATCAAACCCAAGATTATGGGAATTGTGAGATGGTGAAACATTGCACATAGGAGACTAATTGAGTCCAAGATGGGTGATGTACTCGATAGGTTGTCCTCACCACCTATCGAGTCAACTCATTTTCCATCTTCTCACTGACTGTGACTGGGGTGACTTTGGAACTAGTTTTGGAAACTATAGATGTTGTGGGCCGTGAAGAACACTCTTTTACAAGGTGTCCGGTTTTACCACAATACAAACATTGGTTCAATTTTTGATGATTTTCATCCTTGGTGAGCGGACGTCTGGTCCTTCTTATTCGCATTATTTCTACTGTATTCTTAGTTTTCCGTGGTGGTTCTGTCTTGCATTTCTCTTGGAGTACTATTAGTCTATTTTCAGGATTTCTTCCCTTTTATGATCTTTGTCCCTGAAGATGGGGATTAAGCCTCACCACTGGGTCTATGAATTCCACTGCATCCTCTGGAGAGTCTACGATTTGCCACAGCAAATCCTCAACTTTATCCCTACGTCCTCAGTAAAACACAGAGATTATTTTTGTTTCTGGCCAATCATCCTCCACTACAAGGCAGTTGAATTAGAAATATAATGCAATAAACCAGAGGATCCTTGTTTTAAGTTTAGAAACTCATTATCTACTGCTTGGACAAAGGAGCATTGCTTCCTTGAAGTTTCTATAATTGAACAATAATCGATCATCCTGAACCACTAAAGGGATGGACCATCTGGCTGCATTACCATCCAAATAAGATAGGCTAAAGGCCACTCTAGCAGCATCAACTGGGAATGGTGTTAGCTGAGCCATGAAGTGTAAATGGCAGCAATTCATAAATATTGTGAATTTTGCATTATCACCATAAAATCGTTCTGATGGTGCCAAGGGTAATCCATATGTCAATGGTTAGACTTTTGCCTCTGTACAGTATCTTGCTATTGGCCCAGAGTGATTCCATTTTAGACCCTTTAATACTATTCTCCAGGTTTTTATCAACCCTAAGTAGTGCAATTTTTGTGTTTTTAAAAATGGACTTGGAGGTATGTGGATATAGCCTATTTGTTGTTAGGAGTGCAAAGGGGCTTAGGTTATTAAGGATGGCTTTCTACTTCTAGCCAGGCCGGGGTATAGCTGGAAGGTGATGCGATCCAGTATGATCCTTGTCTCGCCAGGAAAGCCCACTGATATAGTCTGAAATCCGCTAGGTTCACCCCTCCTAGCGTTTTTTCCAGTCTTAATTTTTTGATACTAATCCTTGCTTTCTTCCCGCGCCAGAGGAATTTAGAGATGAGGATATCTAGTTTGCGGTGGAAGTCATCTGTGAGAAGGAGTGGGAGCATACTTATGAGGTAGTTAACCATTGGGGTGATCATCATTTTAATCGTTTCGATTCTTCCCCACCACGTAAAGAATTTTGGGGACCAAGAGTCCAAGAGTTTCTTTATCTTTTCTAGTAATGTTTTCTCATTCTGGTGTAGGGTATCTATTAAGTTGCTCCCAAATTCGATCCCTAAGTATTTGATATAACCTGTTGGCCATGTTAGTCCCGACTCTCCCAGGATGTCTCTCGTGCAATGGATGTTTAGTGGTTTGAGTTCTGATTTCTCTCTGTTGAGTTTGTACCCTGAAAAGCCGGAGTATCTTGTTATTGTATCCATCAGGGCAGCAATTGATGCCCTCAGTTGTTCTGTTACGATTAGTATGTCGTCTGCGTAGGCGGCTAATTTTAACGTTAGAGTTTGATTTGATGTCCCAGATAAGGGGTTCCAATGCCAATAAAAATAAGGATGGAGATAGTGGGCAGCCCTGTCTAGTACCTTGTTGTAAAATGAAGGGCTCAGAGAGCGAGCCATTAATGACGATACGGGCTGATGGGTTCCCATAAAGGGCCATAACCATACGTATATAGCCCTCACCTAGGTTGAAAGATTGCATGCATCATTCTAAAAAAGCCCAGGAGACCCTATCAAAGGCCTTCTCAGCGTCTAGGGTGATAGCTACTGCCGGTTCGGCTTTAATGGCAGCCTGCTCTATAATGTGGCACAGTAGGCGGGTGTTATCGTTAGACATGCGTGTTCGTAGGAAGCCAACTTGGGAGTTGCTTATTAGTTTTGGTAGGGCAGCGTTGAGTCTGACCGCTAAGATCTTAGCGTATATTTTGCAGTCTACGTTAATCAGAGATATAGGCCTATAGTTTTTCGGTGATATTTGGTCCTTTCCTTCCTTCGGGATGACTATTATGTTAACTTCCAACATAGTGTCTGGCAGGGTCCCCTTAGCTGATGAGTAGTTATTAACTTGTTTCATGGTTGGTTTTAGCTGGTTTAAGAAGGTCTTGTAGAAAGAGGCTGTAAACCCGTCCGAGCCAGGGGCTTTGTTGTCTTTTAGAGATTTGACTGCCATCTCAATCTCTGTGCAGCTAATTTCCTGTCCTAACCTAATTTTCTCTTCTAAACTTAGTTGCGGCAGGCTGAGTTTTTCGAGGTATTTGGTTCAGTCTTCTAAGTTTAGGGTCTGATCATTTTTATAGAGTTCCTGATAGAATTCTTTAAAGGTCCTAAGGATGTCTTTATGTTTGGTATGGGTTTTATTGTTAGAATCTTTGATGGATGAGATGACAAACTGGTTCTGTTTGTGTTTGAGATAGGACGCAAGAAGTTTCCTGGCTTTGTTAGCTTCGCGTAGGTTAAGCGCTTTATATTTATTAATCCATAACCCTTCCCTCTCACTTACGATTTTGTTGTATTCATACTTTTTTTGTGTTAGTGAAGCGAGGAGCATGCTATTGTGTAACATAACATAACATGTGTATTTGTAAAGCGCACGTTCACCCTTGGGTATCTTGGCGCTGAATAACAGATGTTTGTTGTTACCCAACTCAATGGTACTCATTTTATCGACCTCAGATGGATGAAAGGCTGGGTGGACCCCCCGGGATTTGAACCTGTGACCATGAGGTCGAACACAGGCCCCTGCAGTGGACGCATTAGTCCACTGAGCCACCAGATCCGGCTAAGGAAGTAAGGAAGTAGCGTGGGTCTGTTCTAAGTTTTTGATCTCCTGTTCTAGCTGGGTTAATCTCAGGTTGGTACTCTTGTTGATTTTTGACTTGATTTCAATTATTGTACCCCTGATGGTAGCTTTCAGTGCATCCTAGAGTGTATTAGTGGTAGTATCTGGAGTGTCATTATGTTTAAGGTAGTCTATTATAGCCTCCTCGATATTTTTTTTATCTGCAGGTTCTGAAAGTACATCACTGTTGAAGCGCCATCTCTTTGGCACCGATTCATTGTGACACCCAGCCAGTTTTAAGATAATGCATGAGTGGTCCGACACTAGCCTTGGGGCTATGTCTGTGTGTTCGATTAGTCGTGTGTGGGAGCCGGAGATGAGGATATAATCTATCCTGGTGTATGAGTTGTGGGGATTGGAGTAGAAGGTGCAATCTCTGGTGTCTGGATGTTGGAGGCGCCACGCGTCCTTAAGGTTAAATTTTGAGCAGATATTTTGTAATACAGCATGTGAGCTCGTAGGGTGGTGTTGGCAGGTGGATTGTCTATCCGTTATGTGGTATAATGGGATGTTGAAATCTCCTGCAACTACCATGAGGTCGTTTTGGGGGAACCCTTCCAGCGTGTTGGACACCTCAGACCAGAAGGCTGGGTCATCCGTGTTGGGGCCGTATATGTTTGCTACGTGAATTAGCTCTTCCCCCCCTTCTCAGATGTGTGACCAGGAGTCTGCCCTTGTTATCGTGATATTGGGAGTCTAGCGAGATGTTGGATCTTTTGGATATTAGAGTAATTACTCCCCGTTTCTTTTTATCAGCAGGCGAGCAAGCCAACTGTGAGATCCAATTACCTCTAATGAGTTTGGCATCATCCAAAGATAGCTTTGTTTCCTGTAGTAGGATTATATGCCCCTTAGTTTTGGCTAGGTAGTCCAGAATTTTCCGGCGCTTGATTGGGTGGTTAAGACCTTTGACATTTAGGGACACGATGTTGAGGTCAGATGCCAGGGTGAGTGTGTTATTGCAGGTCATCATATTGGATGTTATGTGGTAGATACATCAGATCTAATCTTAAGGAGCCAAAGCTTGCTACCTGGGCCCAGGAGGGAAAAAGTGACAGGAGCCGACCGTTCCCCCCCCTACTAGGCATAGCTTGGCTACATTTTCCATGTGCCTTGAATAAAGTCTACACAGCTTTGCCGGGTGCCCTTGCGTGCCAGAACTCACTGACTGGTCATGCAACAAGAAGTGCCAAACACTGTTTTTCGGAGAGAAAGAGGTGAAATAGGTAAAAGAAGCTAGAAAATAGAGAAAACAAAGTCTGAGACACCCCGAGGTGGGAATCCAGTCACTACAGGGAGCATTCTGCAACCTCTGGGGTTTCACCCCCCCCCACTCTCTCCTCCCCCGTCCCCCCTCCCTCCCCTTACCCCCCACAAACCTCGTATGTAGGAGGTGCGACGGCAGGATCGTCATTCCGTCTCTCGGAGATCTACTGTTGCGCTAGACCTGTATCGTAAAACTCCCTGTGAGTATACTTGGCCTAGTTGCCTGCAAGGCACTGAACTAGAGAGAGAAGTTGGTCCTCTGGCCATGAGCCTAAAGTTATTTGGCACAGCGCATCACAATTACGGTGTCCATAGTCAGTGTCCCATTGTAACGAAAATAAAGGGTACGGATATAGGACCATAGAGTATTTGATATATTCACTTGTCGTGATGCCAGCATCCTAGGATGTATGTTAGCATGAGGTAGAAAATGAGGTAGGCTGGTCCATAGAGTATTTGATATCTTCACTTTTCTCTATGTCAGAATCCTCGGATGTATGTTAGCATGAGGTAGATACTGATGTAGATAATGAGGTAGATACTGAGGTAGTTATCAGCTAAGTTTTGTTGTTAGATGTGGTTTTTAGTAGTCGTTTAAGAGGGCTTAGCCTGCCCAAAGGGGTGCTGGTTTACCTCCTCAACCCGTGCCAGGGTCTGGGGAAGATCTTCTCTTGCTAGAGCCAGATTGGGAAGCCTCCATGTCGTGAACTGTTGGGCCTTCCAGAAAAGATGCAAGCTCCTTGGGCTCATTGAAGTAGTGCTGTCTACCGCCATCTGATACCCTGAATTTGGTGGGACCAACGAAGGAGAACAGCATGTTCCTGCTTCTGAGCTTGTCGCGTAGGGCAAGAAATCCCTTCCTGGTGTCCACCGTAGGCTTAGAGTAGTCTTGTGTGAAAATTATCTTATGACCGTTCCAGATAATCTGGTGATTTTTCCGTGTGTGGTTAAGGATTGCTTCCATGTGTTGGGATCGCAGTGGTTTGCAGATAATAGGCCGGGCCGTTTGTCTTGCCATGGGTTTAAAAGTGGGTACTCTGTGCGCACGGTCCAGTTCAAACTGGCGGTCGAACTTCACATTGGTGAGTTTTGGAATCCAGTCCTCAAGAAAGGCTAGGCAGGAGCCCGCTGGGTCTTCCACGCCATCCGGGACCCCCAGTATACGGATGTTTCCCCCCCGATTACGGTCTTCCAGCTCCGCTAATTGTCTTTGTAGTGTTAAGGTAAGTTTTGTTAAGGCCTTCACCTCATGGCTTGAGTTGAGGGTGTTGTCCTCTATATCGCTGATTCTTTGCTCGGCCGCTGTTAGCCTGTTATTCACTGTGTTTAGGTCAGCCCTAACGGCCGCTATTTCAAGTTGAATAGCGTCTGTGGTGTGCTTTGTGGATTTAGCTAGATCGTGGACATCTGCTAGTTTTTTTAGTATCATGTCCAGGGTGCTGTTAATGTCCGGCTTCATTATGAGCGGGGAGTCTGAGATTGCTGGCTCCCCCTTGCTCTTTTTTTGTTGTTGTTGATGTAGTCTAGATTCTCTGTCCGCCATATTTGCTTTCCGTTGGATTTCTTTGGTGCTTTTCTGGTGTTTCTTTGGTACTCCTGGGCTCTCTCGATACCTCCTGTTGGTATCTTCCTGCTGGTATCTTCCCGACGGTCCTCTAGGATGCCTTATGGTGGCTTGTGCTCTGGGGGATTGTCTTTAGGTTTTCTGTGGGTCGCTACTTCTTAAACCCTGCGCTACCCGCTCTGCTCCCGTTTGTTACCTTTGGCGGAGAGAACCTCTGCTAAGCCACACTTAACGGAGGGACCTGTTTACAGCGTCTTCACTTTCCCCCTTGGTGCTGGCGATCTTGCGCAATGCAGGTGCCCTGTGTGGTATGTAGCCCCAGTATGTAGACCGTGGTGCGTGGTCAAAGTGTCAAAGCGGCTGCCCCTTTGGTAGCAGGCATCAGCCAGCAGACACGCATGCTCGAAGAAAACACGGAGGGCCCGGCTAGCGGTACTTGTTTAGGGTCGACAGACCCGGTGCTAGCTCGTCAATGCGCTAACTCGCCGGTGTGGCAGAATTCCTGCGGGTCCCTTGCGTGGTCGCTTTTATGCTTTTGCGTGGTCACTTGCGTGGACTGGCACGGTCTGACATGTTGGAGGGTCGGACCTTATCAGTGCCGCTGTGTGGTAGGCGCCATTTTGAGCTTCAGTCCCCCGGCGGCGTCTCGCAGTTTAACTTTCGATTACCCTTTCCCTTTAATAGGTGAGCACCGAAAAAACGTGAAATATCTCTGACCCCTCGATTGCGCAGCCCCGTTTTGCCACCCTGTGTTATTTGTATACATGTGGCATCCAGCCGCTTTCAGCAGCCTCCATCGGCTTCCATCAGCTTCTATCAGCGCTTTGTAGCCGTGTAGCAGTGCAGAGCTCAAACGGTCTTAGCTGCCATTTTGCGAGCCGTTACTTGCTCCGGGTTGATCAAGGTGTAGTCCGCTGGGTGCGCACGGTATCTCCTTGGCACCAATTATTCTCATTCGCTCTTTCCTGTGGTGCGTTCTACCTTAGCGATGGCAGTTTCCAGTAGCAGACTCTTTTTTTTGGGGGCGAGAGAGCAGGCTGTTTTAACCGCCGTTGCTGAGCTCACATCGCATTGTCCACTCACGCGCTCGAGCCCCCTACCAAAAGTGAACATGTGAGGTATGGCGTACCTTCTGGTAGCTGCTCGCACCCTTCAGCGTGCGATTTGTCTGGCGGTGCTCTGAGCTCACAGCTGCGTTTCCCTTAGGTTTCGGTTTTGATACCGCTGGGTCGCCATTTTGTTCTTGCATCTCGCTCCTCTTTTCTGAGGAGCAACAACGATTTTCTTCGTTCCTCGGGCACCGGAGGTCGTTGCGATGGTGTCCACATTGGCAGTGGCCCTTCCGATGTTCAAATTTCCAATTGTTGTGTCCCCCTTGCTCGCATACTCATCGGGATCAGGCAGCCATTAGCTCTCCCGTCCAAGCCACGCCCCAAAAAGCAGGTTTAGACCTGGCAAAAGGTTAATTTTGGCAAGTCAAATTTGCAGTTTTAAAAATCTACACCCTCGGGTTATTGACAAGCATTACCAAATTCTACAGCTAATTATATTGTACATAAAGAATTGGCAATATCATATATAAATGATATTATTGGAATAGCGGGTCTTACATTCTGGCGAGGGTTGTGGGTAAAAGAAGAGACAAAATTTACCACAGATATAATAAAGGATTGCCTGACCCTTGATCACTGGAAAAAAATTCCATGGCTTGAGTATATCCAAAAGTTACTGTTAGATTGCAGGATAGACTTTGATAAAAGGGATCCTGCATCAATACAAGATATCAGTAAAAATGAGTTGAAGTCAAGATATATCTCGGCCATGGATTGTGTTAGAACCAATGAAGTTAAACAAAAACATAGTGTTACTATCTATTGTCAAATCCCCTCTGTGCAGGGTATACAGATATACCTTACAATGATAGGAAATACCCAACACAGATTTTATTTAACACGATTAAGAATTGGCATATTACACTATATAATCGCCTTTCGTGATAAGAAAAAGGGTCCACATAATCTACCTAATTGCCCATGTAATGGAAAAACCCCTCAGTCTACACTACATTTCATATTGTTCTGTCCTTTTTACAGTGATATTCGCAAATCCGTTTTAAAACCACTTTTTTTAACAAATAGGTTGTATAATTATAAAAATGCTTTTAATTTTTATGTAGCTTGGACAACATGAAGATTATGTGCACTGTCGTTCGTTTCATACTCAGGGCAGTCAGGAGAAGAAAGGAATTAGCACATTTAGATGCGCTATCATACGAGAAAAGTGATTATATTAACTAGTTGTGTTATAAAACATGTATGTCTGTGTGACGTATAAAAGCAATTTTATTCTGGATTTATTGTATCCCTGTGTAATAGGGATGTACAACTAGATTAAATGAATTTGTTAAATTTTACACTTTTTATACATGCTCGTGTTAGTGTACTGCGTACTGACTAGCCCATGGAATGAAACGTATTGATCGCTGTACTAAGTTTTGATAGAATGTATTTTGTAGTATGCATACTGACATGAAATTATGGTATAGTACTAGTCCTTGCTTCTGATTTAAAATGCATTTTGACTATTGATCCCCTGTAATTTTTATGAAAATATTAATTGTAAATGATTTGAATTTTTTAAATTTTGTATATAGTACCCTTGATTAATTTTATTACTGTTTTTATAAGTATGCTTTTATGGTTGTATATTTTACACCGAATAAAGCTGGTTTGAATTGAATTGACAAGCATATTGCTCCACCGGAACATCAGTTTTAGTGCCGTTC
Organism: Calotriton arnoldi; assembly: GCA_963921515.1. Lineage (NCBI taxonomy): Eukaryota > Metazoa > Chordata > Amphibia > Caudata > Salamandridae > Calotriton > Calotriton arnoldi. The sequence goes on from CAWUFW010007141.1 coordinate 992,902, forward strand.
TGGTGGCGCACTGGGCTTACTCATATCTACAAGGCCACATAGCCTCATACTGCCCTTGGGAGGCGCGCCATTCCCATGTAACACCCATGGCATTTGACCAGTCTTGGCCGGCATGGCTCGTGGGTGGGAGCTGCGTGGGGAGGGGGGGTCGCGCATCTTCTCGCTCCTGCTTTACTGCCTCCAGCAGGAACAGGAAGCAGGCAGCCAGGCTCCCTCCCCATAGCCAATCGCAACACTGCAATGGCAGCGTTGTGATTGGTGGGGACACCAACCCAGCAAGGGGCTTAAGGGGAGGCCATGTTCTCCATGCAGGCTGTATTACAACCAGCATGGAGGAAAGACAGAGGGGCATGACTGTTTTGGGCGGCCCCAGAGGCCCAACCAAACAGTCATTGAAATCTCAGGAGTGGGCACACCGCCTCGCAGAGCAGCTCCGCCCACCTGCCCGCCCGCAACCAAACATAAAATGGTAATAACGGAAAGTCATTACCATTTTATGTTTCTGTTTCTCACACTGGAGAAAGCAGTGGGGCGACGCTGCTCCGTCCTAGTGTAGGAGCTGCCCCTACATTGACACATTCGCAGATTTACAACATGTCCTCACTTTTGGCTTTTGCTAGAGTGCCAAGAGTGAGGTTGCTAAGGATTGGCGGGCGCTCCTTTCCCTTTCTAAGGCTGTCTGCATGGAATTCTCTTCTGGTGCACCTGAGGCAGGAAAGTTCCAAACTTGCTTTTAAGAAAGGGTTCAAAACTTATTATTCACTTTGTAATCTTCTGCTTGGTGTTGGATTAGCACTGGGACACTCCCAGGAGCATCTGTGCGCTCTGCCTTCATCATCATCATTGCCCTTCATCCTGCTTTAACTTAGAAACTCCTAACTCCCAAGATGGCAGAGGCGTTGCCAGAACAAGCAAGATGGAAGCCACAGCTTAGTGACCTCTGCTATTACGCAATCCATGCCATGATGGGGCCCAGACTACACCGCAAGGCTCCCCAAGCATTCCTAAAGAGGTGCGGGTATCCTTTGCTGCTGCACATGGCCAGTGGGATACAAAAGGGGATGATGGACGGAAGGCTTGAGCCAATCAAACACTCACCCCCAGTCAACTGATCTGGGTTTCTGGCATTTCAGCCGTCATCAGCCAGGCTTGCTTGAATCCAGTGGCAAAGTGAGCAAGGGACCCACGTCTGGGCATACCCCCGCCAACTTAGGGCGACCAAAGCGATACAAAAGGGGATGATGGACGGAACGCTTGAGCCAATCAAACACTCACCCCCAGTCAACTGATCTGGGTTTAATCCATCATCATTCTTTAGCTCACTCCACCACCCCAGTTCAGACATGGCCATATGCAAATCAGTCTGACCCTGTGCCTCATGGGAACAGTCCAGCCCGAACTGTCAAGCCATGTCTTCCCTGGACCGGAAACAAGCATCCTAGGACCGGTTTCTGGCATTTCAGCCGTCATCAGCCAGGCTTGCTTGAATCCAGTGGCAAAGTGAGCAAGGGACCCACGTCTGGGCATACCCCCGCCAACTTAGGGCGACCAAAGCGATACAAAAGGGGATGATGGACGGAACGCTTGAACCAATCAAACACTCACCCCCAGTCAACTGATCTGGGTTTAATCCATCATCATTCTTTAGCTGTTGGCAGCCATTTTGTCCCTCGGTAGAACCGAGGGACAGAAACAAGTGCGCAAAGCGCACAAAGGGGGCAGGGTAGAAACACCCTGACCCCCTAGGTCTGCTCAGAGGGTCCCACAAGGACCCCCTGGGCAAAAAACAAAAAAATGTTTTTTAAAAAATCGGCAGGATGCGAATCCTGCCGAAAAAAATCGAAGCGCGGTCTCCGCGCTTCGATGTTGACTGGCCCCCGGGTGGCCCAAGTCCCGGGGGCATGGTGGGGGGATAATTTAATGTGTGGGGGCCTCAAAGGGCCCCCAAGCCCCGGGGACCGCCACCCCCGGGGCTTTTTGAAAAATGGTGCGGGAGGGCTCTGAGCCCTCCCGCAGCCCCGGGGACCACCACCTCCCCGGGGCTTTTTTTAAATTAAAAATAAAACCAGTGTGGGGGGGCTCCAGCCCCCCCACATGCCCCGGGGACCGCCACCTCCCCGGGGCACTAAACATTTTAATATCGGGGTCCGTTATGGACCCCCAGAGCCCCGGGGACCACCACCTCCCCGGGGCTGTGTACTGAATGGGAGGGGGGCCGCGCGGCCCCCCTCCTGGAGCCCTTGATGGCCCTGGGGACCACCACCCCCCAGGGCCGGCTCCTGCAGTGTCCCGGGGTGCCTACCCCCGGGACACTGTAGTTTGCTATGGCAGGATGGGAGCCTCGCGGCTCCCGTCCTGCCATAGCAAACTGCTTTGGATATTGGAAGAGAGAGCAGGGAAACCTGCTCTCTCTTCCAATATCCAAAGCGATTGCTTTTCCACATGGGGAGCAGCATGTCAGCTGCTCCCCATGTGGAACAGCAATGCCGGCTCCCAAGGGACGTGGGGAGCCGGCGGGACTGTGGGGGATTGGGGACCCCCACAGTCCCCAACGGAGAGGGCCAGCCCCGGGGATGGGGTCCCCGGGGCAAGTAGTGGCCCGGGAGGGGGCCACGCGGCCCCCTATCCAAAAAAAGAGAAGAAAAAAATGTAAAAAAAAATGGAAAGGCCGGCCCGGGGATGGGGTCCCCGGGGCCTTAAAATGGCCAGAGGAGGGGGCCACGCTGCCCCCTCAAAATAATAAATATAGAGGCCATGCCCCGGGGGATGGGGTCCCCGGGGCCAATACAGGCCCAGGGAAGGGGGCCACGCGGCCCCCTTCCTGTTTTTTTTTTTTAGCAATTTAAAAAAAGGGGTAAGGCCCTGGGGGATGGGGTCCCTAGGGCCCAAAAAGAGAAAAAAGGAAGGGGGGCCACACAGCCCCCCTTCAGGGGACAAAAAAAAAAAAACTATTGGGCCCACAGGCCCCGCCCCCTTCCTTCACCACTCTGCAAACGCGCCCCCTGGCGCGTTTGCAGAAGGGGAACAAATTCCCTTGAATACTGGGGGTCCCTGGGGGCCAACTAGCCCACCAGGAACCTCCAGTATGCGCCAGGGGCTGCCTTGCAGAGACGTGTAGAGAGGCCACACCCCTTTTACACCTCTCTGCAACGCAGCTCTGTGGCGCTTTTGGAGGTATATGGTGGGCTAGTTAGACTCCGGGGACCCTCAGGATTCAAGGGGACTTAATCCCCCAACTTAAAACGCGCCACGGGGCGCGTTTGCACAGTGGTGAAGGGAGGGGGTGGGGCTTCAGGTGACATGTGTGCAAACAGGCCCCGTGGCGCGTTTTAAGATGGGGAATTAAATCCCCTTCAATCCTGAGGGTCCCTGGGGGCCAACTAGCCCAACAGGTACATCCAGAAAGCGCCACAGAGCTGCGTTGCAGAGAGGTGTAAAAAGGGGTGTGGCCTCTCTACACGTCTCTGCAACGCAGCCCCCTGGTGCATATTGGAGGTTCCTGGTGGGCTAGTTGGCCCCTTGGGACCCTCAGGTTTCAAGGGGACTTAATCCCCCAACTTAAAACGCGCCACGGGGCGCGTTTGCACAGATGTCACCTCAGGCCCCGCCCCCTCCCTTCACCATTGTGCAAATATTCCTCTAAAATCAGCCGAAATACGAATTCCGATTTACTCACCTGTTATAAGGAGAGACCTCAGTGCTGTATCTTTCAGCCCAGTACTGGTCCTGAAAAGTAATTTTAACCGTACTTACCAGTAACTTGAATTTCCTTCCATAGGCTAACATTGACTGGTTTCAATTGGAAATTCTTCTAAGTGTGGAGTTTTGGAACTTTAAAATATTCCTGTAAAATCAGCCGAAATACGAATTCCGATTTACTCACCTGTTATCAGGAGAGACCTCAGTGATGCATCTTTCAGCCCAGTACTGGTCCTGAAAAGTAATTTTAACCGTACTTACCGGTAACTTGAATTTCCTTCATAGGCTAACATTGACTGGTTTCACTTGGAAATTCTTCTAAGTGTGGAGTTTTGGAACTTTAAAATATTCCTCTAAAATCAGCCGAAATACGAATTCCGATTTACTCACCTGTTATCAGGAGAGACCTCAGTGCTGCATCTTTCAGCCCAGTACTGATCCTGAAAAGTAATTTTAACCGTACTTACCGGTAACTTGAATTTCCTTCATAGGCTAACATTGACTGGTTTCACTTGGAAATTCTTCTAAGTGTGGAGTTTTGGAACTTTAAAATATTCCTCTAAAATCAGCCGAACTACGAATTCCGATTTACTCACCTGTTATCAGGAGAGACGTCAGTGCTGCATCTTTCAGCCCAGTACTGATCCTGAAAAGTAATTTTAACCGTACTTACCGGTAACTTGAATTTCCTTCATAGGCTAACATTGACTGGTTTCACTTGGAAATTCTTCTAAGTGTTGATTTTTGAAACATACAAATATTCCTCTAAAATCAGCCGAAATCCGAATTCTGATTTACTCACCTGTTATCAGGAGAGACCTCAGTGCTGCATCTTTCAGCCCAGTACTGGTCCTGAAAAGTAATTTTAACCGTACTTACCAGTAACTTGAATTTCCTTCCATAGGCCAACATTGACTGGTTTCACTTGGAAATTCTTCTAAGTGTGGAGTTTTGGAACTTTAAAATATTCCTCTAAAATCAGCCGAAACACGAATTCCGATTTATTCACCTGTTATCAGGAGAGACCTCAGTGCTGCATGTTTCAGCCCAGTACTGATCCTCAAAAGTAATTTTAACCGTACTTACCGGTAACTTGAATCTCCTTCCATAGGATATCATTGCCTGCTTTTTGCTGAAAAAGTTTCTAAGTGTTGATTTTTGGAACTTTAAAATATTCCTCTAAAATCAGCCGAAATCCGTATTCTGATTTACTCACCTGTTATCAGGAGAGACCTCAGTGCTGCATCTTTCAGCCCAGTACTGATCCTCAAAATTAATTTTAACCGTACTTACCGGTAACTTGAATTTCCTTCATAGGCTAACATTGACTGGTTTCACTTGGAAATTCTTCAAAGTGTGGAGTTTTGGAACTTTATAATATTCCTCTAAAATCAACCAAAGTACGAATTCCAATTTACTCACCTGTTATCAGGAGAGAACCCAGTGCTGCATCTTTTAGCCCAGCACTGACCCTGAAAAGTAATTTTAACCGTACTTACCAGTAACTTATATTTTCTTCCATAGGAATCCTTTGTCTGGTTTTCAGCAGAAAAGTTTCAGTGTCGATTTTCACAAACTACAAATATTCCTTAAAAATCGCCTGTATGACTTAAACGCATTCTTTCAACTGTTTACAGGAGATGCACCAGTGCTGGATCCAGGATCCAACACTGAGTAACAAAAAGTAACGATAACAGTTTTTACCTCCTAAGTGAATTTCCTTCCATAGGATAACATTGGTCATTCTATGAGAAAAAGTTTCTAAGTGTCAACTTTTAAAGTACAATAATATTCCTTAAAAATCACGACTGTAACCAAAACGCTTTTACTCAACTGTTTACAGGAGATGTCCCAGGACTGAATCTAGGATCCAGTCCTGTGGTTAGAAAAGTAATCCATAAAGTAACTAATTGCATTTAACTAGAAATTCACATTGAGCTGAATGTTGCATTGTGTTTGAAAATGTGTTGCCCATTGCAACAACTGTAACTACTGTACTTAAAAGTCTATTGCCTATGTGCAAAGTATTTAAACTAAAGTAATTCATTCTGAGAAAGTATTTTTTGTAATGTATAATATAATTACAATGTAATTTAAAAATAAAATATTTAAAAAAAATGTTTTCTAAAAAATTTCGAAATCAGTATGAAAAAAATGTATATAACAATTAATACATTTAAAAATTGTCATTTACAAAACCTTTGAAATTCACTGAAAAAACCGTAGGTTTCAGACATGTTATAGTTACAAATTAGCATTTAAAAAACCTTTGAAATTCACTGAAAAAACCATAGGTTTTAGGGACGTTATAGTTACAAATTAGCATTTAAAAAACCTTTGAAATTCACTGAAAAAACCATAGGTTTTAGGGACAGTTATAGTTAGTTGGACATTGCACTCGTACAAAACCCGTGAAATTCCCCCGTTATAGTTAGTTCAGCTAACTATAACTCGCGCCCCCGCAATGCACTGCTGATGACGTCACATATTACATCACTCATGACATGGTCAGTGACATCACTCATGACATCACTGATGACATCTCAAATGACATCACTGATGACATCATCCACGTGATAATCTGATGCAGCTCTTCACACCCTAATATAACCTTTGATACACCCAATCTAAATTACAGACTGCCATTCGCAAAACCATAGATACTCCAACACCAATAACTACATACCCACTCACTGATTCTTAGGTCTACACACACACATCCACTCACTCACCCGTACAGTCACTCATACTTATGGTCACTCAATACAGGACTATCATATGCACTCTTACTCCTATATAGACACTCAAACACCGCCACTCATCCATAGAGGTACTCACACACCTAGTCAGTCATGCAAATAATTAAACACACTGCCATTTACTCACCTATACAGTTATACACACACCAGCTCACTTAATCATACAAATACTAGCACATTGTTACGCTCTTATACAATCACTGATACAAGCACACACTCATCCATACAGCCACTATCACAATCACTCACTCTCGCTTATAGCTATTTATATACTCCAACACACATATATACTGCCTTTCACATATGTAGTTACTCACACATGTACCACTGGGACATACATTCACTCACTAACACACTCTCACACACAATTACCCACCCATACAGTCTATCACAGATGCACTCTTGAAACCATCCACCCAGTGAATCATCCACTCACACATCTATGCACAGTCGCACACACACCATCCACACAAACACTCAGGCACCCATACAGATACTCAGACAACAAATCAATAACTCTTATAGACACTCATGTAGCTATTCACAAACCCATGCAGCCACTTACACAGCAACAGACAGATACAGACATTCACCCAGTTTAGTCACTAACCCATGCATTCAGTAAGATACGTTTAATCACTCACTTATAGAATTAGTCACGCACCTACTAAATCATCCATACAGACACTTATACACCCACTCATTCTTCAATACGCCTTTCCCTATATATATAAAAAATATTTAAACTTTACAGAAACACACAGTCACTGGATGATGTCATCAGTGATGTCATTTGAGATGTCATCAGTGATGTCACTGACCATGTCATGAGTGATGTAATATGTGACGTCATCAGCAGTGCATTGCGGGGCGCGAGTTATAGTTAGCTGAACTAACTATAACGGGGGAATTTCACGGGTTTTGTACGAGTGCAATGTCCAACTAACTATAACTGTCCCTAAAACCTATGGTTTTTTCAGTGAATTTCAAAGGTTTTTTAAATGCTAATTTGTAACTATAACGTCCCTAAAACCTATGGTTTTTTCAGTGAATATATATATATATATATATATATATATATATATATATATATATATATATATATATATATATATATATATATATATATATATCTACTGGCGGTCGCCAGTAGATAGTTATAGTTAGGACCTATTATCCATAGGAAATCCGCAACATTCTATTCCCAATAAGTTTGGCGTCGTTTGACGAATCATCGCAACATTTTCAAAACTAGTGGGGCGCTCTGGTCCGCTCCTGTCTTGAAAGTTTCGGGGTGATTCATCAAGTGGGGGCCGAGAAAAAAGGGGGTCCCAAAACGTGTTTTCTACATGTTAATTCCCATAGGAAATTTTAGCCACGGCTACAGCCCGAACTGCTGAACGGAATTACACCAAATTTTGCAAAAAGTTAGCGCTTGGTTCAGAAAGCGACCTTTTTTTAAATGGTGTAAATCCGTTCAGTAGTTGCAGAGAAATTAAAAAAATAAGAGTGAAAAAATCAATTTCCCATAGGAAACTTTATGCAAGGCTACAGCAAAAACTGCTGAACGGAATCACACCAAATTTGGCAAAAAGGTAGTGCTTGGTTCAGAAAGCACCCTTTTTAAAAATGGTGTAAATCCGTTAAGTAGTTGCTCAGAAAATCCAAAATAAAGGTTTCGATATCTATGGCCGCAGTGGATCCGCGCACCCTCCCGACCACGAGCTGCATGCTAATTGGCTGTCAACACTCCAAACCAGGAAGTGTTGGCAGCCATCTTGTCAGACAAAAACAAGGGAACAAAACACAAAAAGGGGGCAGGGTAGAAACACCCTGACCCCCTAGGCCTGCTCAGGGCCAAAAAAAATGTTTTGTTTTTTTTAAAATCGGCGAGAAACGCGCTGGGTATGCGGATCCTGCCGATAAAAAAAAAAAATCGAAGCGCGGTCTCCCGCGCTTCGATGCTAATTTGCCCCCGGGTGGGCCAAATCCCGGGGGCATGCAGGGGTTGGTTTTAATTTTATGTGGGGGGCTTTAAACAAAAATGGTGCGGGAGGGCTCGCCGCCCTCCCGCAGCCCCGGGGACCGCCACCTCCTCGGGGCTTCTTTTTTAAAAAAGAATGACCTGTGTGGGGGGGCTCCTGCCCCCCACACACCCCAGGGACCGCCACCTCCCCGGGGCACTAAGAAAATACATGTGGGGGTCCGTTTCGGACCCCCAAAGCCCCAGGGACCACCACCTCCCCGGGGCTATGTAGAAGTGGGGAGGGAGGCCTTACGGCCCCCCTCCTGGAGCCTGTGGTGGCCCTGGGGACCGCCACCCCCCAGGGCCGGCTCCTGCAGTGTCCCGGGGTGCCTACCCCCGGGACACTGCTGTTTGCAATGGCAGGACGGGAGCCTTGCGGCTCCCGTCCCGCGATTGCTAACTTGCTTTGCTTCATTGAAGCGAGAGCAGGGAAACCTGCTCTCGCTTCAATGAAGCAAAGCAGAATTGCTTTTCCATAAGGGGAGCTGCATGTCAGCAGCTCCCCTTATGGAAAAGCAATGCCGGCTCCCGCAGGACGCGGGGAGCCGGCGGCACCGTGCAGGGATTGGGGACCCCCCCACGGTCCCCAACGTGTGGCCAGGCCCCGGGGGATGGGGTCCCCAGGGCCATTAGTGGCCCAGGAGGGGGGCCACGCAGCCCCCTCCCAAAAAAAGGATTTTTTTTTTTTAAAAGGACGCAAACGCCGGCCCCGGGGGATGGGGTCCCCGGGGCCTTAAATGGGCTGAGGAGGGGGGCTACGCAGCCCCCCTCCAAATATTTAATTATTTAAAAAAAAGAGGGCATGCCCCGGGGGATGGGGTCCCCGGGGCCAATCGAGGCCCAGGGAAGGGGGGCCACGCGGCCCCCTTCCCATTTTTTTTTATTTTTTAGAAAAAAAGAAAATCCTCAGGCCCCGGGGGATGGGGTCCCCGGGGCCAAAAGTGGCCGAGGGAAAAGGGGCCACGCAGCCCCCCTCCCATACAAAGAAAAAGACCAGCATCGTGCCGGAGGCCCCGCCCCCTCCCTTAACCAATCTGCAAACGCGCCCCCTGGCGCGTTTTAAGAAGGGGAAGTAATTCCCCTTGAATACTGGGGGTCCCTGGGGGCCAACTAGCCAACCAGGAACCTCCAGTATGCGCCAGGGGGCTGCGTTGCAGAGAGGTGTACAGAGGCCACGCCCCTTTTTACACCTCTCTGCAACGCAGCTCTGTGGCGCTTACTGGAGGTACAGGGTGGCCTAGTTGGACCCCAGGGACCCTCATGATTCAAGGGGACTTAATACCCCAACTTCAAACGCGCCACGGAGCGCGTTTGCACAGTGGTGAAGGGAGGGGGCGGGGCTTCAGGTGACATGTGTGCAAAAAGGCCCCATGGCGCGTTTTAAGATGGGGAATTAAATCCCCTTCAATCCTGAGGGTCCCAGGGGCCAACTAGCCCACCAGGTACGTCCAGAAAGCGCCACAGAGCTGCGTTGCAGAGAGGTGCAAAAGGGGCGTGGCCTCTGAACACCTCTCTGCAACGCAGCTCTCTGGCGCATACTGGAGGTATCTGGTGGGCTAGTTGGCCCCTAGGGACCCTCGGGATTGAGGAGGAATTAATTCTCCAACTTAACACGCGCCACAGGGCGTGTTTGCAGACATGTCACCTCAGGCCCCACCCCTTCCTTCACCATTGTGGAAATATTCCTCTAAAATCAGCCGAACTACGAATTCCGATTTACTCACCTGTTATCAGGAGAGACCTCAGTGCTGCATCTTTGAGCCCAGTACTGATCCTGAAAAGTAATTCTAACCGTACTTACCAGTAACTTGAATTTCCTTCCATAGGCTAACATTGACTGGTTTCACTTGGAAATTCTTCTAAGTGTGGAGTTTTGGAACTTTATAATATTCCTCTAAAATCAGCCGAACTACGAATTACAATTTACTTACCTGTTATCAGGAGAGACCTCAGTGCTGCATCTTTGAGCCCAGTACAGATCCTGAAAAGTAATTCTAACCGTACTTACCAGTAACTTGAATTTCCTTCCATAGGCTAACATTGACTGGTTTCACTTGGAAAATCTTCTAAGTGTGGAGTTTTGGAACTTTATAATATTCCTCTAAAATCAGCCGAACTACGAATTCCGATTTACTCACCTGTTATTAGGAGAGACCTCAGTGCTGCATCTTTGAGCACAGTACTGATCCTGAAAAGTTATTTTAACCGTACTTACCAGTAACTTGAATTTCCTTCCATAGGATAGCATTGCCTGCTTTTTGCTGAAAAAGTTTCTAAGTGTCAATTTTTGAAACATACAAATATTCCTCTAAAATGAGCAGAGCTACGAATTCCGATTTACTCACCTGTTATCAGGAGAGACCTCAGTGCTGCATCTTTGAGCCCAGTACTGATCCTGAAAAGTAATTCTAACCGTACTTACCAGTAACTTGAATTTCCTTCCATAGGCTAACATTGACTGGTTTCACTTGGAAATTCTTCTAAGTGTGGAGTTTTGGAACTTTATAATATTCCTCTAAAATCAGCCGAACTACGAATTCCAATTTACTCACCTGTTATCAGGAGAGACCTCAGTGCTGCATCTTTGAGCCCAGTACAGATCCTGAAAAGTAATTCTAACCGTACTTACCAGTAACTTGAATTTCCTTCCATAGGCTAACATTGACTGGTTTCACTTGGAAATTCTTCTAAGTGTGGAGTTTTGGAACTTTTTAATATTCCTCTAAAATCAGCCGAACTACGAATTACAATTTACTTACCTGTTATCAGGAGAGACCTCAGTGCTGCATCTTTGAGCCCAGTACAGATCCTGAAAAGTAATTCTAACCATACTTACCAGTAACTTGAATTTCCTTCCATAGGCTAACATTGACTGGTTTCACTTGGAAAATCTTCTAAGTGTGGAGTTTTGGAACTTTATAATATTTTTCTAAAATCAGCCGAACTACGAATTCCGATTTACTCACCTGTTATCAGGAGAGACCTCAGTGCTGCATCTTTGAGCCCAGTACTGATCCTGAAAAGTTATTTTAACCGTACTTACCAGTAACTTGAATTTCCTACCATAGGATAGCATTGCCTGCTTTTTGATGAAAAAGTTTGTGTCAATTTTTGAAACATACAAATATTCCTCTAAAATCAGCCGAACTACGAATTCCGATTTACTCACCTGTTATCAGGAGAGACCTCAGTGCTGCACCTTTGAGCCCAGTACTGATCCTGAAAAGTTATTTTAACCGTACTTACCAGTAACTTGAATTTCCTTCCATGGGATAGCATTGCCTGCTTTTTGCTGAAAAAGTTTGTGTCAATTTTTGAAACATACAAATATTCCTCTAAAATCAGCTGAACTACGAATTCCGATTTACTCACCTGTTATCAGGAGAGACCTCAGTGCTGCATCTTTGAGCCCAGTACTGATCCTGAAAAGTAATTCTAACCGTACTTACCAGTAACTTGAATTTCCTTCCATAGGCTAACATTGACTGGTTTCACTTGGAAATTCTTCTAAGTGTGGAGTTTTGGAACTTTATAATATTCCTCTAAAATCAGCCGAACTACGAATTCCAATTTACTCACCTGTTATCAGGAGAGACCTCAGTGCTGCATCTTTGAGCCCAGTACAGATCCTGAAAAGTAATTCTAACCGTACTTACCAGTAATTTGAATTTCCTTCCATAGGCTAACATTGACTGGTTTCACTTGGAAATTCTTCTAAGTGTGGAGTTTTGGAACTTTATAATATTCCTCTAAAATCAGCCGAACTACGAATTCCAATTTACTCACCTGTTATCAGGAGAGACCTCAGTGCTGCATCTTTGAGCCCAGTACAGATCCTGAAAAGTAATTTTAACCGTACTTACCAGTAACTTGAATTTCCTTCCATAGGCTAACATTGACTGGTTTCACTTGGAAATTCTTCTAAGTGTGGAGTTTTGGAACTTTATAATATTCCTCTAAAATCAGCCGAACTACGAATACCGATTTACTCACCTGTTATCAGGAAAGAACCTAGTGCTGCATTTTTAGCCCAGCACTGACCCTGAAAAGTAATTCTAACCGTACTTACCAGTAACTTGTATTTCCTTCCATAGGAATCCATTGTCTGGTTTTCAGCAGAAAAGTTTCAAAGTGTCGATTTTCACAAACTACAAATATTCCTTAAAAATCGCCTGTATGACTTAAACGCATTCTTTCAACTGCTTACAGGAGATGCACCAGTGCTGGATCCAGGATCCACCACTGAGTAAGAAAAAGTAACGATAACACTACTTACCTGCTAAGTGAATTTCCTCCCATAGGATAACATTGGTGATTCTATGTGAAAAAGTTTCTAAGTGTCAACTTTTAAAATACAATAATATTCCTTAAAAATCAGTACTGTAACCAAAACGCTTTTACTCAACTGTTTACAGGAGATGTCCCAGGACTGAATCTAGGATCCAGTCCTGTGGTTAGAAAAGTAATCCATAAAGTAACTAATTGCATTTAACTAGAAATTCACATTGAGCTCAATGTTGCATTGTGTTTGAAATTGTGTTGCCAATTGCAACAACTGTAACTACTGTACTTAAAAGTCTATTGCCTATTTGCAAAGTATTTAAACTAAAGTAATTCATTCTGAGAAAGTATATTTTGTAATGTAATGTAATTACAATGTAATTAAAAAAATAAAATATCTAAAAATAAATAGTTTAAAAAAATGTAGTAAATCAGTATCCAAAAAATAAATATAACAATTAATACATTTAAAAATTGTCATTTACAAAACCTTTGAAATTCACTGAAAACAACCATAGGTTTCAGACATGTTATAGTTAGGAATTAGCATTTAAAAAACCTTTGAAATTCACTGAAAAAGCCATAGGTTTCAGGCACGTTATAGTTAGAAATTAGCATTTAAAAAACCTTTGAAATTCACTGAAAAAACCATAGGTTTCAGGCACGTTATAGTTAGAAATTAGCATTTAAAAAACCTTAGAAATTCACTGAAAAAACCATAGGTTTTAGGGACAGTTATAGTTAGTTGGACATTGCACTCGTACAAAACCCGTGAAATTCCCCCGTTATAGTTAGTTCAGCTAACTATAACTCGCGCCCCCGCAATGCACTGCTGATGACATCACATATTACATCACTCATGACATGGTCAGTGACATCACTGATGACATCACTGATGACATCTCAAATGACATCACTGATGACATCACTGATGACATCATCCATGTGATAATTTCATGCATCTTCTCACACCCTAATATAACTTTTGATACACCCACTCTAAATTACAGACTGCCATTCTCAAAACCATAGACACTCCAACACCAATAACTACATACACACTCACTGATTCTTAGGTCTACACACACATCCACTCACTCACCCGTACAGTCACTCATACTTACGGTCACTCAGTGCAGGACTATCATATGCACTCATACACCTATATAGACACTCACACACCGCCACTCATCCATAGAGGTACTCACACACCTAGTCAGTCATGCAAATAATTAATCACACTGCCATTTACTCACCTATACAGTTATACACACACCAGCTCACTTACTCATACAAATACTAGCACATTCTTATGCTCTTATACAATCACTAATACAAGTACACACTCATCCATACAGCCACTCTCACAATCACACACTCTCACTTATACCCATTTATATACTCCAACACAGATATATACTGCCTTTCACATATGTAGTTACTCACACATGTACCACTGAGATATACATTCACTCACTAACACACCCATACACACACTCACCCACCCATACAGTCCATCACAGATGCACTCTTGAAACCATGCACCCAGTGAATCACCCACTCACACATCTATGCACAGAGTCGCACACAGCCCACCGACACAAACACTCAGACACCCATACAGATACTCAGACAACCAATCAATAACTCATAAAGACATTCATGTAGCTATTCACAAACCCATGCAGCCACTTACACAGCAACAGACAGACGGATACAGACATTCACACAGTTTAGTCACTAACCCATGCATTCAGTAAGATATGTTTAATCACTCACTTATAGAGTTAGTCACGCACCTAGTAAATCATCCATTCAGACACTTATACACCCACTCATTCTTCAATACGCCTTTCCCTATATATATTAAACATATTTAAACTTTACAGAAACACACAGTCACTGGATGATGTCATCAGTGATGTCATTTGAGATGTCATCAGTGATGTCATCAGTGATGTCACTGACCATGTCATGAGTGATGTAATATGTGACGTCATCAGCAGTGCATTGCGGGGGCGCGAGTTATAGTTAGCTGAACTAACTATAACCGGGGAATTTCACGGGTTTTGTATGAGTGCAATGTCCAACTAACTATAACTGTCCCTAAAACCTATGGTTTTTTCAGTGAATATATATATATATATATCCTTGCCTTTCCCGGGGTGGCTCGGTGCCGGCGGAGCAGCCCGTAAAATCAATGCAAGTATAAACGGAGTTCCAACGAGCACTCGGGTCCATACAAAAACAACAGGGTCCATTCTTAAGCCAAAGTTGAGAGGTTTATTAACAGCATAAACCAGTCGTGACGCGTTTCGCGCTCCAAAGAGCGCTTGTTCACACAACAAAGTTAATAAAGTTCGTCTCTTAAAAGGACTTTCAACTCCGTGAATTCATCAACATGAAAATAAACAGTGGACTGTGACGTAAACAGTACATAGGCGCCATCTTGGCATCGGCAATTTGATACACCATACAAAACAGTTCAACCTTCTGTGTAAAGGAAATGTACAGTGTAAAGGTCCAATACCGAGGAGGGGCATGGGGTGACAGACAAGATTCTGCATTTGCGTGTATTATGTTCACATTGGCCTCAGGTTGTGAAGCTCCCTGAATGGTGTAACCTCAAGGGTGCATTGTGGGAACCGTAGTGTGTAAGCACTAGTGAGAAGGTAGCTCACGCGCATCATGGAAAACCTCACGTGTCTCTAGAAATGTGTACTTTAAGAGTATGCGAGCCCTTAATTAATGCTGGTTAGTGCTTTAAGGCCATATAATAAACTCTCGGCATCGCGAATGCCCGGATATAAAGGCAGATAAAATCAGGCGAGCCATAGGGCCCAAATGGGCGCCGGGTATAAACATCAGTAGCCGCTTAATCGGCCTGTGTGTCGTCTAAATACACTCGTGACAGTTAAAAGTGAGTATAAACAGCCAATGGGAATACATGTATAACAGCTATGCTACCCTTCATTTAGTCAAACTCGCCCCTTGGATCCATCTGACTTCTATGCATGACTCCCTGGTTAATGGGAACACAGTCCGAAAAAGGGACGAACAAAGAATTAAACCTCATTATCATAAACAAAGTGAATCAGAATAAACAATGCGTGAATGTGCACATATGTACAAGTGTTGTTAAAACCGAATACATGACAATGTATGTTACTTGACATGGTGGAGAGAAGATAGAGGATGAGTCACGGAGAAAGGATTAGGGTACAGGTGCCGCAAGCCTGAGACAACGTCCCTCCCTTCCTTCCTGTGAGAGGGAAAAAAAGAAGAAAAATCAAGCATATGTGTTAGAAGAAGTCCAATCACCAAAGCATGGAATCAATAATTTAAACATTCAGTACAGAGCCCTGTGCATCATGTCATTGATAATGTTCCATGGATTTAATAACTGTGCTGAGTCTTGCTTACTTTGAGTGTGCTGGCTGCCCCCTTGTGTATACACACTCGTAGTCACACCCGTTAAGGTAAGAAGACAACAAATTGAAACTTGCTTGACAGAGGTACTGGGTGTAATCCAAAGGTGGCTCTATTCATTTTGCAAATGTATGGCCAGCTCTTCATCCATGTTATGCCCTTTAGGGTATCGGGTGCACATACTTATTATATATCTAGATTCTTTCTGTCTAAGTCTCATATATTCATACATATATATATATATGTATGTATAAATATTACCTACTGGCGGTCGCCAGTAGGTAGTTATAGTTAGGACCTAGTTTCTATAGGAAAATCGTAACATTCTTTTCCCAATAACTTTAGCGCCGGTTGACGAATCTTTGCGAAATTTTCACACTTTTTGGCCCGCTCCGGTCAGCTCCTATCCTGAAAGTTTCGGGGTGATTCGCAAAGCGGGGGCCGAGAAAAAAGGGGGGTCCCAAAATGCGTTTTCTCCATGTTATTTCCCATAGGAAACTTTAGACACGGCTACAGCCCGAACTGCTGAACGGAATTACACCACATTTGGCAGAAAGGTACCCCTTGGTTCAGAAAGAACTCTTTTTGTTAAATGGTGTAAATCCGTTCAGTAGTTGCTGAGAAATTCAAAAAATAAGAGTCAAAGAATCAATTTCCCATAGGAAACTTTATGCAAGGCTACAGCTGAAACTACTGAACGGATTTACCCCAAATTTGGCAAAAAGGTAGTGCTTGATTCAGAAAGCGACCTTTTTGTTAAATGGTGTAAATCCGTTCAGTAGTTTTTTAAATATTAAAGGAAAAAGACCTTTATATATCTGGGCGGAGCCGAATGACACATCTCATCGTGAGATCTGATTGGCTGTCAGCACTTCATCCTGGAATTGCTGGCAGCCATCTTTGGACCAATATACATGATAGCACCCCATTGAAATGCATTATAGTGAATAGAAGATTTTGAGGGTCACCAAAAGTAGAACTATAAAGGGTGATAACAGACTTTAGTTACATTAGAATTCATTTGTTGTTGGTACCATACTAATTTGAGGAATTGTGGTGTGTTCTAAGGTGATTTTACCCTCTGAAAAAGCCTTCTGCTGGGATATCATGAATCATGTTTGAGAGAAAACTATTTTCTCATACTTTTCCCACAGAGGTTTGGAAGGTGATCTAGATGCTAAAATGAGAGCATATTTTCTATAAATTCACATTATCTTTCTCAGTCATGTGAGAATGAAGGCTGACATTCTCAGTAAAACATGTACATCAAACAAGGGCAGAGACTGTCAGTTGATTCCTTTGTGTTCTACTGCAGCTTCCCAGAGTGTTCTAAAGAACAACTAGAGCGCTAACAGTCTTACTTATGACAAAAGTATTGCACACCTGAAGCCATCTTGATTGGAATAAAGTGGTAACTCTTAAAACATTTAATTTAAAAAGGAACAAAATGAGGGGTTCATTTTGCCATAGAAATTATGATTAGTGCTGTAGAAAGAAAAATTAGGACATGTTTTGAGTGACTTCTCAAATCCTCTTCTATTTCATTAAAAGATTCTGACATGCAGACTGAAACATGCACTTTCAATACCAGCAGCAGACTTCCCTGGTGAGGGGTAGCTTTACTTCAGTGATCTAATGAGCAACTAGAGTGCTAACATTCTGAATTTATGGAAAATGTGTGACACATCTGAATGCCTTCTTGAGGGAATCAAAGTAAAAAACTGAAAGTATTTCCTACTGAGGAAACTGTAGTAAATGACGAAATTAGATAGCTTCATAACAAATAAGTCTCCCAAGATGCCACCAGAGACAAAATAGCCCAAATGTAGCACAAATATCACCCAGATGTAGCCCACGTATAGCCCAATGACAGAATGTCCCAGAGAGTTCTAAAGAACAACTAGAGCACTAACAGTCTTACTTATGACAAAGGTATGGCACACCTGAAGCCATCTTGATTGGAATAAAGTGGTAACACTTAAAACATTCAATTTGCAAAGGAACAAAATGAGGGGGTTTATTTTGCCATAGAAATGATGATTAGTGCTGAAGAAAGAAAAATTAGGGCACATTTTGACTTCTCAAATTCTCTTCTATTTCATTAAAAAATTCTGCCATGCAGACTGAAACATGCACTTTCAATACCAGCAGCAGACTTCCCTGGTGAGCAGTAGCTTTACTACAATGATCTAATGAGCAACTAGAGTGCTAACATTCAGAATTTATGGCAAATGTGTGAAACATCTGAATGCCTTCTTGATGGAATCAAAGTAAAAAACTGAAAGTATTTCCTAATGAGGAGACTGCAGTAAATGAGGAAATTAGGAAACTTCATAACAAATAAGTCTCCCAAGATGGCCACCAGAGACAAAAGAGCCCAAATGTAGCACAAATATCATCCAGATGTAGCCCACGTATAGCCCAATGACAGAATGTCCCAGAGTGTTCTAAAGAACAACTAGAGCGCTAAGAGTCTTACTTATTACAAAGGTATGGCACACCTGAAGCCATCTTGATTGGAATAAACTGTTAATACTTAAAACATTTAATTTAAAAAGGAACACAATGAGGGGGTTCATTTTGCCATAGAAATTATGATTAGTGCTGAAGAAAGAAAAATTAGGGCACATTTGGAGTGACTTCTCAAATCCTCTTCTATTTCATTAAGAAATTCTGACATGCAGACTGAAACATGCACGTTCAATACCAGCAGCAGACTTCCCTGGTGAGCAGTAGCTTTACTACAGTGATCTAATGAGCAACTAGAGTGCTAACATTCAGAATTTATGGCAAATGTGTGACACATCTGAATTAAGGGTGGGCGGAATTTGCGTAATCGCGTTACGCAAAGTTCAGCGAAACGGTAAAAAATCTCCGCGAGCACGCAAAAGTTCCGCAAACATGCGGAATTGCTTGTTCTGCCCGTTCGCGATGCTTTTTTCCTGTTCGCGAACGCTGTTTGCGTGCTCAGGGGGAAATATCTTGCAAACACGCACTTTGAAAGCGCGAGCAAGCAAAAAATTCCGCGAAGCTGCGGATCGCTGAATTTTGGGCAATTTCGCTTTCTCCGCGGAACGCGAAATTACCCAAATTCCGCCAATTCCGCGATCGGAACGGAATTTACCGCCCAGGCCTAATCTGAATGCCTTCTTGATGGAATCAAAGTAAAAAACTGAAAGCATTTACTACTGAGGAGACTGCAGTAAATGAGGAAATTAGGAAACTTCATAACAAATAAATCTCCCAAGATGGCCACCAGAGACAAAAGAGCCCAAATGTAGCACAAATATCACCCAGCTGTAGCCCACGTGTAGCCAAATGACAGAAGTGTGCAAAACACTTTTTATTTTTTGTGTTTTTGCAGTTTTATGTAGTGCAGACGGTAAATACCCTTTACCACGAATCTTTCACCACGCATACCATCACCCCGCATACTATTATAACGCATCTACCATGACTCCACAATGCCATTATAACGCATGGCATTACATTTTATATGCTTTTACCACGCATACATTTACAACAAAATTCGTGATAAATGCATGAATGGAAAAAGCATATTTTTTTTATAAGTAAGTATAAGGTAAGTATGGCTATAGGGGTATATGTTTTGGGGTTCTGGGGAAATTAGAGTGTGAAGTGTATTTTTGTGTTTTGGGGTGCTGGGGTATTTTTAGGGGTCAGGGTGGGTTAGGGTTTTGGGGTGCAGAGAATATTTTTAGGATTCAGGGTGCGTTTGGGTTTAGGGGTGCTGGGGTATTTTTTTAGGGTTCACGGTGCGTTTAGGTTTTGGGGTACTGGGGTATTTTTAGGGTTCGGGTGCGTTTAGGTTTTGGGGTGCTGGGGTATTTTTAGGGTTTGGGGTGCGTTTAGGGTTAGGGGTGCTTGGGTATTTTTATGGGTCAGGGCGAGTTAGGGTTTTGGGGTGCAGGGGATATTTTTAGGGTTGAGGATGCGTTTAGGTATTGGGTCCTGGGGTATTTTTAGGGTTTGGGGTGCGTTTAGGTTTTGGGGTGCTGGGGTATTTTTAGGGGTCAGGGTGAGTTAGGGTCTTGGGGTGCTGGGGTATTTTTAGGGTTCAGGGTGCGTTTAGGTTTTGGGGTGCTGGGGTATTTTTAGGGGTCGGGGTGCGTTTAGGTTTTGTGGTGCTGGGGTATTTTAAGGTGTCAGGGTGAGTTAGGGTTTTGGGGTGCAGGGGGTATTTTTAGGGTTCAGGGTGCGTTTAAGTTTTGGGGTGCTGGGGTATTTTTAGGGTTAAGGGTGCGTTTAGGTTTTGGGGTGCTGTGGTATTTTTAGGGTTCAGGGTGCGTTTAGGTTTAGGGGTTCTGGGGTATTTTTAGGGGTCAGGGTGAGAGGGTTTTGGGGTGCAGGGGATATTTTTAGGGTTCAGGGTGCGTTTAGGTTTTGGGGTTCTGGGGTATTTTTAGGGTTCAGGGTGCGTTTAGGTTTTTGGGTGCTGGGGTATTTTTAGGGGTCAGGGTGAGTTAGGGTTTTGGGGTGCAGGGGGAATTTTAAGGGTTCAGGGTGGATCTAGGTTTTGGGGTGCAGAGGGAAATTTTAGGGTAGAGGGTAGTTTTGGGGTGCAAAGGGTATTTAAAGATTTTAGTGGGAATGGGCATTGGGGTGGTATGTGTAATTTAACATTTTTGGGGGCGCCTAGTTTATGGGATAGAAATGTGCAAATATGTGTTTTAGGGGGTAATCAATAAAAACAAATTAAATAAATAAAATGAAAAAAAAAATATATGCGTATATATATATATATGTGTATTATCTACTGGCGGTCGCCAGTAGATAGTTATAGTTAGGACCTTTATCTATAGGAAATCCGCAACATTCTATTCCCAATAAGTTTGGCGTCGTTTGACGAATCATCGCGAAACTTTCAAAACTAGTGGGGCGCTCAGGTCCGCTCCTGTCTTGAAAGATTCGGGGTGATTCATCAAGCGGCGGCCGAGAAAAAAGGGGGGTCCCAAAACGCGTTTTCTCCATGTTAATTCCCAAAGGAAATTTTAGCCACGGCTACAGCCCGAACTGCTGAACGGAATTACACCAAATTTTGCAAAAAGGTAGCGCTTGGTTCAGAAAGCGACCTTTTTTTTTAAATGGTGTAAATCCGTTCAGTAGTTGCGGAGAAATTCAAAAAATAAGAGTGAAAAAATCGATTTCCCATAGGAAACTTTATGCAAGGCTACAGCAAAAACTGCTGAACGGAATTACACCAAATTTGGCAAAAGGTAGTGCTTGGTTAAGAAAGCACCCTTTTTAAAAATGGTGTAAATCCGTTCAGTAGTTGCTGAGAAAATCTAAAATAAAAGTTTTGATATTTATGGCCGCGGTGGATCCGCGCTACCCTCCCGACCTCGAGATGCATGCTAATTGGCTGTCAACACTCCAAATCAGGAAGTGTTGGCAGCCATCTTGTTCCTCGGTAGAACCGAGGAACAAGAAAGCAGTAAAAAAAGTGCGCAATACACAAAAAGGGGGCAGGGTAGAAACACCCTGACCCCCTAGGCCTGCTCAGGGCCAAAAAAAAAATATATATTTTTTTTAAAATCAGCAGGATGCGCGTACGGTGCACGGATCCTGCCGATTAAAAAAAAAAACGAAGCGCGGGCTCGCGCGCTTCTTTGGTAATTGGCCCCAGGGTGGGCCAAGTCCCGGGGGCATGCGGGGTTAAGTAGAAATGTGTGGGTGGCCTCTAAGGCCCCCCAAGCCCCGGGGACCGCCACCCCTGGGGCTTTAATAAAAAAATGATGCGGGAGGGCTCTCGGCCCTCCCGCAGCCCGAGACCGCCACCCCCGGGGCTTCTTTTAATTTTTTAAATTACCTATGTGGGGGCTTGAGCCCCCACATGCCCGGGAACTGCCACCTCCCGGGGCACTAAATATTCTAATGTGGGGGTCCGTTACGGACCCCAGAGCCCGGGGACCACCACCTCCCCGGTGCTGTGCAATTCAAGGGAGGGGGCCGCGTGGCCCCCTCCTGGAGCCCTTGATGGCCCTGGGGACCGCCACCCCCCAGGGCCAACTCCTGCAGTGTCCCGGGGTGCCTACCCCGGGACACTGTAGTTTGCTATGACAGGACGGGAGCCTCGCGGCTCCGTCCTGTCATAGCAAACTGCTTTGGATATTGGAAGCGAGAGCAGGAAACCTGCTCTCTCTTCCAATATCCAAAGCAGATTGCTTTTCCACATGGGGAGCTGCAACTTAGCAGCTCCCCATGTGGAAAAGCAATGCCGGCTCCCGAGGGACGCGGGGAGCCGGTGGGACTGTGGGGGGATTGGGGACCACCCCACAGTCCCCAACGGAGAGGGCCAGCCCCGGGGGATGGGGTCCCCCGGGCCATAAGTGGCCTGAGGAGGGGGGGCAACGCAGCCCCCCTCCATAAGTATTATTTAAAAAAAAAGAAGGCCATGCCCCGGGGGATGGGGTCTCCGGGGCCGATTAAGGCCTGGGGATGGGGGCCACGCAGCCCCCTTCTAATTTTTTTTATATTCAAACTAATTATTAGGGGGCAGGCCCTGGGCTATGGGGTCCCCAGGGCCCAAAAATTAGAAAAAGAAGGGGGGCCACACAGCCCCCCTTCTAAAAAAGAAAAAAAAGAAAAAACACCGGCATCGCGCCGGAGGCCACGCCCCCTTCTTTCACCACTCTGCAAACGCGCCCCCTGGCGTGTTTGCAGATGGGGAACGAATTACCCTTGAATACTGGTGGTCCCTGGGGGCCAAGTAGCCCACCAGGAACCTCCAGTATGCGCCAGGGGGCTGCTTTGCAGAGAGGTGTTCTGAGGCCACGCCCCTTTTTACACCTCTCTGCAATGCAGCTCTGTGGCGCATAATGGAGGGAGCTGGTGGGCTAGTTGCACCCCAGGGACCCTCAGGATTGAAGGGGAGTTAATCCCCCGACTTAAAATGCGCCACGGGGCACGTTTGCACAATGGTGAAGAGAGGGGGCAGGGCTTGAGATGACATGTGTGCAAACAGGCCCTGTGGCGTGTTTTAAGATGGGGAATTAAATCCCCTTCAATCCTGAGGGTCCCTGGGGGACAACTAGCCCACCAGGTATGTCCAGAAAGCACCACAGAGCTGCATTGCAGAGAGGTGCAAAAAGGGGCGTGGCCTCTGAACACCTCTCTGCAACGCAGCTCTCTGGCGCATACTGGAGGTATCTGGTGGGCTAGTTGGCCCCTAGGTACCCTCAGGATTGAGGAGGAATTAATTCTCCAACTTAAAACGTGCCACAGGGTGTGTTTGCAGACATGTCTCTCAGGCCCCACCCCCTTCCTTCACCATTGTGCAAATATTCCTCTAAAATCAGCCGAACTACGAATTCCGATTTACTCACCTGTTATCAGGAGAGAACCCAGTGCTGCATCTTTTAGCCCAGCACTGACCCTGAAAAGTAATTCTAACTGTACTTACCAGTAACGTGAATTTCCTTCCATAGGCTAACATTGACTGGTTTCACTTGGAAATTCTTCTAAGTGTGGAGTTTTGGAACTTTATAATATCCCTCTAAAATCAGCCGAACTACGAATTCCGATTTACTCACCTGTTATCAGGAGAGAACCCAGTGCTGCATCTTTTAGCCCAGCACTGACCCTGAAAAGTAATTCTAACCGTACTTACCAGTAACTTGAATTTCCTTCCATAGGCTAACATTGACTGGTTTCACTTGGAAATTCTTCTAAGTGTGGAGTTTTGGAACTTTATAATATTCCTCTAAAATCAGCCGAACTACGAATTCCGATTTACTCACCTGTTATCAGGAGAGAACCCAGTGCTGCATCTTTTAGCCCAGCACTGACCCTGAAAACTAATTCTAACCGTACTTACCAGTAACTTGTATTTCCTTCCATAGGAATCCATTGTCTGGTTTTCAGCAGAAAAGTTTCAAAGTGTCGATTTTCACAAACTACAAATATTCCTTAAAAATCGCCTGTATGACTTAAACGCATTCTTTCAACTGTTTACAAGAGATGCACCAGTGCTGGATCCAGGATCCACCACTGAGTAAGAAAAAGTAACGATAACACTACTTACCTGCTAAGTGAATTTCCTGCCATAGGATAACATTGGTGATTCTATGTGAAAAAGTTTCTAAGTGTCAACTTTTAAAATACAATAATATTCCTTAAAAATCACTACTGTAACCAAAACGCTTTTACTCAACTGTTTACAGGAGATGTCCCAGGACTGAATCTAGGATCCAGTCCTGTGGTTAAAAGTAATACATAAAGTAACTAATTGCATTTAACTAGAAATTCACATTGAGCTCAATGTTGCATTGTGTTTGAAATTGTGTTGCCCATTGCAACAACTGTAACTACTGTACTTAAAAGTCTATTGCCTATTTGCAAAGAATTTAAACTAAAGTAATTCATTCTGAGAAAGTATATTTTGTAATGTAATGTATAATGTAATTACAATGTAATTTAAAAAATAAATAGTTTAAAAAAATGTAGTAAATCAGTATCAAAAAAATAAAGATAACAATTAATACATTTAAAAATTGTCATTTACAAAACCTTGGAAATTCACTGAAAAAAACCATACGTTTCAGACATGTTATAGTTAGGAATTAGCATTTAAAAAACCTTTGAAATTCACTGAAAAAACCATAGGTTTCATGCACGTTATAGTTAGAAATTAGCATTTAAAAAACCTTTGAAATTCACTGAAAAAACCATAGGTTTCAGGCACGTTATAGTTAGAAATTAGCATTTAAAAAACCTTTGAAATTCACTGAAAAAACCATAGGTTTCAGACACGTTATACTTAGAAATTAGCATTTAAAAAACCTTTGAAATTCACTGAAAAAACCATAGGTTTCAGGCACGTTATAGTTAGAAATTAGCATGTAAAAAACCTTTGAAATTCACTGAAAAAACCATAGGTTTCAGACACGTTATAGTTAGAAATTTGCATTTAAAAAACCTTTGAAATTCACAGAAAAAACCATAGGTTTTAGGGACAGTTATAGTTAGTTGGACATTGCACTCGTACAAAACCCGTGAAATTCCCCCGTTATAGTTAGTTCAGCTAACTATAACTCGCGCCCCCGCAATGCACTGCTGATGACGTCACATATTACATCACTCATGACTTGGTCAGTGACATCACTGATGACATCACTGATGACATCTCAAATGACATCACTGATGACATTATCCATGTGATAATTTCATGCATCTTCTCACACCCTAATATAACTTTTGATACACCCACTGTAAATTGCAGACTGCCATTCTCAACACCATAGACACTCCAACACCAATAACTACATACCCACTCGCTGATTCTTAGGTCTACACACACATCCACTCACTCACCCGTACAGTCACTCATACTTACGGTCACTCAGTACAGGACTATCATATGCACTCATACACCTACATAGACACTCACACACCGCCACTCATCCATAGAGGTACTCACACACCTAGTCAGTCATGCAAATAATTAATCACACTGCCATTTACTCACCTATACAGTTATACACACACCAGCTCACTTACTCATACAAATACTAGCACATTCTTATGCTCTTATACAATCACTGATACAAGCACACACTCATCCATACAGTCACTCTCACAATCACAATCACACACTCTCGCTTATAGCTATTTATATACTCCAACACACATATATACTGCCTTTCACATATGTAGTTACTCACACATGTACCACTGAGATATACATTCACTCACTAACACAGCCATACACACACTCACCCACCCATACAGTCCATCACAGATGCACTCTTGAAACCATGCACCCAGTGAATCACCCACTGATACATCTATGTGCAGTCACACACACCCCATCCACACAAACACTCAGACACCCATACAGATACTCAGACAACCAATCAATAACTCATAGACACTCATGTAGCTATTTACAAACCCATGCAGCCACTTACACACCAACAGACAGACGGATAAAGACATTCACACAGTTTAGTCACTAACCCATGCATTTAGTAAGATACGTTTAATCACTCACAAATAGAGTCAGTCATGCACCTACTAAATCATCCATCCAGACACTTATACACCCACTCATTATTCAATACACCTTGGCATATATATTCAACATATTTTAACTTTATAGAAACACACAGTCACTGCATGATGTCATCAGTGATGTCATTTGAGATGTCATCAGTGATGTCACTGACCATGTCATGAGTGATGTAATATGTGACGTCATCAGCAGTGCATTGCGGGGGCGCGAGTTATAGTTAGCTGAACTAACTATAACGGGGGAATTTCACGGGTTTTGTACGAGTGCAATGTCCAACTAACTTTAACTGTCCCTAAAACCTATGGTTTTTTCTGTGAATATATATATATATATTATATGTATATATATATATATATATATATATATATATATATATATATATATATATATATATTGCCACCAAGTAGAAAGAATTACTCGCACTCCAGGAGGTTAGTATCAAGACTTCTTTACTTCAGTATGATACAGCCAACACCATCAAGTCCTCTCACAAACCAACGCGTTTCGACCACTCTGGTCTTGCTCACGGTTAGCGGTGATCCACATTTTATGTCTAGATATACACAACTGCCCATGTAGCCATTATGGTGCATTATGGGAAATGTGGTTCCAATTGATATAAGTGACAATATTTACAGTGCACATTCTTTATATTCAAAACTTTACTAATGTGAATCCATGTTAACTATACAGGCTATATTATGGCTTAGTGCCCCAAATATCATTTTTTCATGTAATTGTTACATTTTAGACTAAAGTTTTTCATTTGTGAGCATAGTGCCATTTAATTTCTCTTCTAGTCCTCTTTCAGTTGTGACAATTATTACTTAGTGTGAGTATTTACAAGTGCACATAAAGTTCTTCGTCCCCATTCAACCCGATTGGCTGTTTAGTTTGGAATCTGATGATTATTCTTGATTCCAAGCGTCTCAGTTTTTTGGTTCTGTCTCCTCCTCTTTCATTTGTAGGGACTGTTGCCAGACCCCAGTATTTCATTTGTTGCCATCCGTAGTTTTGATGTAATTTCATATGTTTGGTCATGGCATATGTTGGATCATCATTTTGAATTGCACGGATGTGTTCCAAAATCCTCTTTTTAATTGGCAGATTGTGCTACCAATGTATCTGCATCCGCAATTACATTCCAACATGTACACAGCATATGTACTTTCACAGTTTATTTTTTCCTTTATTGTATAACGTCTTCCTTTTGGGTCAGTGATTTCTTTTTTGTTTTCTCCGATCTTGCAAGCCTTACACTTTTCGCATTTTTGAAACCGACTTGTAGATCTGTTATCCACATTTTCGTTTTGGGTTTTGTAAAGTGACTATGTACAATTTTGTCTTTGATTGAAGGAGCTTGCTTGTATGTTATACTGGGTTTGTCTTTTAGTATTTTTCTCATGTCAGGATCTTTTAACAGTATATGCCAATGTTTGTTCATTATTTCTCCGATGGCATGATTTTCTTAACTGTATGACAGGATCATTCTTATATCTTGATTCTTCTCCTTTTTATCATCTCTTGTGGTCTTTAAGGTTTGTTCTCTGGGGATTTGTTCTGCCTTCTTTCTTCCCAACCTTACATCAATTGGTTTGTAGCCTCTTTCTAGGAAGTTTTTGGTTGTTTCATCCATTTTGTGTTCCAGTTCTTTATCATCAGAGCAGTTGCGTTTCATACATAAGAATTCACCGTATGGTATACTTTTGATTAATGATGTTGGGTGAAAGCTTGAGCCATGGATTACGCTATTTGTGGCAGTTGGTTTTCGATATGTTGTCGTTTTCAATTTGCTTTCTTCCTGATATACTTCAATGTCAAGGAATTATATTCTTGTTTTGCTGGAGTTGTGAGTAAATTGTAGACCTTCAGCGTTGGTGTTTAACTTCACTATATATTGGCTGAATTCTTCCGACGTGCCACTCCATATAATAAACAGATCGTCAATGTATCTTAGCCATAGTATAATTTTTTCGGTGTATATATCCATATTTTCACTCCAGGCTATTGATTTTTCCCACCATCCCATTGTGAGATTCGCGTAACTGGGTGAAAAGGACACGCCATGGCGGTTCCGCACATTTGGCAGTAGAGTTGTTGGTCAAATATGAATATATTATTTCGTAGGCATAGCTCCACCATTTCTTTGATCAGGCTCCAAGTCCTGTGTTGTAATTGATTGATGTGTAGAGTGATACTACATCAATTGTAGCTAGCAGATATTCTTCTTGCCAGTATGTTTCATTCAAGATCCTCAAAAAATCACCTGTGTCTTTGATGTAGGAGTTTAAGGTGGTAACCATTGGTGCCAGGAAGGAATCCACATATTTTGAAAGGGGTTCATAGAGACTGTCATAGCTTGATATTATCGGTCTTCCTGGTGGATTGATCAGTGTTTTGTGGATTTTGGGTAAGAAGTATATGGTTGGGATCGTAGGGTTGTCCTTGGTTAGGAAGTTCACCTCATCATTGGTTAGCAAACCATTGTCTGACCAAGTTTTCAATTTTGATTGTAGTTCCAATGTTAATTGATTGATGGGATTTGATTTTAGTTTTTTGTAATTTTCAATGTTATTTAATTGTCTTAGTGCTTCTTTTTTGTATTGCGTCTTCTCCATCACCACAATGTTCCCGCCTTTATCGGCTGGTTTGATTTCAAGGCTCTCTTTTTCCATTAATTCTTTCAGTGCTCTCCTTTCCGCTTTAGTTAGATTTTCATTTCTCTGTCCATGTTTGTTAGTTAGATTTTCTAGATCTGATGTTATGAGTTCATAGTAGAGATCAATTTTGTTTCCTTGCTTTAAGATGGGACAGAATTTTGATTTAGGTTTGAATGTGGTTTTGTCTCTTCCTGTGGTTTCAAATCCTAGTCTTGTTATTATATCTGACTAATGTAGTTCCTCATCCTCTAGATCATGTGTTAGATCGTAAACTGTTTTCATTTCCTGTATTTGATTGATTGTAATACTGGGGGATGGATCAGTTGTGCCACTTGCTTCGTCTGGTGTCTTTTTGTTTTGATATTTAGCAAAATATTTGGCCAGTTTTAATTTCCGAATAAATTTGTATGTTTCAATTTTGGTTTCTACTATATCATGGTGGGCTTCTGGACAGAAGGTCAGTCCTTTGTTTAGTAATCTACATTGATTTTGCGTTAGTATTGTGTTTGACAGGTTTACAATCAGATTGTTATCTGGTTTTAGATTGTGTTTCTGGCTTATTTCCTTGATTTGCTGCGTAATGTGTATTGATTTGTATTTCCGAAGGCTCCTCCTTGTTTTTCTGTGTTTAATTGTTCTGTTGTTCTGCCTCTTCCTCGGCCCTGATTTTTCGGTTGTGTTTGTCCTCTGCCCCTCCCTCTGTTGTTGCCTGGCCTTTGATCTATATACATCAGTCTCATTTCGTCTAAAAAGACGTTTTTTCCGTGGCAGTGGCATTTTCTCCTTCACTCAATTCTGCCAATGATTCACTCATGGTTGTATCTGATCCGTTTTGTTTTGCTGGTTTCGCCTTTAGTTGCCTTCTTAGCTGTGTGAATCTTTTAGCAAAGGTGAAGATAGTTCCAATTTCATAATCCTTTCATCTCTCGAAATTTTCTTTGTTTTATCTCCTCAACTTCTTTTTCGTATTTATCCAAATTGGTTTCCATTTCCGTTCTGTATTTTCCACTTTCTTCTTGTTTTTCAATGATTGTATCTCTTTTTCCAAGGTCTCAATTGTTTTATGTATGTCATCTAGATCTTTCTTGTCATATTTAATGATGATTTGCATCATATTGCGAGAGCATGCCATATTGTTCTTGCCCCACTCCTCTAGCATTTCGGGTCTCGTGTCCGGATGGTTAGGTAAGGTGAATATTCTTAGTCCTCTCGGGACTCTGTTTACCTCTAGATACTTCTCCATGGTTATTATTTCCCATCCCTTTGTAATTTCCTTTTTCATTGATTTTTCCAATTGGAAAAATAGGCTTTTAAGATTTTTTCCGCCTGCCTCACGTTCCATTGTTTCTCCAGCTTTTTCATTGCTTTGGGCACCTTTATTGCTTGTAAACAGGGTTACCGCTTTCATTTGCCTCTTATTTATTCTCTCCGCTATGTTTCGTAGTGTTTATTCTCGATTATACAAAGTTAGTTATTATTTTTTCTTTAAATATGCGAGATGTTTACTTTGTAGCAATGGCCATCCGCTCACGTTTAATCCTCTCTGTTTTTTTAGGATTTGATTACTTGCACTACTTGTCTCACTAATGTGTTGTCAAAAACTTTTTTGCCGTTGATAGATTCACTTTCACCACTTTGAGTTCCTCGTGGTGTATTTAATTTATGGCTGCCGTTGCCGGGATCTGTTGGTGGAAATATATATATATATATATATATATATATATATATATATATATATATATATATATATATATATATATATATATCAAGAAAAAGTGACTCAAACAGATAGATTCACCAAAGAACAAAAATATATTTCAACTACAACGTTTCAGCTTCCGCCTTCCTCAGGTAGTACAAGATGGTTTGCTCAGTGGCTGCACAGATGACACAGCTGAATTTTCAAAAAGCATCATGAGTGAAGATTCTATTTGGAATGTGGAATCAATGCAGTCCTGAAGCTCTTGAGATATGCAGTAATCAGGTTGTATTATCAGTAATGTTCAGTCCATCTGGATGCAGTGATTTTAAACGGTACATCCAGAAGTTTTCTCTGGAGTCCAGTAGTTCTTCCTTTGAGACATGTTCCACGGGAAAATCTTCAAATCTGATAGTAAATGATCCACAAGGTTAAAATGATTGGCTACAGGCTGGTCAATTTTCTTATTAATTATTGCCGATTTGTGGTTCCTGAATCGTGTACGGAGGTCATTCACTGTTTGGCCTACATATTGTTTTTACAGCTTTGCCGTTGGCACTGAATCACATAAATAATGCATGTTGAGCGACATGTAAGATGCTGTCTTATTCCATAGGTCCTTCTTGTAACAGAACTAGTTACTGATGATGTTTGTAAAGGTATTCACACGTGATGCACCTTTTAGAGTCACAGCAATGAACCCCTGCATTTGTTACAACTTGCTTGAGTTCAGCTCTCACAATAAGAGATCGTAAATTTGGAGCTCTGCGGTAAGCAATGACTGGCGGTTTTGGAAAAACCTTTTGCAATTTTTCACAAGTAGACAGTAAGGAAATGTTTTTGCATTATATTTCTGTAGTTGGGAGCTGATGGATGATAGTCAACCACAAATGGAGTTCTGTCACTTTTGTTTCTGCCGTTGGTATTCCAAATAAGTGCTTCTCTGGGTAACTGCAAAGACTTGTCAATTTGTTGCTGTATGATATGCAGAGGATAGCCTCGTCTTTTAAATAATGTAGCAAGCTCCTGTAGATGGTCTTTACAGGTTTCCTCATTGCTGCAGATGCGTCTTATTCTGAGTGCTTGGCTGTAGATGATGCTCAGTTTAGTGTGGTGTGGGTGACATGAAGTCCAGTTTAGATACAAATGAGCATCTGTAGGCTTGTGGTACAGATCAGTTGTAATTTTTGTTCTTGAATGGTGAGTAGCACATCCAGAAAAGGAGATGATGCTTCTGTTTAGTATTGCTGCTGGTAAATTTGATGGTAGGATGGATATTGTTGATATAAGCTGTAAATTGTTCCAATGCTCTACTTCCTGCATTCCATATTATAAATATGTCATCAATGTATCTTAGCCATACCAGTGGTTTGATGCTATAAGTAGCAAGTATACAGTTCTCTAGTTTGCCCATGAAGATATTTGCATAGGATGGAGCCATCCGAGTGCCCATGGAAGTCCCTTGTATCTGCAGATAGTGTTTACCATTGAATGTAAAATTGTTGGATTTAAGGATAACTCTTGCAAAGTTGGTAAGCACATTTGTTGATGGCTTTTTCACAGTTCTTTTATTAAGAGCTTCAGATAATGCCATAAGCCCATCCTCATGTAGTATATTGGTGTATAATGATGTAACATCAAATGTAGCCAGAAGAGTATCATCATCAAATGTGTAGGTTTGGTTTAATTTTTCAATAATCTGAAGGAAGTGACTGGTATCTTTAACAAATGATGGAAGTTCCTGTACAATGGGCTGGAGGTGCAGGTCGACAAATAAAGATAGTCTCTCAGTAGCTGTGTCATTGCCAGAGATGATGGGACGGCCAGGATTGTTCATTTTGTGAATTTTGGGAAGCATATAAAATCTCCCAGGTCTTGGTTTGGGATGAACAAGTATATCTGCTGTTGTTTCATCAATGAGGTTTAAGCTCTTGTACCTTACAACCATGTTCTTAATTTCTTTGTTTAAGTCTTCTGTGGGATCAGTTTCTAAAGGTTTGTAAGTGTTGGTATCAATATGGCTAAGATACATTGATGACATATTTATAATATGGAATGCAGGAAGTAGAGCATTGGAACAATTTACAGCTTATATCAACAATATCCATCCTACCATCAAATTTACCAGCAGCAATACTAAACAGAAGCATCATCTCCCTTTTCTGGATGTGCTACTCACCATTCAAGAACAAAAAATTACAACTGATCTGTACCACAAGCCTACAGATGCTCATTTGTATCTAAACTGGACTTCATGTCACCCACACCACACTAAACTGAGCATCATCTACAGCCAAGCACTCAGAATAAGACGCATCTGCAGCAATGAGGAAACCTGTAAAGACCATCTACAGGAGCTTGCTACATTATTTAAAAGACGAGGCTATCCTCTGCATATCATACAGCAACAAATTGACAAGTCTTTGCAGTTACCCAGAGAAGCACTTATTTGGAATACCAACGGCAGAAACAAAAGTGACAGAACTCCATTTGTGGTTGACTATCATCCATCAGCTCCCAACTACAGAAATATAATGCAAAAAACATTTCCTTACTGTCTACTTGTGAAAAATTGCAAAGGTTTTCCAAAACCGCCAGTCATTGCTACATAGAGCTCCAAATTTACGATCTCTTATTGTGAGAGCTGAACTCAAGCAAGTTGTAACAAATGCAGGGGTTCATTGCTGTGACTCTAAAGGTGCATCACGTGTGAACACCTTTTACAAACATCATCAGTAACTAGTTCTGTTACAAGAAGGACCTATGGAATAAGACAGCATCTTACATGTCGCTCAACATGCATTATTTATGTGATTCAGTGCCAGCGGCAAAGCTGTAAAAAACAATATGTAGGCCAAACAGTGAATGACCTCCGTACACGATTCAGGAACCACAAATCGGCAATAATTAATAAGAAAATTGACCAGCCTGTAGCCAATCATTTTAACCTTGTGGATCATTTACTATCAGATTTGAAGATTTTCCCCGTGGAACATGTCTCAAAGGAAGAACTACTGGACTCCAGAGAAAACTTCTGGATGTACCGTTTAAAATCA
This sequence comes from Calotriton arnoldi, assembly GCA_963921515.1. Taxonomy (NCBI): domain Eukaryota; kingdom Metazoa; phylum Chordata; class Amphibia; order Caudata; family Salamandridae; genus Calotriton; species Calotriton arnoldi. The sequence continues at coordinate 1,026,544 of CAWUFW010007141.1, forward strand.
CTGCATCCAGATGGACTGAACATTACTGATAATACAACCTGATTACTGCATATCTCAAGAGCTCTCAGGACTGCATTGATTCCACATTCCAAATAGAATCTTCACTCATGATGCTTTTGAAAATTCAGCTGTGTCATCTGTGCAGCCACTGAGCAAACCATCTTGTACTACCTGAGGAAGGCGGAAGCTGAAACGTTGTAGTTGAAATATATTTTGTTCTTTGGTGAATCTATCTGTTTGAGTCACTTCTTTCTTGGATATTTTATTTCTTTGTGACTCATTGTATCCTTTGGGATCCAGATTTTTGCCCTGGCTGGCTGTTGTTTTCTTGTGATCCTCCATCTTCAAGTATATATATATATATATATATATATATATATATATATATATATATATATATATATATATATATATATATATATATTATCTACTGGCGGTCGCCAGTAGATAGTTATAGTTACAACCTATTATCCATAGGAAATCCGCGACATTCTATTTGAAATAACTCTCTTGCCGGTTGACGTATCTTCGCAAAATGTTCAAACTTTGTGGCCCGCTCCGGTCCGCTCCTACCCTGAAAGTCTCGGGGGATTCATCAAGCGGGGGCCGAGAAAAAGGGTGGTCCCAAAACGCGTTTTCCCCATGCAATTTTCCATAGGAAACTTTAGACATGGCTACAGCCCGAACTGCTGAACGGAATTACACCAAATTTGGCAAAGAGGTAGTTCTTGGTTCAGAAAGAACCCTTTTGTTAAATGGTGTAAATCCGTTCAGTAGTTGCTGAGAAAATCAAAAGAAAAAAAGATAGGTATATCTAGGGCCGCGGATCCTCCCGAGCACGAGCTTTATGTTAATTGGCTTTCAACACTCCAAATCAGGAAGTGTTGGCAGCCATTTTGTCCCTCGGTAGAACCGAGGGACAGAAACAAGTGCGCAAAGCGCACAAAGGGGGCAGGGTAGAAACACCCTGACCCCCTAGGTCTGCTCAGGGGGTCCCACAAGGACCCCCTGGGCAAAAAAATTTTTTTTTTTTTAAATCGGCAGGATGCGCTCAGGGAGCGCGAACCCTGCCGAAAAAAAATCGAAGCGCGGTCTCCGCGCTTCGATGTTAATTGGCCCCGGGTAGGCCAAGTCCCGGGGGCATGCTGGGGGGGGTTCATTTTATGTGTGGGGGCCTCTAAGGGCCCCTCAAGCCCGGGGACCACCACCCCCCGGGGCTTTATGGATAATGGTGCGGGAGGGCTCTGAGCTCTCCTGCAGCCCGGGGACCACCACCTCCCCGGGGCTTCTTTTTTTATATTTGAAAAACCTGTGTGGGGGGCTCCAGCCCCCACACGCCCGGAGACCACCACCTCCCCGGGGCACTAAGAAAAATGAAAATGGGGGTCCGTTTTGGACCCCCAAGCCCAGGGACCACCACCTCCCCGGGGCTTTCTCGATGTAGGGAGGGGGCCGCGCGGCCCCTCCCTGGAGCCTGTGGTGGCCCTGGGGACCGCCACCCCCAGGAGCCGGCTCCTGCAGTGTCCCGGGGTGCCTACCCCCGGGACACTGCTGTTTGCAATGACAGGACGGGAGCCTCGCGGCTCCCGTCCTGTCATTGCAAACTTGCTTTGGATATTGGAAGAGAGAGCAGGAAACCTGCTCTCTCTTCCAATATCCCAAAGCCGATGCTTTCCACATGGGGAGCTGCATCTTAGCAGCTCCCCATGTGTACAGCAATGCCGGCTCCCGTAGGACACGGGGAGCCGGCGGGACTGTGGGGGATTGGGGACCCCCACAGTCCCCAACGAGAGGCCAGGCCCCGGGGGATGGGGTCCCCGGGGCCATAAGTGGCCACGGAGGGGGCCACGCAGCCCCCTCCCAAAGTAACAGAAAGTTAAAAAAAAAAAAAAAGTGCAAGGCCGGCCCCGGGGATGGGGTCCCCGGGGCCTTAAATGGCCTGAGGGGGGCCACGCAGCCCCCCTCCAAATAAAAACAAAAAGAGGCCATGCCCCGGGGGATGGGGTCCCCGGGGCCAATACAGGCCCAGGGAAGGGGGGCCACGCGGCACCCATCCCGTTTTTTTTTTTTTATTTTAATTGAAAAAAAAGGGGTAAGGCCCTGGGGGATGGGGTCCCCAGGGCCTAAAAATAGGAAAAAGGAAGGGGGCCACACGGCCCCCTTCAGAGGAGAAAAAAAAACGATCGGGCCCGTAGGCCCCGCCCCTTCCTTCACCACTCTGCAAACGCGCCCCTGGCGCGTTTGCAGAGGGGAACAATTCCCCTTGAATACTGGGGGTCCCTGAGGGCCAACTAGCCCACCAGGAACCTCCAGTATGCGCCAGGGAGCTGCCTTGCAGAGAGGTGTACAGAGGCCACGCCCCTTTTACACCTCTCTGCAATGCAGCTCTGTGGCGCTTTTGGAGGAACATGGTGGGCTAGTTGGACTCCAGGGACCCTCAGGATTCAAGGGGAGTTAATCCCCCGACTTAAAACGCGCCACGGGGCGCGTTTGCACAGTGGTGAAGGGAGGGGCGGGGCTTCAGGTGACATGTGTGCAAACAGTCCCCGTGGCGCGTTTTAAGATGGGGAATTAAATCCTCTTCAATCCTGAGGGTCCCTGGGGGCCAACTAGCCCAACAGGTACGTCCAGAAAGCGCCACAGAGCTGCGTTGCAGAGAGGTGTAAAAGGGGTGTAGCCTCTGTACATGTCTCTGCAACGCAGCCCCTGGCGCATACTGGAGGTTCCTGGTGGGCTAGTTGGCCCGTAGGGACCCTCATGATTCAAGGGGACTTAATCCCCCAACTTAAAACGCGCCACGGGGCGCGTTTGCACAGATGTCACCTCAGGCCCGCCCCCTCCCTTCACCATTGTGCAAATATTCTTCTAAAATCAGCCGAAATACGAATTCCGATTTACTCACCTGTTATCAGGAGAGACCTCAGTGCTGCATCTTTCAGCCCAGTACTGATCCTCAAAAGTAATTTTAACCGTACTTACCGGTAACTTGAATTTCCTTCATAGGCTAACATTGACTGGTTTCACCTGGAAATTCTTCTAAGTGTGGAGTTTTGGAACTTTAAAATATTCCTCTAAAATCAGCCGAAATACGAATTCCGATTTACTCACCTGTTATCAGGAGAGACCTCAGTGCTGCATCTTTCAGCCCAGTACTGGTCCTGAAAAGTAATTTAAACCGTACTTACCAGTAACTTGAATTTCCTTCCATAGGCTAACATTGACTGGTTTCACTTGGAAATTCTTCTAAGTGTGGAGTTTTGGAACTTTAAAATATTCCTCTAAAATCAGCCGAAATACGAATTCCGATTTACTCACCTGTTATCAGGAGAGACCTCAGTGCTGCATCTTTCAGCCCAGTACTGATCCTCAAAAGTAATTTTAACCGTACTTACCAGTAACTTGAATTTCCTTCCATAGGATATCATTGCCTGCTTTTTGCTGAAAAAGTTTCTAAGTGTTGATTTTTGAAACATACAAATATTCCTCTAAAATCAGCCGAAATCCGAATTCTGATTTACTCACCTGTTATCAGGAGAGACCTCAGTGCTGCATCTTTCAGCCCAGTACTGGTCCTGAAAAGTAATTTTAACCGTACTTACCGGTAACTTGAATTTCCTTCATAGGCTAACATTGACTGGTTTCACTTGGAAATTCTTCTAAGGGGTCGATTCCGATTCGGGCCGGAAATCTCTCCGACCGAGCCGGACCCGGAGAGATTTCCGACCGAATCGGACCCGTGCAGTCCGACCGAACGAGTCCGATGCATTCGTATGCCACCGGACACGAGTCGGTCGGACTCCCATTGAACTCAATGGGAGCCGGTCGTACAACGCGTACGCGGGCTCCCATTGCCTCAATGGGTGCGAGGCGGACAAGGGCGCCCCCTACAGCGAGTACGCCGCGAAGCGCTTCGTGGCGTACACGCACAGGTAGGGGGGACCCATGGGTCCCCCCTGTGTGCGCCTCGCACGGGTACGCGTACAGGGGGTCCGACACGGACCCCCAAAGTACGGCTCCGACAGCGAGTTCGAGTCGGACGGCGCGAGTCGGTCGGAGCGGTCGAGGTGCGCATCGTACTTACCCGGCCGGAAAACGTCTCCATTGCGCGGTGCGAATCGGGTCCGAGCGAGTCGGTCGGAGCGGTACGATCCGGGTACGAGTCGGTCGGAGCGGTCGGGTCGCCCGGACGAGTCGGTCGGCGAATTCGCATCGTACTCGCTCGGCCGGACCCGCGTACGATTCGGTCGGGAAAAAGGGCTCCGAATCGGATCCGGTAAAGCCGAATCCTATTCGGAGCTACCGGCCGAGATCGGAATCGGCCCCTAAGTGTGGAGTTTTGGAACTTTAAAATATTCCTCTAAAATCAGCCGAAATCCGAATTCCGATTTACTCACCTGTTATCAGGAGAGACCTCAGTGCTGTATCTTTCAGCCCAGTACTGATCCTCAAAAGTAATTTTAACCGTACTTACCGGTAACTTGAATTTCCTTCATAGGCTAACATTGACTAGTTTCACTTGGAAATTCTTCTAAGTGTGGAGTTTTGGAACTTTAAAATATTCCTCTAAAATCAGCCGAAATACGAATTCCGATTTACTCACCTGTTATCAGGAGAGACCTCAGTGCTGCATCTTTCAGCCCAGTACTGGTCCTGAAAGTAATTTTAACCGTACTTACCGGTAACTTGAATTTCCTTCATAGGCTAACATTGACTGGTTTCACTTGGAAATTCTTCTAAGTGTGGAGTTTTGGAACTTTAAAATATTCCTCTAAAATCAGCCGAAATACGAATTCCGATTTACTCACCTGTTATCAGGAGAGACCTCAGTGCTGCATCTTTCAGCCCAGTACTGATCCTCAAAAGTAATTTTAACCGTACTTACCAGTAACTTGAATTTCCTTCCATAGGATATCATTGCCTGCTTTTTGCTGAAAAAGTTTCTAAGTGTTGATTTTTGAAACATACAAATATTCCTCTAAAATCAGCCGAAATCCGAATTCTGATTTACTCACCTGTTATCAGGAGAGACCTCAGTGCTGCATCTTTCAGCACAGTACTGGTCCTGAAAAGTAATTTTAACCGTACTTACCGGTAACTTGAATTTCCTTCATAGGCTAACATTGACTGGTTTCACTTGGAAATTCTTCTAAGTGTGGAGTTTTGGAACTTTAAAATATTCCTCTAAAATCAGCCGAAATCCGAATTCCGATTTACTCACCTGTTATCAGGAGAGACCTCAGTGCTGCATCTTTCAGCCCAGTACTGATCCTCAAAAGTAATTTTAACCGTACTTACCAGTAACTTGAATTTCCTTCCATAGGATATCATTGCCTGCTTTTTGCTGAAAAAGTTTCTAAGTGTTGATTTTTGAAACATACAAATATTCCTCTAAAATCAGCCGAAATCCGAATTCTGATTTACTCACCTGTTATCAGGAGAGACCTCAGTGCTGCATCTTTCAGCCCAGTACTGGTCCTGAAAAGTAATTTTAACCGTACTTACCGGTAACTTGAATTTCCTTCATAGGCTAACATTGACTGGTTTCACTTGGAAATTCTTCTAAGTGTGGAGTTTTGGAACTTTAAAATATTCCTCTAAAATCAGCCGAAATCCGAATTCCGATTTACTCACCTGTTATCAGGAGAGACCTCAGTGCTGTATCTTTCAGCCCAGTACTGATCCTCAAAAGTAATTTTAACCGTACTTACCAGTAACTTGAATTTCCTTCATAGGCTAACATTGACTGGTTTCACTTGGAAATTCTTCTGTGTGTGGAGTTTTGGAACTTTAAAATATTCCTCTAAAATCAGCCGAAATACGAATTCCGATTTACTCACCTGTTATCAGGAGAGACCTCAGTGCTGCATCTTTCAGCCCAGTACTGATCCTCAAAAGTAATTTTAACCGTACTTACCGGTAACTTGAATTTCCTTCATAGGCTAACATTGACTGGTTTCACTTGGAAATTCTTCTAAGTGTGGAGTTTTGGAACTTTAAAATATTCCTCTAAAATCAGCCGAAATACGAATTCCGATTTACTCACCTGTTATCAGGAGAGACCTCAGTGCTGCATCTTTCAGCCCAGTACTGGTCCTGAAAAGTAATTTTAACCGTACTTACCGGTAACTTGAATTTCCTTCATAGGCTAACATTGACTGGTTTCACTTGGAAATTCTTCTAAGTGTGGAGTTTTGGAACTTTAAAATATTCCTCTAAAATCAGCCGAAATACGAATTCCGATTTACTCACCTGTTATCAGGAGAGACCTCAGTGCTGCATCTTTCAGCCCAGTACTGATCCTCAAAAGTAATTTTAACCGTACTTACCAGTAACTTGAATTTCCTTCCATAGGATATCATTGACTGCTTTTTGCTGAAAAAGTTTCTAAGTGTTGATTTTTGAAACATACAAATATTCCTCTAAAATCAGCCGAAATCCGAATTCCGATTTACTCACCTGTTATCAGGAGAGACCTCAGTGCTGCATCTTTCAGCCCAGTACTGGTCCTGAAAAGTAATTTTAACCGTACTTACTGGTAACTTGAATTTCCTTCATAGGCTAACATTGACTGGTTTCACTTGGAAATTCTTCTAAGTGTGGAGTTTTGGAACTTTAAAATATTCCTCTAAAATCAGCCGAAATACGAATTCCGATTTACTCACCTGTTATCAGGAGAGACCTCAGTGCTGCATCTTTCAGCCCAGTACTGATCCTCAAAAGTAATTTTAACCGTACTTACCGGTAACTTGAATTTCCTTCCATAGGATATCATTGCCTGCTTTTTGCTGAAAAAGTCTTCTAAGTGTTGAGTTTTGAAACATTACAAATATTCCTCTAAAATCAGCCGAAATCCGAATTCTGATTTACTCACCTGTTATCAGGAGAGACCTCAGTGCTGCATCTTTCAGCCCAGTACTGGTCCTGAAAAGTAATTTTAACCGTACTTACCGGTAACTTGAATTTCCTTCATAGGCTAACATTGACTGGTTTCACTTGGAAATTCTTCTAAGTGTGGAGTTTTGGAACTTTAAAATATTCCTCTAAAATCAGCCGAAATACGAATTCCGATTTACTCACCTGTTATCAGGAGAGACCTCAGTGCTGCATCTTTCAGCCCAGTACTGGTCCTGAAAAGTAATTTTAACCGTACTTACCGGTAACTTGAATTTCCTTCATAGGCTAACATTGACTGGTTTCACTTGGAAATTCTTCTAAGTGTGGAGTTTTGGAACTTTAAAATATTCCTCTAAAATCAGCCGAAATCCGAATTCCGATTTACTCACCTGTTATCAGGAGAGACCTCAGTGCTGCATCTTTCAGCCCAGTACTGATCCTCAAAAGTAATTTTAACCGTACTTACCAGTAACTTGAATTTCCTTCCATAGGATATCATTGCCTGCGTTTTGCTTGAAAAAGTTTCTAAGTGTTGATTTTTGAAACATTACAAATATTCCTCTAAAATCAGCCGAAATCCGAATTCTGATTTACTCACCTGTTATCAGGAGAGACCTCAGTGCTGCATCTTTCAGCCCAGTACTGGTCCTGAAAAGTAATTTTAACCGTACTTACCGGTAACTTGAATTTCCTTCATAGGCTAACATTGACTGGTTTCACTTGGAAATTCTTCTAAGTGTGGAGTTTTGGAACTTTAAAATATTCCTCTAAAATCAGCCGAAATCCGAATTCCGATTTACTCACCTGTTATCAGGAGAGACCTCAGTGCTGCATCTTTCAGCCCAGTACTGATCCTCAAAAGTAATTTTAACCGTACTTACCGGTAACTTGAATTTCCTTCATAGGCTAACATTGACTAGTTTCACTTGGAAATTCTTCTAAGTGTGGAGTTTTGGAACTTTAAAATATTCCTCTAAAATCAGCCGAAATACGAATTCCGATTTACTCACCTGTTATCAGGAGAGACCTCAGTGCTGCATCTTTCAGCCCAGTACTGATCCTCAAAAGTAATTTTAACCGTACTTACCGGTAACTTGAATTTCCTTCATAGGCTAACATTGACTGGTTTCACTTGGAAATTCTTCTAAGTGTGGAGTTTTGGAACTTTAAAATATTCCTCTAAAATCAGCCGAAATACGAATTCCGATTTACTCACCTGTTATCAGGAGAGACCTCAGTGCTGCATCTTTCAGCCCAGTACTGATCCTCAAAAGTAATTTTAACCGTACTTACCGGTAACTTGAATTTCCTTCATAGGCTAACATTGACTGGTTTCACTTGGAAATTCTTCTAAGTGTGGAGTTTTGGAACTTTAAAATATTCCTCTAAAATCAGCCGAAATACGAATTCCGATTTACTCACCTGTTATCAGGAGAGACCTCAGTGCTGCATCTTTCAGCCCAGTACTGGTCCTGAAAAGTAATTTTAACCGTACTTACCGGTAACTTGAATTTCCTTCATAGGCTAACATTGACTGGTTTCACTTGGAAATTCTTCTAAGTGTGGAGTTTTGGAACTTTAAAATATTCCTCTAAAATCAGCCGAAATACGAATTCCGATTTACTCACCTGTTATCAGGAGAGACCTCAGTGCTGCATCTTTCAGCCCAGTACTGATCCTCAAAAGTAATTTTAACCGTACTTACCAGTAACTTGAATTTCCTTCCATAGGATATCATTGCCTGCTTTTTGCTGAAAAAGTTTCTAAGTGTTGATTTTTGAAACATTACAAATATTCCTCTAAAATCAGCCGAAATCCGAATTCTGATTTACTCACCTGTTATCAGGAGAGACCTCAGTGCTGCATCTTTCAGCCCAGTACTGGTCCTGAAAAGTAATTTTAACCGTACTTACCGGTAACTTGAATTTCCTTCATAGGCTAACATTGACTGGTTTCACTTGGAAATTCTTCTAAGGGTCGATTCAATTCGGAGCCTGAGAAATATTCCTCCAAGACCGAGCCGAGATCCGGAGAGATTCCGACCGACTCGGACCCGTGCAGTCCGGACCGAGACCGCAGTCCGATGCATTCGTATGCCACCGGACCCGAGTACGTCGGACTCCTCATAAACTCAATGGGAGCCGGTACGTTACACGCGTAACTTGAGTCTCCTTCATTGCCTCACATTGAGTGCGTAGGCGGACAAGCGCCCCTACAGCGAGTGCTCCGCGAAGCGCTCGTGGCGTATTCACGCTACAGGTAGGGGGACCCATGGGTCCCCGATGTGCTCACCTGCTACAGGACAGCGTACAGGGGTCCGACACGGACCCCCAAGTACTGGCTCCGACAGCGAGTTCGAGTCGGACGGCGCGAGATCGGTCGGAGTCGGTCGAGGTGCGCATCGTGCCTACCCGGCCGGAAACGTCTCCATTGCGCGGTGCGAATCGGGTCCGAGCGAGTCGGTCGAAGCGGTCACGATCCGAGTACGAGTCGGTCGGAGCGGTCAGGTCGCCCGGACGAGTCGGTCGGCGAGTCGCATCGTACTCGCTCGGCCGGACCAGCGTACGGTCGGTCGGGAAAAGGGCTTCGAATCGGACTCCGGTAAAGCCAAATTCCTATTCGGAGCTACCGGCTGAGCACTCGGAATCGGCTCCTAAGTGTGGAGTTTTGGAACTTTAAAATATTCCTCTAAAATCAGCCGAAATCCGAATTCCGATTTACTCACCTGTTATCAGGAGAGACCTCAGTGCTGCATCTTTCAGCCCAGTACTGATCCTCAAAAGTAATTTTAACCGTACTTACCGGTAACTTGAATTTCCTTCATAGGCTAACATTGACTAGTTTCACTTGGAAATTCTTCTAAGTGTGGAGTTTTGGAACTTTAAAATATTCCTCTAAAATCAGCCGAAATACGAATTCCGATTTACTCACCTGTTATCAGGAGAGACCTCAGTGCTGCATCTTTCAGCCCAGTACTGGTCCTGAAAAGTAATTTTAACCGTACTTACCAGTAACTTGAATTTCCTTCATAGGCTAACATTGACTGGTTTCACTTGGAAATTCTTCTAAGTGTGGAGTTTTGGAACTTTAAAATATTCCTCTAAAATCAGCCGAAATCCGAATTCCGATTTACTCACCTGTTATCAGGAGAGACCTCAGTGCTGCATCTTTCAGCCCAGTACTGATCCTCAAAAGTAATTTTAACCGTACTTACCAGTAACTTGAATTTCCTTCATAGGCTAACATTGACTGGTTTCACTTGGAAATTCTTCTAAGTGTGGAGTTTTGGAACTTTAAAATATTCCTCTAAAATCAGCCGAAATACGAATTCCGATTTACTCACCTGTTATCAGGAGAGACCTCAGTGCTGCATCTTTCAGCCCAGTACTGATCCTCAAAAGTAATTTTAACCGTACTTACCAGTAACTTGAATTTCCTTCCATAGGATATCATTGCCTGCGTTTTGCTTGAAAAAGTCTTCTAAGTGTTGAGTTTTGAAACATTACAAATATTCCTCTAAAATCAGCCGAAATCCGAATTCTGATTTACTCACCTGTTATCAGGAGAGACCTCAGTGCTGCATCTTTCAGCCCAGTACTGGTCCTGAAAAGTAATTTTAACCGTACTTACCGGTAACTTGAATTTCCTTCATAGGCTAACATTGACTGGTTTCACTTGGAAATTCTTCTAAGTGTGGAGTTTTGGAACTTTAAAATATTCCTCTAAAATCAGCCGAAATACGAATTCCGATTTACTCACCTGTTATCAGGAGAGACCTCAGTGCTGCATCTTTCAGCCCAGTACTGATCCTCAAAAGTAATTTTAACCGTACTTACCAGTAACTTGAATTTCCTTCCATAGGATATCATTGCCTGCTTTTTGCTGAAAAAGTTTCTAAGTGTTGATTTTTGAAACATACAAATATTCCTCTAAAATCAGCCGAAATCCGAATTCTGATTTACTCACCTGTTATCAGGAGAGACCTCAGTGCTGCATCTTTCAGCCCAGTACTGGTCCTGAAAAGTAATTTTAACCGTACTTACCGGTAACTTGAATTTCCTTCATAGGCTAACATTGACTGGTTTCACTTGGAAATTCTTCTAAGTGTGGAGTTTTGGAACTTTAAAATATTCCTCTAAAATCAGCCGAAATACGAATTCCGATTTACTCACCTGTTATCAGGAGAGACCTCAGTGCTGCATCTTTCAGCCCAGTACTGATCCTCAAAAGTAATTTTAACCGTACTTACCAGTAACTTGAATTTCCTTCATAGGCTAACATTGACTGGTTTCACTTGGAAATTCTTCTAAGTGTGGAGTTTTGGAACTTTAAAATATTCCTCTAAAATCAGCCGAAATACGAATTCCGATTTACTCACCTGTTATCAGGAGAGACCTCAGTGCTGCATCTTTCAGCCCAGTACTGATCCTCAAAAGTAATTTTAACCGTACTTACCAGTAACTTGAATTTCCTTCATAGGCTAACATTGACTGGTTTCACTTGGAAATTCTTCTAAGTGTGGAGTTTTGGAACTTTAAAATATTCCTCTAAAATCAGCCGAAATACGAATTCCGATTTACTCACCTGTTATCAGGAGAGACCTCAGTGCTGCATCTTTCAGCCCAGTACTGGTCCTGAAAAGTAATTTTAACCGTACTTACCGGTAACTTGAATTTCCTTCCATAGGCTAACATTGACTGGTTTCACTTGGAAATTCTTCTAAGTGTGGAGTTTTGGAACTTTAAAATATTCCTCTAAAATCAGCCGAAATACGAATTCCGATTTACTCACCTGTTATCAGGAGAGACCTCAGTGCTGCATCTTTCAGCCCAGTACTGATCCTCAAAAGTAATTTTAACCGTACTTACCAGTAACTTGAATTTCCTTCCATAGGATATCATTGACTGGTTTCTGCTTGGAAAAGTCTTCTAAGTGTTGATTTTTGAAACTATACAAATATTCCTCTAAAATCAGCCGAAATCCGAATTCCGATTTACTCACCTGTTATCAGGAGAGACCTCAGTGCTGCATCTTTCAGCCCAGTACTGGTCCTGAAAAGTAATTTTAACCGTACTTACCGGTAACTTGAATTTCCTTCATAGGCTAACATTGACTGGTTTCACTTGGAAATTCTTCTAAGTGTGGAGTTTTGGAACTTTAAAATATTCCTCTAAAATCAGCCGAAATCCGAATTCCGATTTACTCACCTGTTATCAGGAGAGACCTCAGTGCTGCATCTTTCAGCCCAGTACTGATCCTCAAAAGTAATTTTAACCGTACTTACCGGTAACTTGAATTTCCTTCCATAGGCTAACATTGACTGGTTTCACTTGGAAATTCTTCTAAGTGTGGAGTTTTGGAACTTTAAAATATTCCTCTAAAATCAGCCGAAATACGAATTCCGATTTACTCACCTGTTATCAGGAGAGACCTCAGTGCTGCATCTTTCAGCCCAGTACTGATCCTCAAAAGTAATTTTAACCGTACTTACCGGTAACTTGAATTTCCTTCATAGGCTAACATTGACTGGTTTCACTTGGAAATTCTTCTAAGTGTGGAGTTTTGGAACTTTAAAATATTCCTCTAAAATCAGCCGAAATCCGAATTCCGATTTACTCACCTGTTATCAGGAGAGACCTCAGTGCTGCATCTTTCAGCCCAGTACTGATCCTCAAAAGTAATTTTAACCGTACTTACCGGTAACTTGAATTTCCTTCATAGGCTAACATTGACTGGTTTCACTTGGAAATTCTTCTAAGTGTGGAGTTTTGGAACTTTAAAATATTCCTCTAAAATCAGCCGAAATACGAATTCCGATTTACTCACCTGTTATCAGGAGAGACCTCAGTGCTGCATCTTTCAGCCCAGTACTGGTCCTGAAAAGTAATTTTAACCGTACTTACCGGTAACTTGAATTTCCTTCATAGGCTAACATTGACTGGTTTCACTTGGAAATTCTTCTAAGTGTGGAGTTTTGGAACTTTAAAATATTCCTCTAAAATCAGCCGAAATACGAATTCCGATTTACTCACCTGTTATCAGGAGAGACCTCAGTGCTGCATCTTTCAGCCCAGTACTGATCCTCAAAAGTAATTTTAACCGTACTTACCGGTAACTTGAATTTCCTTCATAGGCTAACATTGACTGGTTTCACTTGGAAATTCTTCTAAGTGTGGAGTTTTGGAACTTTAAAATATTCCTCTAAAATCAGCCGAAATACGAATTCCGATTTACTCACCTGTTATCAGGAGAGACCTCAGTGCTGCATCTTTCAGCCCAGTACTGGTCCTGAAAAGTAATTTTAACCGTACTTACCGGTAACTTGAATTTCCTTCATAGGCTAACATTGACTGGTTTCACTTGGAAATTCTTCTAAGTGTGGAGTTTTGGAACTTTAAAATATTCCTCTAAAATCAGCCGAAATACGAATTCCGATTTACTCACCTGTTATCAGGAGAGACCTCAGTGCTGCATCTTTCAGCCCAGTACTGATCCTCAAAAGTAATTTTAACCGTACTTACCAGTAACTTGAATTTCCTTCCATAGGATATCATTGCCTGCTTTTGCTGAGAAAGTTTCTAAGTGTTGAGTTTTGAAACATACAAATATTCCTCTAAAATCAGCCGAAATCCGAATTCTGATTTACTCACCTGTTATCAGGAGAGACCTCAGTGCTGCATCTTTCAGCCCAGTACTGGTCCTGAAAAGTAATTTTAACCGTACTTACCGGTAACTTGAATTTCCTTCATAGGCTAACATTGACTGGTTTCACTTGGAAATTCTTCTAAGTGTGGAGTTTTGGAACTTTAAAATATTCCTCTAAAATCAGCCGAAATACGAATTCCGATTTACTCACCTGTTATCAGGAGAGACCTCAGTGCTGCATCTTTCAGCCCAGTACTGATCCTCAAAAGTAATTTTAACCGTACTTACCGGTAACTTGAATTTCCTTCCATAGGCTAACATTGACTGCGTTTTGCTTGGAAATGTCTTCTAAGTGTGGAGTTTTGGAACTTTACAAATATTCCTCTAAAATCAGCCGAAATCCGAATTCCGATTTACTCACCTGTTATCAGGAGAGACCTCAGTGCTGCATCTTTCAGCCCAGTACTGGTCCTGAAAAGTAATTTTAACCGTACTTACCGGTAACTTGAATTTCCTTCATAGGCTAACATTGACTGGTTTCACTTGGAAATTCTTCTAAGTGTGGAGTTTTGGAACTTTAAAATATTCCTCTAAAATCAGCCGAAATACGAATTCCGATTTACTCACCTGTTATCAGGAGAGACCTCAGTGCTGCATCTTTCAGCCCAGTACTGATCCTCAAAAGTAATTTTAACCGTACTTACCAGTAACTTGAATTTCCTTCCATAGGATATCATTGCCTGCGTTTTGCTGAAAATGTCTTCTAAGTGTTGATTTTTGAAACTATACAAATATTCCTCTAAAATCAGCCGAAATCCGAATTCTGATTTACTCACCTGTTATCAGGAGAGACCTCAGTGCTGCATCTTTCAGCCCAGTACTGGTCCTGAAAAGTAATTTTAACCGTACTTACCGGTAACTTGAATTTCCTTCATAGGCTAACATTGACTGGTTTCACTTGGAAATTCTTCTAAGTGTGGAGTTTTGGAACTTTAAAATATTCCTCTAAAATCAGCCGAAATACGAATTCCGATTTACTCACCTGTTATCAGGAGAGACCTCAGTGCTGCATCTTTCAGCCCAGTACTGATCCTCAAAAGTAATTTTAACCGTACTTACCGGTAACTTGAATTTCCTTCATAGGCTAACATTGACTGGTTTCACTTGGAAATTCTTCTGTGTGTGGAGTTTTGGAACTTTAAAATATTCCTCTAAAATCAGCCGAAATACGAATTCCGATTTACTCACCTGTTATCAGGAGAGACCTCAGTGCTGCATCTTTCAGCCCAGTACTGGTCCTGAAAAGTAATTTTAACCGTACTTACCGGTAACTTGAATTTCCTTCCATAGGCTAACATTGACTGGTTTCACTTGGAAATTCTTCTAAGTGTGGAGTTTTGGAACTTTAAAATATTCCTCTAAAATCAGCCGAAATACGAATTCCGATTTACTCACCTGTTATCAGGAGAGACCTCAGTGCTGCATCTTTCAGCCCAGTACTGATCCTCAAAAGTAATTTTAACCGTACTTACCGGTAACTTGAATTTCCTTCATAGGCTAACATTGACTGGTTTCACTTGGAAATTCTTCTAAGTGTGGAGTTTTGGAACTTTAAAATATTCCTCTAAAATCAGCCGAAATACGAATTCCGATTTACTCACCTGTTATCAGGAGAGACCTCAGTGCTGCATCTTTCAGCCCAGTACTGGTCCTGAAAAGTAATTTTAACCGTACTTACCGGTAACTTGAATTTCCTTCATAGGCTAACATTGACTGGTTTCACTTGGAAATTCTTCTAAGTGTGGAGTTTTGGAACTTTAAAATATTCCTCTAAAATCAGCCGAAATACGAATTCCGATTTACTCACCTGTTATCAGGAGAGACCTCAGTGCTGCATCTTTCAGCCCAGTACTGATCCTCAAAAGTAATTTTAACCGTACTTACCAGTAACTTGAATTTCCTTCCATAGGATATCATTGCCTGCGTTTCGCTTGAAAATGTCTTCTAAGTGTTGAGTTTTGAAACTATACAAATATTCCTCTAAAATCAGCCGAAATCCGAATTCTGATTTACTCACCTGTTATCAGGAGAGACCTCAGTGCTGCATCTTTCAGCCCAGTACTGGTCCTGAAAAGTAATTTTAACCGTACTTACCGGTAACTTGAATTTCCTTCATAGGCTAACATTGACTGGTTTCACTTGGAAATTCTTCTAAGTGTGGAGTTTTGGAACTTTAAAATATTCCTCTAAAATCAGCCGAAATACGAATTCCGATTTACTCACCTGTTATCAGGAGAGACCTCAGTGCTGCATCTTTCAGCCCAGTACTGATCCTCAAAAGTAATTTTAACCGTACTTACCGGTAACTTGAATTTCCTTCATAGGCTAACATTGACTGGTTTCACTTGGAAATTCTTCTAAGTGTGGAGTTTTGGAACTTTAAAATATTCCTCTAAAATCAGCCGAAATACGAATTCCGATTTACTCACCTGTTATCAGGAGAGACCTCAGTGCTGCATCTTTCAGCCCAGTACTGGTCCTGAAAAGTAATTTTAACCGTACTTACCGGTAACTTGAATTTCCTTCATAGGCTAACATTGACTGGTTTCACTTGGAAATTCTTCTAAGTGTGGAGTTTTGGAACTTTAAAATATTCCTCTAAAATCAGCCGAAATACGAATTCCGATTTACTCACCTGTTATCAGGAGAGACCTCAGTGCTGCATCTTTCAGCCCAGTACTGATCCTCAAAAGTAATTTTAACCGTACTTACCGGTAACTTGAATTTCCTTCATAGGCTAACATTGACTGGTTTCACTTGGAAATTCTTCTAAGTGTGGAGTTTTGGAACTTTAAAATATTCCTCTAAAATCAGCCGAAATACGAATTCCGATTTACTCACCTGTTATCAGGAGAGACCTCAGTGCTGCATCTTTCAGCCCAGTACTGATCCTCAAAAGTAATTTTAACCGTACTTACCAGTAACTTGAATTTCCTTCCATAGGATATCATTGCCTGCTTTTGCTGAAAAAGTTTCTAAGTGTTGATTTTTGAAACATACAAATATTCCTCTAAAATCAGCCGAAATCCGAATTCTGATTTACTCACCTGTTATCAGGAGAGACCTCAGTGCTGCATCTTTCAGCCCAGTACTGGTCCTGAAAAGTAATTTTAACCGTACTTACCGGTAACTTGAATTTCCTTCATAGGCTAACATTGACTGGTTTCACTTGGAAATTCTTCTAAGTGTGGAGTTTTGGAACTTTAAAATATTCCTCTAAAATCAGCCGAAATACGAATTCCGATTTACTCACCTGTTATCAGGAGAGACCTCAGTGCTGCATCTTTCAGCCCAGTACTGATCCTCAAAAGTAATTTTAACCGTACTTACCAGTAACTTGAATTTCCTTCCATAGGATATCATTGCCTGCTTTTGCTGAAAAAGTTTCTAAGTGTTGATTTTTGAAACATACAAATATTCCTCTAAAATCAGCCGAAATCCGAATTCTGATTTACTCACCTGTTATCAGGAGAGACCTCAGTGCTGCATCTTTCAGCCCAGTACTGGTCCTGAAAAGTAATTTTAACCGTACTTACCGGTAACTTGAATTTCCTTCATAGGCTAACATTGACTGGTTTCACTTGGAAATTCTTCTAAGTGTGGAGTTTTGGAACTTTAAAATATTCCTCTAAAATCAGCCGAAATACGAATTCCGATTTACTCACCTGTTATCAGGAGAGACCTCAGTGCTGCATCTTTCAGCCCAGTACTGATCCTCAAAAGTAATTTTAACCGTACTTACCAGTAACTTGAATTTCCTTCCATAGGCTAACATTGCCTGCGTTTCACTTGGAAATGTCTTCTAAGTGTGGAGTTTTGGAACTATACAAATATTCCTCTAAAATCAGCCGAAATCCGAATTCCGATTTACTCACCTGTTATCAGGAGAGACCTCAGTGCTGCATCTTTCAGCCCAGTACTGGTCCTGAAAAGTAATTTTAACCGTACTT
The DNA here is from genome assembly GCA_963921515.1 of Calotriton arnoldi. Taxonomy (NCBI): domain Eukaryota; kingdom Metazoa; phylum Chordata; class Amphibia; order Caudata; family Salamandridae; genus Calotriton; species Calotriton arnoldi. Next base: position 1,044,093 of record CAWUFW010007141.1, read on the forward strand.
ACCGGTAACTTGAATTTCCTTCATAGGCTAACATTGACTGGTTTCACTTGGAAATTCTTCTAAGTGTGGAGTTTTGGAACTTTAAAATATTCCTCTAAAATCAGCCGAAATACGAATTCCGATTTACTCACCTGTTATCAGGAGAGACCTCAGTGCTGCATCTTTCAGCCCAGTACTGATCCTCAAAAGTAATTTTAACCGTACTTACCAGTAACTTGAATTTCCTTCCATAGGATATCATTGCCTGCTTTTTGCTGAAAAAGTTTCTAAGTGTTGATTTTTGAAACATACAAATATTCCTCTAAAATCAGCCGAAATCCGAATTCTGATTTACTCACCTGTTATCAGGAGAGACCTCAGTGCTGCATCTTTCAGCCCAGTACTGGTCCTGAAAAGTAATTTTAACCGTACTTACCGGTAACTTGAATTTCCTTCATAGGCTAACATTGACTGGTTTCACTTGGAAATTCTTCTAAGTGTGGAGTTTTGGAACTTTAAAATATTCCTCTAAAATCAGCCGAAATACGAATTCCGATTTACTCACCTGTTATCAGGAGAGACCTCAGTGCTGCATCTTTCAGCCCAGTACTGATCCTCAAAAGTAATTTTAACCGTACTTACCGGTAACTTGAATTTCCTTCATAGGCTAACATTGACTGGTTTCACTTGGAAATTCTTCTAAGTGTGGAGTTTTGGAACTTTAAAATATTCCTCTAAAATCAGCCGAAATACGAATTCCGATTTACTCACCTGTTATCAGGAGAGACCTCAGTGCTGCATCTTTCAGCCCAGTACTGATCCTCAAAAGTAATTTTAACCGTACTTACCGGTAACTTGAATTTCCTTCATAGGCTAACATTGACTGGTTTCACTTGGAAATTCTTCTAAGTGTGGAGTTTTGGAACTTTAAAATATTCCTCTAAAATCAGCCGAAATACGAATTCCGATTTACTCACCTGTTATCAGGAGAGACCTCAGTGCTGCATCTTTCAGCCCAGTACTGGTCCTGAAAAGTAATTTTAACCGTACTTACCGGTAACTTGAATTTCCTTCATAGGCTAACATTGACTGGTTTCACTTGGAAATTCTTCTAAGTGTGGAGTTTTGGAACTTTAAAATATTCCTCTAAAATCAGCCGAAATACGAATTCCGATTTACTCACCTGTTATCAGGAGAGACCTCAGTGCTGCATCTTTCAGCCCAGTACTGATCCTCAAAAGTAATTTTAACCGTACTTACCAGTAACTTGAATTTCCTTCCATAGGATATCATTGCCTGCTTTTTGCTTGAAAAAGTTTCTAAGTGTTGAGTTTTGAAACATACAAATATTCCTCTAAAATCAGCCGAAATCCGAATTCCGATTTACTCACCTGTTATCAGGAGAGACCTCAGTGCTGCATCTTTCAGCCCAGTACTGGTCCTGAAAAGTAATTTTAACCGTACTTACCGGTAACTTGAATTTCCTTCATAGGCTAACATTGACTGGTTTCACTTGGAAATTCTTCTAAGTGTGGAGTTTTGGAACTTTAAAATATTCCTCTAAAATCAGCCGAAATACGAATTCCGATTTACTCACCTGTTATCAGGAGAGACCTCAGTGCTGCATCTTTCAGCCCAGTACTGATCCTCAAAAGTAATTTTAACCGTACTTACCAGTAACTTGAATTTCCTTCCATAGGCTAACATTGACTGGTTTCACTTGGAAATTCTTCTAAGTGTGGAGTTTTGGAACTTTACAAATATTCCTCTAAAATCAGCCGAAATACGAATTCCGATTTACTCACCTGTTATCAGGAGAGACCTCAGTGCTGCATCTTTCAGCCCAGTACTGGTCCTGAAAAGTAATTTTAACCGTACTTACCGGTAACTTGAATTTCCTTCATAGGCTAACATTGACTGGTTTCACTTGGAAATTCTTCTAAGTGTGGAGTTTTGGAACTTTAAAATATTCCTCTAAAATCAGCCGAAATCCGAATTCCGATTTACTCACCTGTTATCAGGAGAGACCTCAGTGCTGCATCTTTCAGCCCAGTACTGATCCTCAAAAGTAATTTTAACCGTACTTACCAGTAACTTGAATTTCCTTCATAGGCTAACATTGACTGGTTTCACTTGGAAATTCTTCTAAGTGTGGAGTTTTGGAACTTTAAAATATTCCTCTAAAATCAGCCGAAATACGAATTCCGATTTACTCACCTGTTATCAGGAGAGACCTCAGTGCTGCATCTTTCAGCCCAGTACTGATCCTCAAAAGTAATTTTAACCGTACTTACCGGTAACTTGAATTTCCTTCATAGGCTAACATTGACTGGTTTCACTTGGAAATTCTTCTAAGTGTGGAGTTTTGGAACTTTAAAATATTCCTCTAAAATCAGCCGAAATACGAATTCCGATTTACTCACCTGTTATCAGGAGAGACCTCAGTGCTGCATCTTTCAGCCCAGTACTGGTCCTGAAAAGTAATTTTAACCGTACTTACCGGTAACTTGAATTTCCTTCATAGGCTAACATTGACTGGTTTCACTTGGAAATTCTTCTAAGTGTGGAGTTTTGGAACTTTAAAATATTCCTCTAAAATCAGCCGAAATACGAATTCCGATTTACTCACCTGTTATCAGGAGAGACCTCAGTGCTGCATCTTTCAGCCCAGTACTGATCCTCAAAAGTAATTTTAACCGTACTTACCAGTAACTTGAATTTCCTTCCATAGGATATCATTGACTGCTTTTTGCTGAAAAAGTTTCTAAGTGTTGATTTTGAAACATACAAATATTCCTCTAAAATCAGCCGAAATCCGAATTCCGATTTACTCACCTGTTATCAGGAGAGACCTCAGTGCTGCATCTTTCAGCCCAGTACTGGTCCTGAAAAGTAATTTTAACCGTACTTACCGGTAACTTGAATTTCCTTCATAGGCTAACATTGACTGGTTTCACTTGGAAATTCTTCTAAGTGTGGAGTTTTGGAACTTTAAAATATTCCTCTAAAATCAGCCGAAATACGAATTCCGATTTACTCACCTGTTATCAGGAGAGACCTCAGTGCTGCATCTTTCAGCCCAGTACTGATCCTCAAAAGTAATTTTAACCGTACTTACCAGTAACTTGAATTTCCTTCCATAGGATATCATTGCCTGCTTTTCGCTTGGAAAAGTTTCTAAGTGTTGATTTTTGAAACTATACAAATATTCCTCTAAAATCAGCCGAAATCCGAATTCTGATTTACTCACCTGTTATCAGGAGAGACCTCAGTGCTGCATCTTTCAGCCCAGTACTGGTCCTGAAAAGTAATTTTAACCGTACTTACCGGTAACTTGAATTTCCTTCATAGGCTAACATTGACTGGTTTCACTTGGAAATTCTTCTAAGTGTGGAGTTTTGGAACTTTAAAATATTCCTCTAAAATCAGCCGAAATACGAATTCCGATTTACTCACCTGTTATCAGGAGAGACCTCAGTGCTGCATCTTTCAGCCCAGTACTGGTCCTGAAAAGTAATTTTAACCGTACTTACCGGTAACTTGAATTTCCTTCATAGGCTAACATTGACTGGTTTCACTTGGAAATTCTTCTAAGTGTGGAGTTTTGGAACTTTAAAATATTCCTCTAAAATCAGCCGAAATACGAATTCCGATTTACTCACCTGTTATCAGGAGAGACCTCAGTGCTGCATCTTTCAGCCCAGTACTGATCCTCAAAAGTAATTTTAACCGTACTTACCAGTAACTTGAATTTCCTTCCATAGGATATCATTGCCTGCTTTTCGCTTGAAAAAGTTTCTAAGTGTTGAGTTTTGAAACATACAAATATTCCTCTAAAATCAGCCGAAATCCGAATTCTGATTTACTCACCTGTTATCAGGAGAGACCTCAGTGCTGCATCTTTCAGCCCAGTACTGGTCCTGAAAAGTAATTTTAACCGTACTTACCGGTAACTTGAATTTCCTTCATAGGCTAACATTGACTGGTTTCACTTGGAAATTCTTCTAAGTGTGGAGTTTTGGAAGCAATACGTAAC